>OX578137.1:18621009-19003509 GCA_951213105.1 Amaurobius ferox
ATTAAAGCATATCTTGACTGGTTCTTAAACATAGGATTTCAGAGATGTCATAGATCAAAAAATAAATAATAGAGCTCTTTGCCTCAATATTATTTTTCAACTAAAGTTGCTAGAACTTCTTATCACTAAACCTATAACACTTGAAAATATTTTATGAACAAGTTATTTGAAAAATGATCATATTATCTTTTTTAAATTAGACAGAAGTATTTTGCATTTATTATAAATTGATTTTTTCAAAAATTAAAAGAATTAGGTTTGGTGCATTCATACTTGTTACTTCAGTATATATATTAATTTTTAAACAAATAGAATAATGACTTTTTTTGTAATCATGCGAGCAGACACAAAAATTTAACTGCAAAAAAGAAAAAAAAAATTAAATAAAGGCTAAACTGGGGGAAATTGCAATGTATACAAATGCACTTTTTATCACTGTGTGCTTTTAAAGGACCTTGCTGCCCCAACTGGAAATCAAATCATGGATCTTTGTACTGGCCAGCCGACCGCTCTACCGTTGAGCTACTGGGACGGAATTGTAAGTTCTTACCGTCGAAGTGAACTTTCGATTTCGATGTGAGTTGCGTTAAATTTATCCTAAAAATGTAATATATTTTAAATTAACTTTAAAAAGTTAATTGTTTGAAAGTTGGAAATACTCTATCTTCCTTTAAACTTATTTTTAAAACCATTTCACTGTCTTATATAATTAACTAATCTTATTCATGACTACTTTATTCACTTTGAAATTAAAAATATCAAAAATAAATATAATTTTTCCTAATGTGCGCTATACATGTGTTTGTTTCAAAACATATGCTGAATATCAGAGATTAGCAAAGGCCGAAAACTTTTATCTTTTCCCGGCCCGACCAGACAGTAACAGAACCCGAAGCCGAGGACATTTAATTTTCTAATCGAAAGCCCGACCCGAGCATAACACTTTTTTCAGATATATGCAAAATCATCGGATAGAATCTACATACTCAGATATATGTAGAAAACTTATAATTATTTGTTATCCAGACCCGCGGGCCTGTTTTCGTTAATATTCTTTGGTTTTAGAGCCGACCAATTTTTCAGTTACTTCAATCCAATTTAGCTCATTTTGATAACAGATGTCATCTTATTACTCCCAATCTTTTAACACTGAGTCCTTATTATTCTGAAATGCATTTCAATTGGGATAAAATCAGTAACAGATGTACTATATGTGCAATGCCAAATATTAACAAAACTAATTAAACTGTTACATCCTCATAGAACTTTGTCCCCAAACTATTATTGTCTTCAACATTAAGTTTAATTTAGCGAGAAAATAAAAAAACATTGAGCTGTAGGTCATGAGTAAATGAAACATTGAGCTACAGCTCATTGACCAGTACAATCCAGGTAAAATTTAAAAATTCAAATAAATGCATTTTGAACCCATCATGAAAAATATATTTATCTTATGTATTTAACTTAATGTGTGACATTTTTTATTGTCACTGCTAAAAGTAGGAGACGGAATTTAACATATACCAAAGTTTTTATATATATTACTTTCCTTATATACATAATGTATAAGGAAAGTATTGTGACGGGGTCGAAAATTCGAATTCGAGTTGTCGACGGGAGAGCAAGTTTCAAGCATCCCTGATCACGAATCAAACATTTTTGAAGTGATGTCTGTGTGTGTGTGTGTGTGTGTGTGTGTCAGTGGGTCTGTGGAGACGATATCTGACGAACGAATGGACCGATTTGAACCAAATTTGGTACAAAAATCACAATCCGTAAACACTGGAAGCCTATTGTTTTTATACGCAATCGAATGTTCAGAACCCCCCTAAATTTTCGAATGAAATTTTGAAAAAATCGTCAAAAAATCAAAACCACTAATAAAGTTACGCAAATAGACATTTCTTATGTAATTTTTCATTAGAAAACGATTGACATAAATTTTAGAACGCTAACATGAACCGTTCTCGAGATATTGTACATTTTTCAAAAAAAATATCAAAAAGTCATATAAAATAAAAAAAATATATTTCCTATTGATAAACATGTTCACTTTTGAATACCATGCGATAAATTGGGTGACATCATTCTCGTGGATCTAGCTCGTTCCATTCATGAAAAAAGATACTCTGAGTAATACTTCTGTATTTGAACGCCAATAGTCATTTATCTGCTGTAAGAATAACTTATTTCTTAGTGCACAACGCTTGGCGAGATTTTGGCGACGAATTTGGCGGAATGTCGCCAACTTGGCGACTTTTTGAAATGTTGCCAAATTAACGAAAATCTCGCCAAATGGATGAAAATGACGCTAAATCAATGAAAATGACGACTAATTGTCGAAAATCCAATGTCTTGGAAAGAATATTAGTATCTACTATAAGAAAAACCTATTTTTTTACTGTAAAAGTAGTAAACTCATTACATTATATAAGGAAAGTCATGTGTTGCCCACATCAGATTTTTTTTTTCTACTCAACTTTTATTGCCCTGTCCTTCCTAAAACAGCATATACAGAAAAATAATAGTTTCCTGAACCATTGTTCATAAATAAATCCTGGAAGTTAAAGCAAAATGCCGTAAAAGACTTTTTTTGTCCCTTTTGTATCATATTTGAAGAAAATACCTTTTTATGTTTTTGCTTTGAAATTGCCTTAATTTATGTTTTATATTGATAATCTTGTTTTAATAATAATAAAATAGGTGTGTGGCACAAATATTCGCATGGCAAATATAATTTTTTTTTATAATGCGTTGCATTTTAGCGTTGTTAACAGTTTACATGAAGAAGTCAACGCAATACGAATCGCTAAACAAATACTATCTAAGGACTCCATTAGGTGCGATTTACTTTTACTTAAATACACTTTTCAAAGTTACTTGTTATTGTTTCTTTTTTCAAAAAATAAGTAAAATAAAAGAGGAACGGAACGTTAAGATGCATCAACATTTTAGTGACACTCAAATGAAGTAAAATAGTTGTAGATATTTATTTTATATGCTTTATTTCATAAATTTAACAAAGATTGCATATGTAATCTATAACGGATATTTGACTGTGGAAATTAAAACAGAAATTTTCTTCGATTTATTTTCTTCGACTTACTTTATTGATAAAATATCTCAAAATTGTGCATTGAATGTTTCGTCTAGCAATTAAATTATTTGGCTATTGTACAGGGGCTATAATACATCTGGCTATATAGTTGATGGCTGATGTCACGTTGTCACTCTAGTATTAAGGTAAAGAGGCTTCGGCGGCGGATTGACATATTTGTGCATTTTAAAACTAAGAACATTCGTCTGAAACATTTGTTAAAAATATCCGTTTTGGACTTTGTTTGCTAATGAAGAATATTCTTATGAAATGCATATTTGCTCATATTAATAAACTCTGGACATGAGAAAATACTCAACTCTTGGTTACAATTCTAAAAGCTATATTAGTTGGTTTTCTAATGTCTATAGAACGATTGAAAAACTGTATTATAATTGGCAAAGGAATTTTAGAACAAGTCAAGTAGTTTTCTGCGTATAAGTGGCAGTATTTCTGAAAATTTTCTGGTCAATTTTGTTGATTTTCCATACTGCTCCAACTGTTTTGTTTTGTTTTGTTTTGTCTTTTATTTGTATATTATTCTTTTTTATTTGTTTTGCTTAATCATTTTTCCGAAATAAAAAATTTTGGCTTTCACTTGGTTCTAAATTGCTAATTATTTCCCAGTTTAAGTTGGAATTATACTTGTTCATTCACTACACTATTTTTTTTTCTTTTTCCCTAATTTTCATTTTGACGTACCTGTGAAACTTTATATATATATATTGTTATTGCTGTGTTTCTTCAGACCATCCTTGTAACTGTTCCACACTCTTTGGGTGAGCTAGATAGCCTGGGTAATAATAAAATAAAATAAAATAAATGTTCCAATGAAATGCATATTTGCGCTCTGGACATGAGAAAAAACTCTACTCTTGATTACAACTCTAAAAGCTTCATTAATTACTGGGGTAAATTTTTAAAAATCATAATATTTTTCTTAATTTTTGAAGAGTAAATAAAAAAATACTACACTGTGATAATTAAAGCATAAATGGTCGGAATGATAATTGAAGGTGATGTACATAGCTGGATTCAAGAAAGTCAAAAATTAATATTAAACTAATTTAAAAAAAAAATATATAGAAATTTATAATTAAAAATAGCTCATGAAAACTAGTGAAAGTTCAATTTGGAGAAGTATTTTGTTTAATAAGTATTTACTAAATTGGTTGTCACTTGAGCTTGATAAGCTTTAAGCTCAAGGGATTCCTGTCTCACTCTTTAGTTCAGAAACAATGGTCATATTAACGAAGGTACACTTCTATATTTGAATTAAAACTCTGGTCATTTGTACTACCATGCTTATTATTGTATAAGAAGGATTGTTTGAACTCTGTAATTCGTAAGACTCTACTCAAATACATAAAATTTAGGATTCATTGCCAACTAAAAGAAATGGGAATTTTTAATGAATTTGAGAGAAGTGATGCTTGAGAATAAAATCTCATATCAACACGTGCTTATAAGCGTTCACATGCTGTGAGCAATTTCTATTCTATATGGCGGTACTGCAGTTAAATTGGATGTAACTGGTTGATATATTGCATACTGAAGGAAATTTGTTAAAGAAAATCCCAAAACAATTTAATTAATAGCTTTTTGAATCAGGGTCTCCAAATAATAATTGATTATTAAATAGTTTATGATAGAATTTCTTTATTATAAATTTCAAAAATTTTTTAATCGGCAAAAATTAAATGGCGGCTTTATACTGAATCTAACCATGTACGTCGACTGCAATTATCTCCCTTTCCTTTATTGAGCTGAGATTGTTAAAGTAAACTCAGGAAAACCTTTCTGATCGTTTCTGCTCTGTAAAAGTATATAAATATTATAAATTTGTTATCACTTTTTAGAAATTTTCCTGTTAATTGATGGGCACAAAAGTGTATTTGATTGGAACATTTGTTCCTGACAAATAAAGTACACACTGTAATTTTTTAAACAAATATTTGTTGAAGGTTATTAGTTCGGAACTGTGCAAATACATCAAGTGACCACCGAAACCCTCTTTCTCTAATAACCAAGATGACGTCAACTGCAGCCAGGCATGGTAGAAGTCATTTTCAAAAAGTGAGGCATATTAGCTTTCTCAAAGAATTTGTAGGAAAATAGTTTATTCTAGAATGTCCAAAATGTGTAAATCCTTCGAAAAGAAGAATTCTAATTTTTCGAACCAGTCCATTACTTCCCTCTATGTATTAATACATTATCATGCACTGTAGCACATAGGCACAGCCACGATGCCAAAAGGGGGTACTGGATTTTGTTGGAATATGTTGTCTTCTAGATTTTATTTTACAATATAAACTTCAAGGAGAATTAATGTAATTTTCCTTCAGTAGGCGGGAGTTATGACCTCCCACCTCTCTGCTAAATTTGACTAATACACACACACACACACACACACACACACACACACACATATATATTTGTGGAAACAGTCAAACATTGAAAATAGATTAAAATACATATTTATTTGTAACTAGCAAATACACCCACTGTTGCTCGTGATTAAAAATATAAGCACATTTCAGTAACATTCTAAAAAATATTATTCCTAGAAAAATTATGTTAAAATATTTAACTCCTCTTAAAAGAAATGCAAGAATTTATGTTCTCGACACGCAATATTATTGATTACGATATAATATATATATATATTATATCTCTATTATATCTCTATTTTTTAAATTTTGGAAAGTCATAGTGCTTACTTGCCTAACCTTCCTTCTACGTAGTAGTAGATGCTAGGAATTTGCTTCAATTTTGTTTTAATTTTGGATTATTGTATTTATTAGATAATGTTTTATATGTGTTAAAAAAATCTCTAAAATATCTTTGGACTTTTATAAACCATTTTTATTCTTTATTATTTTTGCACACCAATTAATATAGCAAATATGCAATGTTTTACTTTCCCTAGTTATAATTTATTTGGTAAGTGTTTAAATTTGGTTTTATACGTAGCTGCCATATATTTTAAATTATGGGTATATGAGTTATAATTTATGCCTAATCTATCATTGGAATTTCATATAATATATATATGTGTGTATATATATATATATATATTTAAAATCCTTCAATTTTTATTTATATATATATATATATATATATATATACTATATATGTGTGTGTGTGTTGAGTAACGCATAAATACTCTTGAGCAACGTATTATTTAAGCACAATTATTATTTTATTTATGCTTAAATATATTACTCAAGTTTTCCTTTCCCATATACATATAGATGTTGTTACTGTAGGTTGTTCTATTTTTTTACTATTGTAAAATATGGTTTAAATATATGGTTTTATTTATTTACTAAATTTTTTCTCTATTTGTTATATATCAATAGTACATATTTTATTTATCTTTCTCTGTACTTTTGGCTATATTTACAGATAACACACATACATGGAAAGAAATCCCAATACCTCATAAACCTCATTCAACAATCCAATGTCAAAGGTTGCTCCAAGAACCGGAAAAAGAAAACTCTCTTCCCCACCTCACCCCTCGGAATGTTCCTAGAAAGTTGTTTTCAAGGTCAAGAGAGTTGACTTTCTCAAGGTCAAGGCTTCTCCCCGAATTACTCAGAGAAGGAGAAAAGAATCACTATATGTGGGTGAAATGGAGATGGAGATCACATAGCGATGTTTGATATTCTTAACTATAAATAGCTAATTTGTATATAGTTCTCCATAAAACTAAATCCATGCAGTCAATATTAAGTTAATCAACTCCAAGGGAAAATAAAATACATTCAAATTATTAAATTTAATTTTTATCCATTCTGCATAAATATTATCCAGTATTTTAGAGAGAATGGGTTTAAATCATAGGTGAAGGATTTGTAGTTTGGATTAGGTACTAGAATTTGTAGTAGGGTGTGTTGAAGTCCATTTGGGGATGCCTTTAGCCCCTATCATTTCAGTTGAAATGTACAAAATGAATGTACATTTAAAAATAGCCGGGGGTTACTAATTAAACTAAACGTTTTTATAGCTCCGACCAATGGTTTGAATTATTCATTAAATTGAATTAAACTAGTTTTACTGTATTATATAATATGTATAATATTCGAATCATCTCATTCATAAATCGAATTTCTATGTGTTCAATTTTTTGATAACTCAAAGAATACCGATGTTCTTTTCAAATTTTCTATTTTTACATACATTTTGAATTCGGAAAGCCAAATTTTTTTAAATGCTCGAGAATTTTCTAAGAAATAAGCTGATGTCATTCACCACTACTTAGACTTAACTGGGATGCCCTTCACGTTATTACTCGTTCCAAAAGAAAAAAAAAGTAACTTTTATAAACTACCGTAGTACTAATAATAAACTTGCAGATTCATCTTATCCTAAAGACACACAAATTCTCGAATTCTCTCAGAGGAAACCAAGCAGTCCTTACGGCTTCCTGTTTGCAGAGAGCCTCAAAATGTTATACATTATTTTTATTGGATCTCTCTTGCATTTATTTTTTTTTAAGACTCATTAGTGCATTTTAGTTAATCCAACGTTTTCTCATATTTTATACTGCATTTTATCATGAGTCGTTTGTGTATGGGTTTGCAGTTGTGTTTGTAACGCTTTTACTATGACCTTTTCGTCGGATCGTAAAATATTGAGATCATGGTACTATGATTCCCACGGTGCACTCTGTATGGGATTGGATGTAGGCTCTGTAGCATTCTATATTTGTTTTGTCCTTTCCGAGTTTCGGTGTTTTCGGATTACAGGAGAGCTTAATGGACACCGTCCTAAAAACATTTACATAAGCAGTATTTCTTCTTCCTGCCTGAGTTATAACTATAGATCTCTAGGTATTAAATAGAAAAACTATGGACGGATTATCTATCGAAGCAAGGTAGCTTCGGGCCCGAGAATATTTTCATATCATAAACAAGGCCCCTTCAAAAATATTGTTGACCCGGGGGGGGGGGATTCTATGCCAGAAATTAAGTGAAAAAACTGTAATAATAAATCTTTATTTATTTTTAAACTGTAAAAAGGTAACATAAAAAATTGTCGGATAACCGACATTTCGGATTACCAATTTTTGAATGTAGAAGACCCAGACCGTCCGACTCGTCCAGGGGACTAAGAGCACCTATTTGGACGGCCGGCAATTTTTGAATGTGTGATTTTTTACTGCATTTTCGTTCTTATGGAGCCATTTATGAAAGTTCGCTTGGGGATCTCAGAAAACCGGGACGCCACTGCATCCACTTTGACGGAAGATGAAACTGTTGATGTACATTACGATGATAAGTATGGCCAGATTTTTTGTCTTCTGTTTTTAGTGACAACACTGCGTTTAGAGATTTACACTTCTGTTTTCAATAAGTTTCAAACTCTTTAATTGTGCATATAAATTTATTTAAGATGCAAAATTTAAAATAAGTTATAATTTAGAGCAGATTAGAAGTGTTTATATGGCGATATGGCATTATGTATAAAAATTGCTTTATCAATGGGGGACTTGTGCTTTAGGGTAATTTGACGTTCTTAAATATCCAGGAATATTTAACACTGAAACAAACTGCTGATTGTAAGATAAGAACTTACACAACTTCCTTGTATAAAGCATTCATATGTCAGTTAGGTGACTACATAAGCTCCCTTCTTTAGGCCAAAACAGAACAGTATGCGCCTTTAACAAAACCTGAGGGCTTTTTTTAAGAGTACATACTGTTGTACCTATTCTGTTTTGGGCTGAAATACCGGCTTATAACGCTCTCGAAAAATAGTCACCTAACTGACATAAGTCTGCTTTATACAAGGAAGTTGTGTATGTTCCTGTCAGGAATATGTTTTTTGTGACTCGGATTTTCTATAATTTACTCCTGGTAATTCAATTTTTACCTGGTAAAAATTGAATTACCAGGAGTAAAAACTTCGTTTTTTCTCCTCCTGGTAATTCAATTTAAGGGAGTTTAATTGCACATAGGTAAATGCAAAGTAGGGATCGAAAATTCGATTTTGATACACGGATACCTTCAGGAGCGCCATTTCAAGAATTTCTTGGCAAAGGATGGTGTAAGGTATCTGTTTGGATGGCCGGGACACTGTCGCCCAATTCAGATCGGAACTCAGTGGACCGTGATATCCACAGGGACCGTACCCTTTTGAAAGAATCTGCCACCAACCTCTTGAAAGAACTTTTGAGCCCATCGATTTAAAGTGCCCGTACTCCTCTCAAACACAGGAATAATTTGGGCAGAGTCGGAAATCGAACTCAGACCACCCGAGTGCAATCCTTGTGCCTAAACCACTGGGTTATCCCGCCTCTAAACTGTCATCTAAAATAATCCGAAATCAAAATACGTCGTTCGTAAAAGCATAAACAGTTGATAAATAGTATCAATCGTTTTTAGAGGCAAAAACAGCCTTTTTTTTTCAGATAAAAAGACAACCAGTGTAATAGCAAGAAGGCGTCTGTCAGTAAATAGTTGCAAAACATGATAAACAGTAAATAAAACGTTAATAAAAAATAAAGGCTTTGTCTCATAGCGTTAACGTTTAAATTTCTTTCTTGGCTCACGTGATGTAATGCAGACGCATTCTTGCCTTTGTTGGTGCAGTAGGGTCTTTTTATCCTGAAAAAGGTGGCTTCTTTTTTGCCTCCGAAACAGGTTAATACTTTGAATCAACAGTTTGGGCTGCAACTAAGTATTTTGATTCGAATTCAGGGATGCTCAAAACGTGTAGATCCCTTGAAATTTGAGAGTGGCGTAAGAGAGTCACAGTATTTTGCCTCCTTCATAATACTTGTCCTTATTATGTATTACGATAAGTAAATACTTTTATTGATGAAAACTCAATGAAGAAGTAAGAAGTCTGTTGTGAGCAAGCAGCACATGACTTTCCCTATAGGTTTATTTTATCTTCACTTATTTCATGGTCCATTGAACAGAGTTTAATTGCACAAAATGACGTGTATATTTATTTGAAATTATATTCAATTATGTATACAATTTTAAAATTTTTTTTCACCATCTGGCGACTTATTGAATTCTGAACCGTCGCCAGCTTGCAAAAGTTATCAAAAAATCTAAATATCTTGAAAATGGTTGATCCTAGAGAAATGAGATTAGTCTTATTCTTTTGCCATCAAACATTATGTGCAAAACAACGATTTAATTCAGGAAATTAAACATATTTTTTTTTGTATTACAGATTTTGACAATCTTTGCGAACCATTTCGCAAAAAAAAAAAAAAAAAAAAAAGCCAGGCTATTCTTTTCTAAATCATACTAAAATTTAATTATCAACAGGTCATGTTATAAGAGACTTACTTACCTACCAATTTTGTGAAATTTCATCGAATAGTTTTTGTGATAGAGTACATAATATTGCACAGACGCGCGCACACAAACATACATTGAGTCGTCCCGCTAAAATAGTTTTATCGTGTTCTAGAGAACTTGAAACGTATAGATCTGTCGAAAACTGTCGATTTGATTATAATTTTATATACAAGGTAGGATAAAAAAATTCGGAGACTGTGCTGATATCTCTAACCCTGATTGGAGGAGAGGGGAACTATTTTACCGTGGCTTAGAAGCCCATGTGACGCGAAATGGGAAAAGGAAGAAGCAGGTCCGCAATGCAGGGTTTTTCCAAGCAATGCGTGTCAGTGAACTATAGTCGTTTGCGTTCGTTGAAAATGGAAATGGCGTTTGAAGAACAACGTGCGAGCGAATATCAAATTCTGCCAGCGTTTTGAGGAAATCGCCGACAGAAACTTTGTACCTGCTGCGCAGCAGGTGCAATGTTTTCACACACAATGTTGTCACATGTGCCTCTACGCCACGGTAAAATAGTTTCCCTCTCCTCCAATCAGGGTTGGAGATATAAGCACAGTCTCCGAACTTTTTGATCCTACCTTGTATTACCACGTATAGTGGGAAAATAAAATCAACAAAAGAAGTCCGCATTGAATACACACACGTTACTCATTCAGCACTCTGAAATATATATCCATACTTTGTAACACAGAGTTCATACGAATGACAGCTCCTCCGACTACAAAATAAATACAAAAGAGTAAAATAAAATATCTGGGGCAGCTTCCAAAGTACCGAACTTACACATCTCTGGCGTATCGATTTTCTCCGTTTAAAATGCCCAATCCTTACGGTTGGCGGGATTTTGTTTTTACGATGAGACGGAAGTGTGAAGGTCAGGAGGAGAGTTATTACCAAGTTTGGGTTTATTTGCAAAATTGTTATTACGACGGTGTCGACTTGTATGAAGTCATTTCTGAATCTGTCTAAAATTACTTGGGGGGGAGAGTAATGTTTCTTTCAGGACATTTTGGCCGGGGGGGGGGGATGGAACTTTAAGGGGAGGGGGCAAGTGTTCTATTTGCCCTATATAATTATATATATGCATTTTGAACTACTATATTTACATATAAAAAATTATATATATAAATCATTACACATACACACACACACACACATATATATATATTCCAATGTGAACTATATACAGCCACAAAATCTCTGAAAATAATTAGTTGTGAAAAAAAAATGATCTACATGCTGTCACATAAATAGAGGTAACTTGGTTTAAACATAAAATGGCTCCGGGAGGGGGGTGGGGGAGTCAAGTCCCCCCCCCCCATCGGTACATGCTTGAAAGAAACACTGGGTGAGAATTATCTGATTTCCGGGAAACAGGGGTCAGTAATGTAATAACGGTATTGATACGAATATATATCGGTATTTTCAGCATTTCATATTTATCAAATTGTTAGACTGAAATATATTGTCTATCATTCTCTATTGTTCTTTATTAGTGGCAAAAATTTTGATTAGGGGCAAAAGGTTTATGATAGTCAATAACAATATAGTCAATAAGGTTTATGATAGTCGATAGTAATAGTCAATAACTTCTAAAATGGGGGGTAGAGCATAACCCCTCCTGCATAGGGGCCCGAAAATTGTCTCTGCGGTATTGCATTTGACCCACATACCCGGTTTTATCCGACTATTCTCTACATATAACTTAATATAAACAGGAATTAACTTCATTGAGTACAGCATTTAAAAACTAAAAGTCGATCAATGGATTCCAAATCCAACAAGCATCTTATCTCTTTATTGTCTTTGAAACCTCTTGATTATATTTTTCAGCGTTCATATGCTGTGCCCTAGTAAATTCTTTATTTCGGGCTCTTTACTGCCCATGGAATCGGCTGATGCCTTTTTTTTCAACATTTATTTGCTGTGCTTTTACAAAGTGTTAATTTTAGGCCCATAGCCTTTGGAACTAGTTGATGCCTATACTTCAACCTTTATATGTTGTGTTTTAATGAAGATTCTATTTTAGGTTTTCAGTATGTTTATAACCGATTGATACATTTTTTTCAATCTTCATATGTTGTGTTCTAATTAAATTTTCATTTTAAGTTCTTCATTGCCTTTGGAGTCGGTTGAGGCCTTTTTTAACACTTTCCAACATAGTTGTAAAGTGTTTATGGCATTGTTCATTTTGTCTGTTCGTACGATAACTGCCGTAAAAATGACTTTATCAAAATGAAATTTTAGTATGCTGTTGAGACAGTCTGAGGGACATACGGGAATGAAAATGAATAATATCACCCAATTAGGATTGGACCCGGGTTGAAAAAAATTAAATACATTGAACCCTATGGGACCTAATTTTTCAAACATTTTTTAAGCGAAGGTAAAACGTACAAATTGCTTCGAAAATTTTAGAAAATATTCAAATTATCACATAAAATGTGTAAAGAAAACCACTCATAGTATATGAAGAGATCACGTGACTCATTTCAAAATAAAATGCGGCATCCATTTTTTTTACCCTGTGTAAAAATCGTGATATTTAAAGATCGATTAAATTTATATTTAGTGTTGCATCTGTCATAAAATAGCTTTATTTTTGCATATTATCTGTCATCTGTGTGTCTAAATTCTGTGCTAACGTAATTACAACATTTTTTATTTTAAATGATTACTAAACATTGATTATCCCTACAACGAAGCCTAATTTCTATAGCATGCAAAATATAAACAAATCAACGGATAGTGAGATGTATTGTATAAGAATTGCTGAATTTTTTTTCACGTAAAATTATGTAGTGGTATATGAATGAAATTTTCATTGATTTTACATAGAGAAGTAGACGATTTATAGCATTGTCCGTTTTAATGAAGTTTTAGCTTCCAAGTATAATAAATTATTGTAGTACTGTAATAATTTAAAAAATATCAATGCTGAATTTACCGTATTTTAGAGATGTTCAGATAAAATTTCCTTTCAGTTGGAAAGTGTTTCATAATTAATATGCTTTATGCATGATTTATTTTTCTTGTTAGACTGTACATCTATGCTGTGTTCTAGTAAAGGGTCCCCCCCCCCCCCCGACAGCAGTTATTGAATTTTTTATATTTTGATATAAACTGTTTTGTATGTATATCAACTAGCTGTATACTCAATTATAGCCTGCAAAATGTGGTTGTATATTGAACATTGAAATAAGCTTCCTAAATAAAATTTATCTCTCTTTCCTAATTTCTGTCGCAGTAACACTTGATTTGGATATACAATGCCTTAAAATAATTTCTGCATTTATACATTCACATATTTTGTAACACAAAGTTAGTAAAAATGAACGACAGTTATCCTCTAACTAAAAAAGTAAATAAATTATTCAAAAAAAAAAAAAAAAATCTGGGTCATCTTCAAAGCACCGAGCATTAACATTTATGGCATATCGACTTTTTTTCCCCCTCCAAAATCCGATCCTTACAGTCGGTGGCATTTTGTTTTTAGGATGAAACGGGAGAGAAGGTCAGGAAAAGAGTCGTTTCGAAATTCGAATTTATTTACAAAATTGTTCTTAGTTCGGTGGCTAAGGCATTTTATACCAGGACAATATTAAAAATCTAATGTAGACAGCACATGAATTTCCCTGCAGACCCATATTCATGTTCTCTTTATTTCTTCAATAATTTTTTAAATTGAGCTTAATTGCACAAAATAACAGACATAATTATTTTAAACTAGCCGCCTTTGGCGACCAGCCTGTTCGCAACCCTTGAAAATGCTGATCGTGGCAAATTCCAACCGTGGCAAACTCGTTGGCGCGACCTAGCAGAAAGGTGTAAGGTAACTGGTGGCAACTGTAAGGTAACCGTTAAACATTACGTAGAAAACAAGCATTTAATTGATATATTTGAGGGTACATAGTTTTTTTATTTTAGATTTTGACGATTTTTGCGCGCCATTTCGAGGGAGAAAAAAAAGTTATTTTTTCCTGAATCATACTAAAATCTAATCAGTATCAGGATAACTCACAAGTGACTTATTTGCCAAATTTTATAAAACTTGATGTATTAGTTTTTCAGCTATGGATACAGGCAACTTTTGCGAGCTATTTTGCAAAAAAAAAAAAAAAAAAAAAAAAAAAAAAAAAAGCGAGTTCTTTTATCCCGAATAGCACCAAAAACTAATCAGCACCAGAGTCACACACAAGTGACTTACCTACCAGATTTTATGAAATTTGATTCATTAGTTTTTGAGTTAGAGTGGATACATACATTGCACAGACAGACAGACCCACACACAGACGGCACACTAAAAATATCTTTTTCGTATTCCAGAGGTCTCAAAATGTGTAGATCCGTCGAAAACTCGAATTGCGATTTTAGGCATGATTCCAATACCTTCCCTATACATTACCATGCATTACAGGGAAAGTAAAAACCGGTATTTCATTATTTGTAATTTGCAGAACCGGCATCAAGATTTCTCAAATATTATCTCTTTGCTTACAGAGAAATCGAATGCAGGCAGCACATGAGTTTGCACATGAGTCTGGGAAATTACACGATTTTTACTAGGAAAAAAAGATGGATGCCATATTTTAGTTTGAAGTGGGTCCCGTGATCTCTTCATATTATATGGGTCTAATTATTATTTTAATTTTTATTTAGAAAACTACCAAACATACTTTACGGAAATTTCTTTTACATATTTTATGGGATAATATGAATATTTCCTAAAATTTTCGAAGCAATTTGTGAATTTTAACTTCGCTTAAAAAATGTTTGGAAAGTTAGGTTCCATAGTGTTCAATGTATTTCATTTTTTCAACCAGGGTTCAATCCAAAACTAATAGGGTGATATTATTCATTTACATTCCCATATGTCCCACAGACCGTCTCAACAACATACTAAAATTTCATTTTAACAAAGTCATTTTTACGGCAGTTATCGTGCTAACGAACGGACAGACAGACAGTATGACCAAACTCATAAACACTTTTCAACTATGTTGTAAAGTGTTAAAAAGTAGAATTATAAATGTTTACGTAAAAGTTAATTGAAAACAACAGTTAACCTATAAAATGACAGATTAGCACAATGTATTGAAAGAATACGCTACTATCATAATTATAGGGTCAAGAAGAAGAAATGTAAAGCTTCACCACTGGCACTTCTTTTCATCTTTTGCCTTATTACCTATGGAAATCGCGTAAGCAGGACAGACCAAATTATATTAACCCGATATTTATAAATATATCGATCCATTTAGATCTTCTTTCTCTACCTAATAGCATCACTCTCACATTCCCTGATGGTAATTTTTTAAATAAATATTCAAATCAAGTTTTTTTTACCACTGATCAGCTCTCATCGTTTGTTGTAATGCCTATTGAAGTCGTATAAAACAAATCGTGATTACAAACTTACCAATGCTGTCAGGATTACAGATTTTATAAGTATATCTGAATAAATTTAGAGCTTCTAGTTAACAGTATTGCCTCCACATTCCGTGGTGAAACATTTTTAAAAAATAAATATTCAAATAAAATTTAGCACCAGTAAGTACTTATCTTTCATCTTTTACTATAACATCTATAGATGTTATGTAAACAATGTACATTTTCCCTAACCTATTTATAAACATATCAATTGATTAAAAGCTTTTACTTAATGGTATTGCTTCTATGTTCCTTGGTAAGAATTTTTTTTATTTTTTAAATGAATATTCTCATCAATTTCTTGCAAGCAAAGCTTTCTGCCATTAAGAAAAAGTACTGAATAATCAACACGAAGTCATTAGTGCAGGCAGGTTGTAGACATCTGCTGCAAATTAGACCCATGACCGCTCATTTTAAGATCCTATTTTTAACTGTCAACTCCCTACGCGAAGAAAATTAAAAAAAAAAAATGAAAACAATTATTTTTTAAAATGTAGGTCAATTATATTACCTGAAGGTCAAGCGTATCCATCCCAATCCAAAAATGACCGTCGTATAACTCCATAAACTTCGAGGAACAAACACCACAAACCAGATTCCAAAACCGAAAATACCCCTTTACGCACAAGGAAATCCTAGTCCATATTCCTTCAGGACATATGCGGTAACTAACAAAACTGGTTCGGTCGTTCATCCTACTTCCGCACGGAAAATCTCGGCACAAAGAAGGGTAAAAAAGGTCCATAAACAGCTGTTTCCTCTGGCAGATTTTGTCCTCCGGGGTCGATGATCTAAGATAGTGGTACAGGGGGTCCGACCGATTGCCTTTTGCGCCAAAAAAAGTCCCTCTCCTTAACCATGATAGACGTTGCGGCACGCTGCTGTCATTGAACCCAATATGATTCGAATATTTCTGGATTTTTTTATTCTTTAATAGAAGGAAGTGCGACAAAAGATTCTATTATCCGGCATACGCCGGATACTGGAGGGGGGAGGGGAGTGCTCTACGCCCCGAATCACAATATTTCGGTTCATCTTATTTTTTTCTTTTTTATTGTAAAGGCTTCGCGTGTCTTACTGAAGGCTTCGATAAAAGGTTAAGACGGCATTGTTCTGACGGCATCCTAAGTCAATGCACCCACTCTTCGGGTAGTTGAAACATTTAAGGGGGAAAAAATGGGCATGTTTGAGGAGAGCATTTTGGCACGTGCGAGAGGGTCGTTTAAGTGTGTATGTAACGGTATAATAAACAGCTAGAATCCAAGTTCGGATTTCATCATGGATTGGAGAGAGATGTATTTATTTGGTAAGAGCCAGGTATGATCATGCTGTTAAATACGGGACACCTTCCGAAGAAGACTTTCTAATGAAATATCAGCACTTTGTTTATGTTACCTGCTGGAAAACCACGAAAACCTATCAAGTGTGTTTGAATTCTGGATGGAACCAACTATTTATTTTGGATTGAACCAACCATTTATTTTGGATTGAATCAACCATTTATTCTGGGTTGAACCAACCATTTAGGGCTTAATTAGGAGTATGTTACGCTTAAGTACTTCATATCCAGGGACGTCCATGGGGGACGGACACCATTTGAGTAAGGGTAGGCTCCAGAGGGCGCCCGGAACCCCCATTTTTTTCTAGGACGAAGAAGGCATGAAAAATTCACAGAAGAAATCAAATATGGAGAAGGGTCCATGATAAATATTTGTAAGTGGGCTCACAATTTGTATGGGAGGTCCTGTCATGTAGCCAATAAGTGGAAAGTATAATGGACAGCTAGGTTTGTACATAGCTAAATCACAGTAACATGTATAGTCATCATTATAGATTTAGCTTTGGCATAGAGTCTACACATGCTATACATTTGTTGTTTTAGAAAATATATGAAAATTTTTAGTTTTAGAAATCAAGTTCAAGTGATGAAATATACTAAAAATAAATTTTCGAAACACTTATGTCTTATATTTAGGTTATTAATGCAATGCAGTATTAACTTGAAAATGTGTGTAATTCATAATAGGATTTAAAATTATTTTGGTAACAAACCAGCTTCCCCAATGTAACTTAACATATCAGGGGAAAAAGATCTATCCAGTTTCAAGAAATAAGTCGTCGCAGCAGACAGACAGACAGAAATATATTTTTTTTTATTCCCATTGTATCAAGGGTACATATAGGGGGAGAAAATCTATATCCGTATATTTACTGAACTGAATAGCATTAACAAAAACAGTTTCATCGAAATAGATCATGTAGTTCAGGATATATTTCGTTTTGAAATGTTTTTTTAAATTTTCTATGGCAATGTGATTTTTACTTTTTCATGTTATAGCATAGAGAACTTGTTGTTTTCCTTTCAAGTTTTTAACAGAAAAGTACATTTTAAGACCTGCTAAACACATTTCGAGCACTCTTATTTTTTAAGATATTCGTCTGTGTATGTGAAGTGTGGTGTGGACGTGATAATTCATTGTTCCTTCCATTATCCTTCTTCTTAAGAGGAATATGTTTCTACATACAAAATTTTACACTTAAAATGTTTATGTAAAATAATTTATATTTAGAAATGTTTTTAAATATAAGTTTTCTTGAGAATATTCGAGAACGAATACCGCAAGGAAATTTTACATTTAGTAAATTTAAGAAAAATCATTTATATTTAGAAATATGCTTCTTTATATAAAATTTCATGGGAATATTCAAGCACGAATACCACAAGGAAATTTTACATTTAGAAATTTATGAAAAATAACTATATTTAGAAATATGTTTTTTTATATAAAAGTTCATGTAATATTTAAAAACAAATACCACAGGGAAATTTATATAAAATAATCTATATTTAGAAACATGTTTCTAAATATAAAATTTCATGGAGATATTCAACAACGAATACCATAAGGAAATTTTACATTTAGGAAATATATGAAAAATAATTTATATTTAGAAAAGTGTTTCTTTACACAAAACTTCATGGGAATATTCAAGAACATGTACCACAAGGAAATTTTACATTTAGAAAATTTATGAAAAATTATTTATATTTAGAAATGTTTCTTTATATAAAATTTCATGGGAATATTCAAGAACATATACTACAAGAAAATCTTACATCTAGAAAATTTATGGAAAATAATTTTATATTTAGAAATATATTTCTTTATATGATATTTCATGGGAATCTTCAAGAATGAATACTACAAGGAAATTTATGAAAAACAATTTATATTTAAAAATGTGTTTCTTTATATAAAATTTCATGGGAATATTCAAGAACGAATACCACAACATACCACACATTTTACATTTAGGAAATCTATGGAAAATAATTTATATTTAGAAAAGCATTTCTTTATATAATTTATATTTAGAAATGTTTCTTTATATAAAATTTTATGGGAATATTCAAGAACGAGTACCACAAGAAAATTTTGCATTTAAGAAATATATGAAAAATAATTTAGATTTAGAATAAAATGTAAAAGATCCAGAACACAATGTTTTTGGTATTGAAAATATAAAACTATTACAAAATTAACTTCTCTCGAGAATGGAACGAACTAGATCCACGAAAATTATGTTAACAGATTTGTTACATAATATTGAACATGGAAAGTGAACCCATTTGATGATACTTATTACTTTTTTAATTTTATGTTCAACGTTGTGTTATATTATGTTTTATAAGGACATTATGTTTTATACATAAGGACATTATGTTTTATAAGGACAATTCATGCTAGCGTTCTAAAATTCATGTCATTCGTTTTCTAGTGAAAACGTACATCTGAAGTGACTATTTATTTTTATTATTATTGAAAGTCTTGATTATTTAATGATTTTTTTCAAACTTCTTTTCGAAAATTAGGCGTTCTTCTGAACGTTCGGCCGCGTTTAAAATCAATAGTTTCAGTATTTATTGGTTTTAATAATTGCTTCATTCGGTCGTGAGATATCGTACACAAAGATTTACGGACAAACACACTAATATACATGCACACACAGAGTTCGATTGAAGTTCAGGGATACTTTAAACGTGCTCTTTCATCTAAAAATCAAATTCCAATTCTCGAATCCGTCATAACAATTTCCTTATACCCTATACACAAAACTAGAGATGTGAACTTTTCGGAAAATTTTGAAATGGACATTTTTTTGAAACTATTCTCTATGTTACATTTCAGCTGGAATAATATGTTTAGTGACTTTCTAAGGTATTTATTCTAATATTACCGTTACAGTCAAACATATATTCTAGCAAGGCTAAAAAAATGTTTAAATCTAGAAATGTATAAAAAATTCTATGCATGAAAATTTATTATATATGTATGCTGCAGTTAGCAGTTACAATTTATTATTTTCTTTAAATGCGCTTGCTTTTGATAACTGATAAAAATTTGTATTTCATCTATAATAATATTTTTTATTTTCAAAATTCTAATTTTAAAGCATTGCCCAAAAGGAATAACATGAGAAATAATTTCAAATTGTTAAACCGTATCAGAATCATAAATACTAATCATAAACTGTTTATTATAGGTATAAAAAGTAGATTATAAAATGCCATTTAAAAAAATTTAAAATCGGATTATAATTGAAAAGCACATTAAATATTATACTGCATTTCTTTCAATAACTACTAATAATTCAAAGGGAAACATTTTACCAATTTCTTAAAAAATAACAAAATAAAAATAAATTAATAGTTTATTATACTTTTTCTATAAAATAAAGCACACATACACACACTTGCATCCCGCCCTTCTTCATTTTTCCTTTTCGAAATTAAAAAACACGATCAAAAACTTCTTGTAAAATACTTGCTTTTCAGAAAAATAGTTTGGAGAGAGTATTACATTCTGTTTTCAAATTAAAAAAAAAATAATAAAAGCAAATGTGTAGGGAATGTATGTAAGGAAAGTAATAAACTGGTTTCGAAGGCTAAAGGACCTTTACTAAGTGCTTTATTTACAGTTAAATTTTGCATATATATTTTTTTAATAAGCATGATTTATAATCTTGATACCATATTTCCATCCCCCCCCTTTTGATAGCATATTTCTATCATAATTCATCGAATAATATGATAATAGCATATATAATATGTTTCGGTCTAACTGCTGTCTAAATTAACGGCATGCTAGTGTATGCATGTATGTTAGTGTGGATGGGTGCAATATTTCTCGAATGAATGAAGAGTTTAGAAAATAATTTAGTACGGTTATTGTTAATTTTAAACGCAATTGAATGTTTGGAAGATAACTTATTTTTTGAATGAATTTTGAAAAAAAAAAAATAAATAAAGGCCTTTAATAATGATAAATAAATAATATTTTCAGACATAATTTTTCATTAATAAACGAAAGACACAAACAGAATGAACAGGTTTCGAGATATTGCACTTTTTCAAATAAAATTTATCAAAAAATTTAAAATTATAAATGTGGTGAGGATTATATATGTGCACTTTTTATCTGTAATATTTTGCAACAACTATGTTACTATCATTCTCGTGGATCTACTTTGTTCTATTCACGAGAGAAGATGCTTTTTGTAATAGTTTTGTATTTTGACGCCAAAAAATTTGCCCATAATATTTTTTTCACTAAATATAAATGTCCATTGCACTTTGATGAGGAGTTTGTAAGTGAGTATAAATAAATCATTCTGTTTGTACTAATTATGTTTGCAAAAGCTCCCAATTTTAATTTAAGTGGTGTTAATTCAATGCAGAAAACATTGCCATAGATATTTATTATTATTACTTTCCTTATATACATAATGTATAAGGAAAGTATTGTAACGGGGTCGAAAATTCGAATTCGAGTTTTCGCCGGGAGAGCACGTTTCAAGCATCCCCGATCACGAATCAAATATTTTCGAAGTGATGTGTGTGTGTGTGTGTGTGTGTCAGTGAGTCTGTGGAGACGATAACTGACGAACGAATGGACCGATTCGAACCAAATTTGGTACAAAAATCACAATTCGTAAACGCTGGAAGCCTATTGTTTTTATACGCAATCGAATGTTCAGAACCCTCCTAAATTTTCGAATGGAATTTCGAAAAAATCGTCAAAAAAGCAAAACAGCTAATAAAGTTAGTCAAATAGACATGTAATTTTTCATTAGAAAACGATTGACATAAAATTTAGAACGCTAACATGAACCGTTCTTGAGATATTGCACATTTTTCAAAAAAATTATCAAAATGTCATATAAAATAGAAAAAAATATTTCCTATTGAGACACATGTTCACTTTTCATATGTAATACCATGCGATAAATTGGGTGACATCATTCTCGTGGATCTAGCTCGTTCCATTCATGAAAAAAGATACTTTGAGTAATACTTTTGTATTTGAACGCCAATAGTCATTTATCTGCTGTAAGAATAACTTATTTCTTCGTCCATAACGCTTGGCGAGGTTTAGGCGACAAATTTGGCGAAATATCGCCAACTTGGCGACTTTTCGAAATGTTGCCAAATTAACGAAAATCTCGCCAAATGGATAAAAATGACGCTAAATCAATGAAAATAACGACTCATAGTCGAAAATTCAAGATCTTGGAAAGAGTATTAGTATCTACTATAAGAAAAATCTATTTTTTTACTGTAAAAGTAGTAAATTCATTACATTATATAAGGAAAGTCATGTGTTGCCCACATCAGATATTTATTTTGTTGTGAAAGAAGTGAAATCATTGAATTATGTAGGGAAGTCCATAGGGGGGCTGCCCACATCAGATGTTTCCTTATACTATGTTCTCTTTCTTTGACTTCAAGTGGTTGATGTAATATTTCTCTCGCTGCTATATGGAAAGCTAACCCCTATTTTTGTACGAAATTGACATCAATTCATCTTTCAATGAAACCAAATATGCAAATTATCCATACGACATTCATAAAACCTAAATAGAACACTCGTTGATTTTACCCAGAGTTCTCGACAATTTGCACCAGGTAGAAAACATTTTATGTTGCCAACGTCATATGAGATCCACTAAAGTTTATCACAGAAAGGAAACTTTTGGAAAAATACCAAAACCTTTGATTAACTATTATATGATTTTGGCCATAAATATTAGCAATCTAAATGTGCATCTCATATAGTAAGTAGCATTGCCACTCATGCATATGTAATATACTTTAAAAATTGTGCCCCTTCTATCACTCGTGTTCCATCGATATTTTATTTTTTATTAGCAGGTATACTCGGCGTTGCTCGTGATCTAAAATGCGCAAATTCTAGTAGTATTCTAAATGATAATCTTCTTTAAAAGAAATCTATTAAAATATTCAATTGAATTATCCTAAAAAAGATGTATAAGAATCCCTGTTCTCGGTTTACTAGATCTGCACTGCACAGGCAGATTTGAAGAATAAAACATCCTGGTCCCGCTTGTTAATCAATTTATAAAAAAAATGCTGAAGTTTGGTTAACGTAACCCAAAATGAAAATTCTGAAATGGTAGCAATAATTTCTGCGCCATTTCCTGTTGCAACAATGGTTAAACACAATAAGAAATATACAAGTTTGAATAAATATTTGTCTAAATAAAGGAGATGACTTAAGTAATTGAAAATATCAACAACTCCTTATATCACAAAGCCATAACTGATACAATAAAGTCAAAATATAATACTGTTGATTTAGAAATGTATTTTTATATTCATTTCTTTATTTTTTAACTTGGAAAGATTAAGCAACATGTTCATTGTAATTCTCTTTCAAATGAAGTGAAAAAAAATCGTCTGCACTAAGCTTTTTCTAAAAAATTTTTAATTTATAATATCGACAAGCCCCTAAACCTAAAATCTAATCATGTGCGGAATTACCTTCAGTGGAGAAGAGAATAACATTACCATGGAGTTCAGAAAGGAGCTAAAACGCCTATGGATGAAAATGCCATAATGCTTTGTGAATTATATCTAGGCGTTGCTATACTGTTAGTTGGCACAACAGAAAGATGCAGTATTTAGTATATACAATTTTTTTAAAATTAAGGGTTCTCTAATTATAAGTATAATTAATCAGTATTTTTTCATAGTTGTAGGATAGAGTACAGAATATAGGGAGATAAAAATAAATTGAAAGGTAAAATCATTTTAAATACGTAGGAATATTCTTTATTGTTTCACTTCTAATTGGCACTGACCTCATCATTTATTTTTACAAAATTGACAGTTTAAATAAATGTTTTAGGTCTTTCGCCATAGACTCACCCTAGTGCAACCTGAATGATTGTTTTACACGATATTGGCGTTTTCTTAATATGAAGTTTTTAACTCCTTGCTTTTACCTCCATAAACCACACCCATTTAAAAAAGAAAAAAAAAATCATCAAAAACTGAGGATTTGTAACAGAACAGACAAACAAACACACTTTTAATTTTGCATATATACATATGACGCATACAACGAAAAATTCAAGATTTGGAATTAAACCGTTTTGAATAAAATTAATTTATAAAAGCATACCACAATCTTCAATTAAAAATGTCCATTAATGCTATTTAGTAGATTAAAATATTCTGTCTATAAAAAGGTTTAAAGTTATAGATTTTGCGGTCACCCCCCCCCCCCCCACCCATGAAAGTCAGACAATGTCCGCAAAACTCCTTTGAGTAAAGCAGGTATACGTTAGTTAGTAAGGTGAAGACAATTGTTTTGAGAACATTATAAGCCACCTTCTTCGGGCCAAATGAATAGATAAAACAGTATGCGCCCCTAGCCACTGCCTTCTTGCCAGTAGCTAAGGGCGCAATCTGTTCGATTTATTTATTTATTTGATCTGAAGAATGGGAGGGGGGGTTATAATGCCCTCGAAACAATTGCCACCTTACTGGCATATGCCTGCTTTATTCAAGAAAATGTTGCAAGCTTTTATTTTACAAGCAGCAGTTTAATTTATTATAATATACGAAAACTCTTAATACTTCTCTAGTTATTGACCTGATTCAAGATTTTTCGTGACACCTGATATATAAAAAATAAATAAAGCAGAGGAATGATTATAGGTCGTACAGATTAAACGACCCTTTTCGATATGAAATCTGAAGGAAAAGAATATAGTGTGTGTTCACTTCAAATATAGAAGCAAATATAATAATTGCAGAAGCTCAATAGATGGTGTGCCGTCCTGCCTGTACTGGAGATCGGTGTTTCAATGCCTTATTGGGACACCAGTGCACGGTTAAAGAAGAGTGTGAACATCGAGTTTCGAAAATATCAATTTTTACACTTTTGTTTGCAACTTAACAGAAAATCAGGAAAAAAAAAAATTATTGTGCTAATCTTCTATTTTCGAAATAGAAAACAAAACATGCATATCTTGATATATCTAAAAATAAATAAATAAATATGAAGCAATTGTCTTGCGGATTTGATTTTACACTACAGACGACACACAGAATCTTTTGTTATGCAAGATGGCTTTTTTTTTTAATTTACCCCCATCCCCCCCCCCCCCCCCCAAACCACACACACACGAGGATTGTAGGAGGGAAGTCGAGGATCGAATAGAAAGAAATCTGATCCTCGGGGTCTACGGTGCTGTATTTCGTTTTCCAATATTGGTTCTATTGAGAACTCATTTAATTGTTCAGTGAATTGGCAGGAAAACGTCCCCCTTCCCACCCACACCACTGGTCGGATGCCCCAAAATTTTTAATTCATCACAAAATTCTTATCCTATTAAATCCTAATCCAGCATAAAATTAATCTTTCTTCTTTATAAAAGAAAACAAAATCTGCAATTCAGTCTAACTAGAAGTACAATATAACTGCTTCTGTGAAGTATCTTTTGTTATTGTGCGTATGTCCCGCCCTAAGGCAACATACTATTGTGAGCCCGGATAGGAATTAATGCGCAATGCAAGATAAGGACGTTTGTGACATGTAAAGTCATCGAACGCACATATCAACATGTTACTTGTGTCAAAAGACTCCATTAGCCAACTTTATCTCGAAAAGCATATGCAGACGCATGCCCGCAGTTAATAACGCTTCTGCCATAATTATAAACTGATAATAACAAACAGACGGGCGGTCTTATTATTAGGAGTGCCTTTCGTTATGTTAATGCCGGGGCCTATGGGAAGCACCCATCGGAGAACGAGAACAGCGCAATTACGAGAATCAAAGTTGATTTAAGTGCATACATTCACCAAGAGAGTTATGACAGCACAGAACGCCACTGGCTGGGCGCCGAATACCTCACTGCCGACGTCATGCGGGAGGTATTTCCTGGCGCGCAGGTTGCCAGAGATGGGAGATCGCGCCAACGTTGGCGACGAATATGGACGAGAATACAATCGTGATGTACAAAGTATCAAAAACAAACTTTTCGCCAATTAAAAACATAGTTGGAAACTCGTATGTAAAAGAAAAAAAGACAAATAGGAGGCCAATTTCTATGATCTGTAACATTTTTTTTTTTGCAGATATAAATGACCCATACACACCGACCAAGCGACCGCTTGGGGGCCACATGTTTTCCGTAGGCCTAAAATTTTATGGATTTTTATTAGGTAGTCATTTTTTTCTTTTTGCAAATTTATTTATGCATTTAGGTTTTTCTGACATGTTTTTTTTTTTTTTAATTTCACCTTCATTCGTGCACCAGTTTTCACTTATCTTTATCTATACAACACTTTGCTATACGATCATATTTCCCCTATATACATAGTATAATGTATAAGGAAAGTATTGTGACTGGGTCGAAAATTCGAATTCAAGTTTTCGATAGAAGACCCCGTTTCAACTTATATCTGGACTCGAATCGAACATTTATGAGGTGATGTCGGTGTGTATGTGTTTGTGTAAATATATCCACGATTTTGGGGAAGCGATATCTCACGAACGTATATAGAGTATTTCAAGCGAAATTTGGTACAAAGGTAAATACTGGAAGCCTATTGCTTTTAAACACAATCGATTGTTTGACGGACCCTCCAAATTTTCCGAATGAAATTTTGAAAAAAAAATCATTAAAAATCAGAACCTTTAATAATGTTATATAAATAATCATTTCTTATGTAATTTTCCCATCAGAAAACGACTGACACGAATTTTAGAAGGCTAGCATGAACCGTTCTCAAAATATTGCAAGTTTTTCTAATAAATTTATCAAAAATCTTATGTAAAATTAAAAAAGTATTAACCATCGTGAAATATGTACACTTTCATGCAATATTATGCGACAAATTTGTTAACATCATTCTTATCGATCTAGTTCGTTCCATTTTTGAAAGAAGATACTTGTGTAATAGTTTTGTATCTTTACGACTAATAATTCGCCAATAGTCGTTTATACATAAAAAAAACTTTTCTCCTTGTCTGTGAGTAAAGCTTGACGATAAATGTGCTGAAGATCGCATAATAAGAACCAAACCGGTCCATGGATGGAGCTGGTTGTAACACTTTTTACATCTCAATTTTTTTATGCCATGCAAATTAGGAAATGAGAAAAAAAAAATACACCACTAAATAGAGTATTTCATTACCTCTTTACCAGTAATAATACAAACATGATTTAAATAATAGTATTGCTTTAAAAAAATTATTCTGAAAGATTGGAAGTGTTACAACCAACCCCTTTATTGGGGTTGGTTGTAACAGTGAATAACTTCACAAATGGCATAGTTTAAACCACGGCTATGTTTTCTGAAGTTTTAGAAACTAGCCTACTAATGGTTACTTTACTCGTCAGCCGAGTCACCAGAGTAACAGTTACGACAAATGTAGAAAACATTTCCAACTGTGCATTTTTCGTGGCTCCATTTCTTACATAGTGCACTGAATCCATTTCTCGCCACTACGACTGTTGCTGTAGTTAGTCTTCCAAATACACTAAGCAGTAAAACCGTTCTTCTGAATTTGAACAACTATTGGAGATTGAGTCTGGGACAGATTTATCAGACTTCTGAAACTTGATTCCTTTTTAACACGGCTCCTTCATCACTTTTTGTTTTGGCTTCAGTGGTGCCTTAGACTTGCTTTTTCTAGAGTTTGCTGTTTTCATTGCTTCTATCGGTGTTTTATTATTTTTTTTACTGGTGTATCTGATAGTATTTCTGCATATCTTTTCTTTCTACCCTTTGTCACAACTTTTCTAGCACCAGCCTTAGGAAAAGGTTGGACAACCTTCGGCAGAAAGGCCGATGTTGTTGCTGATGTTAGTTGCGGATCTTTTTGACCGGATGTTAATGGTTCTGGATTAATGCCATGTGATGTTGATGGTACTGGATTAATGCAATGTGATTTTGATGGTTCTGGATCAATGCCATGTGATTTTGATGGTTCTGGATCAATGTTATGTGATGTTGATAGTTCTGGATTAATGCAATGTGATGTTGATGGTTCTGGATTAATGCCATGTGATGTTGATGGTTCTGGATCAATGCTATGTAATGTTCATGGTTCTGAATCAATGTTATGTGATGTTGATAGTTCTGGATTAATGACATGTGATGTTGATGGTTTTGGATCAATGCCATATGATGTTGATGGTGAAAAAGACCGAAAAAGTGGCACCCAGCATTTTTTATATAACCTATGATATTATTCAACTTTTAATAAAATAGAAATATTATCTCATAGACAGAGAGATAAAGAATAAATTTTCTTTCCCAAATTTTGATAGGGTTTTTAGAAAAAATATAAAAATAAAATAATTTTAAAATTCACATTTTTCGAATTTTAACTCTACAACTATTGCCATCAAAATTTACAATTTAAGCTATAATTCATACACAAAAATTCTGAGAAGACAAATTAAAGAAAAGCAGCATATTAGGGACATATACTGAAAATACTAATGCCTTTGTCAAATAGTTTTGAAGGTATTTCAATTTAAAAAACGTTATCTTCAAAAAAACTAAACTAAAGTCGAATAAATGCATTCAAAGTTTCAACTACTCCTATTCAAGTCTCATAAGGATTTTGCTATCTTAGGGATCCAAGAAATATAGAAGAAAAACAAAAACGTCATTTTGTTCAGAACAGTCTGAAATATTTTTTCATTTTATATATATAAAAAAAAATAATAATAAATAAAATAAAACAAACTAACAAACTACGATTTATTGACCCAAAATCGGTACCAGATCCACCAATAACCTTCCATTATTGCAATATGGAAGGAGCAGATTGTAACATAGTTACAACCTACACCAGTCGCTCTGTTACAACTTGCCCCATGTTGGATTGGAAACTACCACCGAAGTTAGGCGTGGCCGACATCCGTGATAATAAGCTTATTTGCAGCATTATAATGTATATTATAACGTGGTTACAACACAGAAACAATCCTTAACAACTGAAATACACTCACAACAACTTTTAAACAATCGTGATTTTTTACTTGCCTCGCTTTTAAAATTCTTTGCTGAACTGCATGCGTTGCGTTCCATATTAAAAAATGTTGGTATATTGCAGCACCTGCTGGGAATCATTCCACCAAGCTTCGAGATTTTTACATGATCCAGGAAGGAGTAACCGCAAGTGTTCGGTCTCCCCTACTGGTATCTGCAATTGGAGTGGCTAACGAATTTTAATAACGTCACCCCACACCCCTTTTTTTCAAATAAGTTTTCTGACGACGCTACTGTAGAACTAAATAGAATTTTTATTTATTTTCTTTATTAAAACTCGAATTATTATCATTTTAAGATTCTTATAACATTATTTTATATACAAAATAACGATCATTTCTGAAAGAATGATGGTTGTATGCAGAGTATTCATAATTTCAATATTGATATGGAATTTTTGTATGATAGTGTGATTTAAAATTTAAATTTCATAATAACAATTAAATGAGAAATAGAGCAGCTATATAATTGCTTATTAAAGATGTCTTAGTGTGAAAAAAAAAAATAAATAAATAAAAGAGTTCACATTTTTTCGAGTTCAGTTTTGTATGTTAATTATCCGTTCATTATCACCCAAAAATGTTTGCTTCTTAAAATTTCAGGGGGGTGGGGTGGGGGGATCCAAGCAGGATGAAAAAGGATTCGACCTGTAAACTATTATTTCAAAGTATGGTGCTAAATTTTATAAAATATCTTTTATAAAAGAGGATACTCTATATACTATGCTTTGATATTTCGAATTTTGTTTAGAAAACTCGAATATTTAAATAAAATTGTTCAAACTTACTTTGAAAAATTGTAATTTTTTTTCTTTGTAATGCAAAATTTTGGTGTCTAAACTATTGCCGTAAGTAAGTGATTAAGAGCATTGAACACCAATCGTTTTGGTGGAAAACAGTTCCCAACTTTTAGCTTGTTTATGTTTTATGATTTTTTTCCGCTTCAGTACTTATGTTTTGCTAAATACTAAAGAAGAAAGGTTTATGCTTTTTTAAAAAATCAGTAAAATAGAAGTATTTCTGTATTTATTAAAGTAGAGCGTTCATTTTTTAAAATATTAGAAATACTTCTAATTATTTTATCGATAAGAAAAAGCATAAACCTTCCTATTCTCAACATTTATATTCGGCAAAAAACAGTAAAGAAAAATGCTAAAAACGGAAAGAACTATGTTAGGAACCATTTTCCACAGTTTATTATGGGGGAAATGAAACAAGCGGCTGGAAGAAAAATATGTACTTATTGGGCAATCCATCCCTGTAGTTCCAGAACTTTTAATTTTTACAAGAGTTTTAAAATGACAGTGCAAGCAGTAAAAACATGATTTTAAATGAAAGCTGGTTATGAGTCGACAAACAAAAATTTAAATTTCCAATGCCGAAAAAACATTACAGCATAAAAATATAGTAAAAAGAACACTTTATGCACTGCACTAATCAGCATTATATCATTTTGTTTGATTCTGAAAATTCTTAACACATAATTTCAGTTCTATCACTGTTTCATTAGAAGGGGGAATTTTCATTTAATAACATCACGGCATGCGGCAAGTTTCAAAAGTTGTTTGAGACAAAACAAATCGAAAGTTTTCCGCTTGAAATAAAATTTGCTGCAAATGTTCAAATTGTAGGACAAAATGATTTCAAAATGTACGATAAATGTGGAAATCATGTAATCAGTTGGTAAAATAAATATTATTTCAGCATTGCACAGCAATCGAGTAAAATTATCTATATACGTATCGATACATTACATTAGTTTATTCATCACTGCCACTCTGTTCTTTCGAACATTACTATTTCTTATCCTATTCAGAGAAACAAGTATATAATAACTAGGAAGTACGCCCGTCATATGACGGAAATAAAAATTTACAAAGCATTGTCCCCCCCCCCCCCCATTTAGCGTTTTTTACCAATTTGATGACATTTTTATCACTTTGGCGACATTTTCGTTAATTTGGCAATATTTAAAAAGTCGCAAGTTGGCGACATCCCGCTAAATTTTTCGCTAAGCATTACGGATGGGCGGAGAAATGGATTATTTATATAGTCGTTTGTTATGTTATTTCCAAGATATTGAATTTTCATCAATTAGTCGTTATTTTAATTGATTTAGCGTCAATTTTATTAATTTGGCGACATTTTCGTCAATTTAGCAGCATTTAAAAAGACTCGCCAAGTTGGCGATATTTCGACACTCGGCCAATCGTTACCCAGTGATAGATAGATAAACAGACAGATAAATCAAGGTGTTTATATTATAAATACATCCTATCAAACTTCTAGGCAATGTGCCTATAAACATTATTATTATTTTTTTTTTTGATAATTCAGTATCAGAATGTTAAATCTGTATTTTATAGGAGCTATTAAGTGCAAGCAATTCAAGCAATTACTTTTAAAATACATATTGGAATTTATTTATTTTTTTTCAATTGACAATGGTACTCAAGTGGATAAATTGTGCACTTTTTAACAGATTGAGGTTTTACAAAACTACTTACAGACATAATGAAATTAAAACATATATTATCATCTAAATTCTATTGTTTCTCAGTTACTAAAATGTTAAATTTCGAGTAATTTTTGTTCTAAAAGTGCAAAATACAAAAAAATATTTCTAAATGAAATTCTTCATATTATCCACCAAAATATTAAAATTAATAGCAATCAGGATTGAAAAAACGTGAAACTTCCATAAATCGGACAAAAATGAATCGACATTTTCTATAATTTTAAAAATTTCAAAGCTTCGTTCAAAATTTATATTTTGCTGCACATTTTTACGTTTCCTACAATACATAGTATTGCATGTATATTATTTCCTGTTTAGGAAAAGTATTGGAATTGTGTCGAAAATAGAAATTCGAGTTTTCGACGAATCTACATTTTTCGAGACTAGAACCTGAAAATATTATTCTTAGCGTGACGTCAGGGTGTGTGTCTGTGTAATGAATGTATCCACTGCAGCTCAAAAACTATTCAACGAAATTTCACAAAATTTGATGGGTACAGAGCAAAAAAAGAACCTGTTTTTTTATTTGTAAAATGGCTCTCAAAAATTGTCAAAATCTAAAATAAAAAATCACATATGCTGAAATGTATCCATTAAATGCTTGTTTTATATATAATTTTTACGATGAAGAGAATAAGACCAGCCCCATTACTCTAGAAATAACCGCTTTTGAGATATTTCAGTTTCTTCGTATTTTTGCAACGTCGCTTTTAAAAATACGCCCAGTCGCTAAATAAAATTGAAAATTGAATTAAAATTGCAAATTCAGTGTCATTTCAAATTGTTATCCTTGTAATTTTGCGCAATTAAACTCAATGTAATGAATTGTTAAAGAAATAAAGAGAAAATGAACTTGAGTCTGTAAGGAAAGTGATGTGATGTCCCCATCAGATTTTTGATTCCGTCGGCCGAATATTTTTAAATCAAATGTTTCCGTAACTCGAAGTAACATTGCTCCTTTGTAAATCTGAAGGTTCAGGAGTGGGCAAGTGCCCCCTCTTGCCCTCTTCTCAGCATAATGCCATGGCGGCATGGCATTATGCTGAATCGTGAGTATATGTCGTTAATTGTATATTTTAAGCAGTTGAACATTTGGATCTTTCTGTAGCGTTGAAAAGAAAAGTAAAACTATTTTTTTTTTCAACTAATCACAAAAGGTACTGTATGTTTACCTTTATTAATAATAAGTAATTTTAAATTTTTGTTCATGTATTAAAAAAGAAAAGTATAAGTTACAGTTCAGAGAACAGTTTAGGGGTTTATTGATGACAATGCAGCCCGCCAAACATAAAAAATGCTATATCAGTGAGAAATTACAGAGAATGACAAATTTAGGGAAATTTCAAATTTTTAATTATTCAGATTTTTTTTTTTCACATAGAATTTTCAAAAATTCGAGGTGTCGAGTTGGAGAAGTATCACTATATATAGCTGATGAATAATTGAGACCAACCACACCAACGGACATCGCTCCAATAATTATCGAACAGTGGGAAGATTTAAAGTGTATTTCTATACAACATGGAATTAGAAAAAATTCTTTAATACTATATAATTTAAGATTAAAATGAAAAAAGAACTAAGAGAAAGAAATATATCTGCACGACTGTATATGACATATATATTTCAAAATTTCAGCATTTGAGTCAGTACAAAATAATGTAGCTTCTCTAATGAGATCAAGATAAGGTCAAACTAAAAAACGCATTAAATTCACAGAGTAAAAAAAAAAACTCCTCTCAAATCCTGGAAATCTATAAAATTCACCCCACTTCCAATCGACCTTGTCAACAGTGAGAAAAAAGAAGAAGAAAGATTGAACAAAACGTGTATTTTTTTGCAATTTCCCTTAAATACCTTATCCTTTTGTAATGTAGCCAAAAGGGCGATACTCAACGCAAGTCAACGCCCCTCCCCCGGCTGCCGATGTCATCAAGGGGTGCGACGGCTGCCAGCGTTTCTATTGGTCCGTCCCCATCCTCATCAAAATGCAGTTACTCCGGAATTCAATGCAAGGGAACCAGAGGGGGTTGGAATAAAACTTCTTCGTCCAAACAACTTGCCAGAATCTCTGGCACGAAAATGAGCAAAGCATAGAAAATTTCGTCATGACCAACGGGAAGCCCATCATTCGGTTTTGATGTCGAATTTCGTAAATTCTCTCGAACACGCATCATGAAAATAATAAGCATTGATGGCAGCAGTGTACTGCCAACAAAAAGAATACGGAACGCTCGTCTATTAACTCCAAAAAGATGCCTATGCTTTTCTTCATTTGCAAAAATTAATACCAACAGGGCCCGACTTACTTAGCTCTAGTTAGGCTAGCGTAACTGGAGCCCGGGGCAGACATTCCTCAAATCCTCCCATCTCTTCACCTCTTGACATACTGTGAAATGAAAAAAAAATTTTTTTTTTTCTTTTCAAAACATAATTGCATTTTAGAAAAATGCACACAAAATAAAGTTTTTACATGATTGAAAGGAATTTAAATTATTGGCAACTTTCTTTCATAGACAAGATGCCAACATGCTAAATTAGTTCGGCAATCCCTACACATCTTCAAAATGAATTTTGTCCAAATGAACGCGAGCAAACCTGCTCCGATGGCATACTTTTGTTTCAGGAAGCAATCGTTAATTTTTCAATGTTGCAATGGTTCAATTTGAGGCCACTCTGATACACGTGCCCGGGGAAGCTGCCCCCACATGCCCCTGCATTAAGTCAGGCCCTGAATACCAAAGATAATAATATTTGTCTAATGCTTATGGTTATTAAATGAAAATTTCAAAAGTAAAAAACAAACACAAATTATTTTTTTTAATCTGAAGAGCAAAAATTAAACTGTTCAGAATCATCAAAGAAAGTACTTTGCATAATCGATTACGTATTCTTGTGTGACAGCCATTTTTGTTAGTTAAGAGCAGAATGACGAGACAGTACCAAAGTTCGGACATAAAAATTTGGATTCCATAATTGTAGTTGCCATATATGTTTGTTCCGTTTGACAAGAGCACGATATCTTTCTTCTCAGTTAATATTAAAATTCATGCTGCTGAAGTCATGAAGAATTGCAAGCCATAAGATCTAGTCAATTGATACACTGATGCACAATGATGAGAACAATTGATAAATGCAATATACATTACATATAACAGCATAAACAGTTAGTAGAACCATAGATTAAGAAAATCATATTTTCATAGTTCAAACCAAGTCGAATAATTAAAAGTTAAACCTACTGCACATATTGGAATGACAGTTTCCAATAAATAAATGATTTACTATTATTAACGCTATAATGTAGCTCCACAAAAGTAAGCTCGGCGTAAATATTAAAGTATAAAATGTAATAGTTATCTCGTGCTTTTATAATCTTATTTAATACTAGTTATATACCCGCTTATTGCACAGAATATATTTTGCAGAGAAACTTAATTCACAATTTATAGCAATTCTCACAAAAAGGAAAGAACTGAGTTCTCCCGTCATGAAATTATGAATTATAAACAAACTAGCAGAAGCAATAACGTAATAAAAGAAAATACTTCTAAAACTAAATGTATATATATAAAAAAAAGTCATTCCTTTATTACTTAAAATATTTTATTTAGAATACTTTAAACAAAGATGTCGATGAAAATACCAACTTTATTCTAAATGCAACTATATAGGAAACAACACATGCAACTGTAAGAAGCAACTGTATGAAACAACTGACAAATGCAACTGTAAGAAGCAACTGTAGGAAAAGATAACCTGATATTGTCACTCAGTAAAACACAAATAATTAGACATTTGCTGCTAAAAGAATACATGCAAATATACAGTAGTGACATAATCTCAAATGGGGGGGGGGGGGGGGGAATAGTACGGAACGCTCGTCCATTAGCTTAGTGTTTATAACTCTTAAATAAAATTTTCTGCCACTTTTGTTACTCAAGAGCAGAACGATGAGACAGTAATAAAGTTCAGATATAAAAATTCGGATTCTAATTGCCATATGTTCAACATGAATAAGAAATTCGTTCTCAGTTAATATTAAAATTCATGCTGCTGCTTGCACTCAGAACTGCAAGCCTTAGTTTTGTAAAAAATATTTAAATGTTCGAAATCTATGGGCACTATATGACTTCCATTATTTCTCAGTCCCCTTTGATTTTGCTGCTGTTTCATAATATCAGGTGCATAAATTTAATGATTTTCTATTATGACATTTTGAAAAAAAAGGTCCCAACTCTATAAAACAGTACCGAACCGACGCTCCGACCCGAGCACATAATACAGCAACATAAGTGTTTAAACCCCTCGGAAGTAAATATTAAACCACATGTCACGATATCTGTTATTCAATTATTTAAAAAATCATTTTAATTTACTGCAAACAATATTTCACATATTAAAGCATTGTATAGTAACACGGGGTTATTAAAATTTGTTCGACTCAACTCAAAATGTTCTTTCCTCCCATAAACAATGGAGTAAATATAAATTTTCGTCCAACTTTGTTATCTCGTACTTTTATTATAAACTTATTCAATACTAGCTGTATCAGTCAGTTTTTGCACGGAACATATTTCGTAAAGAAACTTAATTCACAATTTATAAAAATTCTCACAAAAAGGAAATAATTGAGTTCTACAGTGCTGAAATATAAACAAACAAACAGAAGCAATAACATAATGAAACAAAATAATTCTAAAACTATAAAAAGAAAAACTCACTATTTTATTCATAGAATACTTTAAACGAAGACGTCATTAAAAATACTAACATTTTAAGAATATTCTAAATGCAGCTGTTGGTAGGAGCAGATAACATAATATTGCCACTCAGTAAAAAACAAATAGTTAGACTTTCCAATTGCTATAGCAAATATACAGTTGTATGACAGACGATAAAAATCTCAAATGGAAAAAAAATCAAAATGTTCATTCTTTTTATATTTTCTACATATTACAAAAGTTTATTTCGATATTTTTGCAAATTTTTAGAAAGTTTCTTTTTTTGTTTATATTTTTCACATTGTTTGAACGAAATTTGGGTTCGAATTTCCTCGGAAGACAATTAAAGTTTTACTAAGGATTTGACCTATATTTAATTCCACGTCAGTAAAATATATTCCACAGATTGAAAGAAGAAGCCAAAAATATTTTGAAACATTTATTTTTATTGAATTGATACACGGAAATGTTCATATAACACAAATAAGAATTACTTACACGTGATACCATATTGAAAGTTATTTCAATTTAATACAATACAATAAATAGGGTCATACGTTCAATAAATATTGTTAGAACAGCAAAAATAAATTAAATTAATAAGAAAATATTTGAAGTATAAAATTTAAGAACAACGAAAAAAATATACGATTTAATCGAAATAGTTTAATCAGAAAATGCACACATGTTTACAATAGATATTTCATCTGGGTTTACGTTGTCTACTGTATTCGCTTTACCGAACTCAAATTTAAAAATTCTAACTTAAAAAAGAATAAATAAATGAACATTTAAATTATGGAAATTTATTAAGGTTATAGTGCTTAAATTTTTTTTTGAATTATTCATAAAAACGAATACTTTAATAGTAAAATATACTGCACTTCTTGAATTTATTTATTATTAGCATAAAATACTATAAATAATTGGGGGGGGGGGGGGTGGAGAAAGAAAGTGTTTTTTTTTTCTAAAATACGCGATTCCCAAAGTATATGCTTTGGTAATGAAATTCAACGAAAATATTCTTCTAGTGTGTAAAGAACCTTGCTGCCCCAACCTGAAATCGAACCCTGGAACTTCGAATTGGCCTGTCAACACTCTACCGTTGAGCTACTGGGACGAAACTGCAAACTGTTATTGTCCAAGTGGGCTCTGCAAAAGTATGAACCAAAGTATGGTCCAGTTAAGGGAGGCGGGTGGGGGTTGCTGAGAACTCTTAATATTTCACTGTTATACTCATACTACATACATATATTCTGAAGAACAACATAATTGTGTTATATTCAGAAATATAGAAGAGATAGAAGGAAATGTCAGAATTAGAAATGCCAGAACTCCAACATCTACAAAGGGTTTACAGTACCCCCATTTAAGAATTAGGTGGAAAAATTATATTAGATCTCTATAGGGTTATGTGCACCCATATGGGAGCACTCGGCCTCCCCTGGATGTTCAAGGTCACATAGGTGAACATCAAACTAGTTGATGTTATACGTTTTAAGTTTTCTCTACTGATGTCAGTGACTTGTCCCACTCCTGTGAGAAATTCTATGGGTGCCCATGCATAGGGTCTATATTGTAAAATGTAATAGAGCACTGTAAAACACTCTATTCGATTGTAACGGTAAGTCCATTCCGAGAAGCAAAGTGATTATTATTTTTATAAATTCAGATTCCTAACCATATCAGAATAATAATAATAAAAAATATAAACTTTAAATTTAAAAATCAACATAAATAAAGGCAAGCATTCTGATCCAGTTATAGAGATGAAACTGTTATAACGGACTATACATCTAGTGTAACGACGAAAAATCTTCGACAAAAGTAGATCGAAACTGATCGGTGCAAACTTCGATTCTTTTCAACCAAATTTCGTTATAACGAAATATTTCAGAGGTCCACGAAGCTTATTTGAATGACCATTATAGATGATGTACTGTATGACTCGAACTGTGTGATTTGCTTCGTATATATTAATGAAGAATTAGAATGCGTGTTCAACGAGAGAAAAACCTGTGAATTTATTTCTATTTCAAATAACTCCAAACATATATTGACGCATTCAATACAGTCTTTTCATCCTTATTCTGATATTCTCATACATAATTGTCACTTATATGTGTGTAACCATTAATAGAAAGTTCTATGTAAAACATTCTGAAATTATTTCTATATTCCTTTATATTACAATTTTATACTGTTGATAAACACTGACTAAGGACGAGGAGGAGCTGTTGCCCTATAATTACCGAATGTTAATGCTTTTGTACTTTTCTTTCTAGGTTTTGAAGAGGTCAACAACATTAAACTTAAGATAGATAAAAATTTAAATTTTCGTTAAAAACACTGCATAAATCAAATTGATAAAAGTATCAACCGATTTTGGAGGCAAAAACAGACTTTAAGATAGAGCAATCATTTAAATAAACATAAGCAAGTATCTGTTTACAGACGCTTGCTTACCTTCGATACGTGGGCAACCAAACCAAAAGGCAGGTTTACTTTTGGTATAAGTACTACAATACAAGGTTTATAGATACTAGTATCTACAAACCTCGTTACAATAAAGGTAAGCAGGTACATGCTGCCTTTGAAGCGGTCGCTTTATCTTTCTATTCTAAAGAAGGAAAGCGGACTATTTTTGAAACAGATTGTTTGATGTATGCAGTGTTTTTAATGAAGAGTTTACATTTTTGCAGCAAATTGAGCGATTTACTTTTAATCAAGATCAATAATTTCATATACAAAAACTCATCTTAATTATATAATTCTATTATAATTTTAGTATTAATTCGCGAGTATTAACGAGGATTCAAATTTGCTTTTACATTATATTTTTTGTTACATTTAGCCCTTAAATTATTTCCATTAAAAATCATTAATAACAAAAAAAATACAAGTAATAATTTCATTCAATATCAATACTATAAAAATAATAAATCAGATATTCAACTTAATCTATCCAAAATAAATTTATATTTTCATTTATTTGAAAGGTATTTTAGTGAAAGAGTCACTATATCAAAAATCTCGGTGTCTTAGAGCATGCATGTGTTTGTTGAAGGAGTAGTTGAACACATTTTTTCACTTTTCTTGATTGTTCAGCAATATAAAAATAAATTTTATATACAATTATTAATATTTAGATATTTAAGTAATACAATTCCTCTTGCATTTTCTGGCAGATTCCCGTGTCTCTTGCAGGCCACTTTTTTCTAATAGGATCGGGGCCCAAGGTTTATTAGCGTCATAATAAAACTACCATTGTGCTGAATTACCATATATAGCGCAAAGTTTGAGATATTTACTAACGAAATTTTATGACATTGTTTAGGTCACTATCTGATAATTTTGAATTCTCAATTTAAATAAATCGTTCCATTGTTCTCAATTTTATACTTCAAAATTCATAACAATCAAGTAACAACAGAAATAAAAATAAGTATTTACACATTTCTTCTTGCGAATGACTTCTGACTTATCATTTAGTCTGCTCCAAAAACTGAATACACCGCATCTGAAACGAAAATAAAAGAAACGTTAACATTGAAAAGAATGTAAATAAAAAAAGAATAAGAAGCGTTTAAATTATAATTTAATACTATATTTAAATATGTTTTAACTGCAATCAGTTCCGTAATTCGAAATTTAAATTATACTGCGGGTCACCATCTACTGATCATTACGCTTACCAACTTCATTTCTGATGTGCATACATCAAAATTTCACGAAATTACTCCAATTGAAAATTTATCTAAATAGTGAACACCTCCGTCAACACATGATTAAAATATCTATTGCGTAAACATAAAACCCCCCAAAAAGAAGTAAAAAGACACATGCAGTTCTTACTGTAAAAAACAAATCTTCAAATGCGTCTAATGGACATTTCAAATTTACCGAAAAGTACACGTTGAATCATAACCAAAACGTTAAATTATTTAAGGACAGCCGGGAAAATATACCTATCGTTGAAGATTTTATGTACATTTAATAAAGAATTGAGCCAGAAATGGATTACTGATTCTATTTCATTTTCCTCCTATGAAATTATTTAATGAACGCATCTATATAACTGCATATTTTTTAAAGAAATTAGCAATTTTATGAATTATTATAAAATATACCCGACGTTGCCCGGGATTTAAAGCAGGAATTTAATTAATTTGTTCAATACTTCTTTTAAAAGACGGCAAGACCGATATTGGATAAATGAATTCCTGCTGTATTGCGGACAACACCGGATACAGAGTAAATTTTAAATAATCGGACTTTTGCGGATTTTTATAGAAATTTGACATCTAACGGTTTCTTCCTTCTTGACGAAGATGTCTGTTTCTTGCAGGAGGAACCAACAATTGTGGACCCCTCTATAAACATTTACCATGAGCCATCTCCATATTTTATTTTCCCAACTTGTGAACCAATCATTTCGGGCCCCGGTCCTCCTACACAAGTAGTGTCTGCCCCCCCCCCTCTATGGGCCGCCCTGATTTTTTACTTTTCAAATCAGTCGACACTATCATCTTATGTTGCATGTTGCTCCTGACAAAGTTATTTTAGTTTTGTTACATTAGAAGTTTGATCTAGAGACGTGCGCGGGTGAGTTTGACTCAACCTACATCAAAGAAAATTGTCGACCCGCAGCGCATACCTGAATTCCCGAAGCGCAACAGAATCGTAATTTAAAATTACATTCAGGAGGTTTTAAATCTCCAACACATGTGTACAATTTTTTGCTGTTTACAGTTTGTAACCCCCCGTTTATGCATTTATCCAGTTACTCTCATAAAATAATGTGATAAGGTATAGCTTATAAAAGTAAACTTTTAAAACTAGGCCCAACGTCCGACCCGCAGCTTTAAAAATAAAGGAAACCCGACCTGAAAGGCGTGTAACTCGCGGGTATTCGACCGGATTCATGACTGTAATTTGAGTAGTACGTATAATAGTCTTAGTTTCAGTATATACGTATACTAGTCTTCGATTAAAATATATCTTGTCTCCAGTCTCGCTATCATACACCTGCAATTACATACAAACAGATATACTCTAAAAATGTTCTTTACGAAATGACGGATGTTCTAAACGTACACATATATCAGAAATTAGTATTCGAATTTTCGATCTCAACACAGTCCTTTTTTATGCATTATAATATATATATCTATCTATATATATATATATATCATATAAAACGAAGTGAAAACTTTTATACAACGGTCGTTTCCCTCTTTTATTTGAATCTTATATATATATATATATATATATATATATATATATATATATATATATATATATATGTATAAAGATAGATAGATAGGTAGACAGATAGATAGATAGATAGATAGAGAGAGAGAGAGAGAGGAAAAGTAAACATTATAAAACCAGCATTTATCACAAACTAGAATATATACCTGAAGTTGCAAGTGATTTAAATTATGTTCAAATTCCAAACGCCTTCATATGGGCTTTCTAACAAACTCTCACTAGAATATTAAATTTAATTCCCTTATAAAAAATACTCGCTATACAAAATGATGTGCGTAGGTAAATATGAAGAATAAAGCATCCTGGTCCCGTTTGTAAAACAATGTAAAATATATAAAGTGGGGTAAACACAACGAAAGCGGGGTAAACACAACGAAAAAGCTGAAATAGTGGCAAATGTTATTTCCGTGCTCCTTTTCAAAATATCACGGTAATCAAACAGACAAAAATAAAATAAAGAAAAACAGATTTTGAATTTTGTATATATAAATTTATGTAAAAAGTAGTTTTTGCACCAGGTGTTCCAAAATACAAATGTTTTTATGGTAAACATTAGATAGAAAATTACAAACACCATATGCAATCGAAGAACATTAGCAACGTCTAGACCACCCAAACACACCTGTTAATGAATCCATCTTTAAATTAAAGTACCAAGTGAAAAAAAAAAGAAAAAAAAAACTAAGCTCAAAATAAAGATCAAAAACAAAATAAAAGATAAAGATGAAAACAGGATAAAATAAAATATAAATCACCGCCCTCCACTCTCTAAACCAGAAGTTAAAACGTTGTTCATAATAAGGGGCTTCTGTCCGCAGACGAAAAAAAAAGATATATAAAAAAGAAACAAAACACCAAAGATGAGAAAAAAAGGGAGGGGGCAGTGAACCATTTCTGGAGGAGGAACACACATACACAACACTTCTTTTTGCCCACAGCCAGGGCCCTTAGAACTTTTTCTCTTCCCCTTCCCCCCATCTTATTTGAGTTTGGCAATCTGGGGGCAAAGATATAAATAAAAAAGATGGGAAATACAGGTGGTAAGAACATTTGTAAAGTTATACTAAACCAATTCATTTTCGGATGAAATACATATTGAATGGACAGGACGCGAAAACCAATTTCTTTAACACGGTTTGGAGCGAAGGATAGCTTTCACAAATTATCTATTTAAGGGACTTCAAAAAGGTCGCTGGCTAAATATAAGTTATTACGAGAAATTTATAAAGGAGCCTTCGTGAGGTGGCAAATAATGTGTAAACTTCATTTTCGATGGAACTATTAAGTATTTTTTATCCTCGTTTGCATACTCTCGTACAGCCATACTTATTTTCGGAAGAACAAGAAATAACATACATTTCCAGAGTCAAAAATGGAAATGTTCAATGAATCCCCCCAGCCCGTTCCGGAATTCGATGCTGAATTCATATCAATCATCCTCTAACCTCTACATATAGTTAATTTTGTGAAATAGACATTTACAGAAAATTTTCGAACAAGAAGTGGAAATCTTTAGTGACTCCTTTATTATCTTTCCCAATTGCTGAATTCATATCAGTCACCATTTAAGCCATGTATGCAGCAAATTACGAGAAATAGATGTTTCAAGAAAAATGTAAATTTTTGAATCGGAAGTTTACACATCATTTGCCACCTGACGAAGGCTCCTTTATAAATTTCTCGTAGTAACTTATCTCCAAAAATCCTTAGTGAGTCCATTTCATCCTCCGGAATTTTATGCTGAATCTATATCAGCCATTGTCTGAGCTCTACCATAGCCAATCCTGAGAAATAGATGTTGAAATGGAAAATTTTTAGTGAACCCACGGCCGTAGCCAGAAACAGAATTCAAGAAGGGCTAGATTGAAATTCAAGGGAGGCTCAACAGTCTTCAAGGAGGGCTCACTAAAGACTCTGTTACTCGCTAGCATTTCTAAGCCTAATAGTTACTATTACATATTTCAATCCATATAAATTATTAGCAAATAATCAATTACATATTTATATTTGTAAGTTTAGAAAAATCCATATAGCTACTATACATCAATATTAATCTATAATAATTACAATTGATTTAAATATGGGCATTAACTAGTAGCAAAGCTGCTAATTGGAGAAAATTTCAGCTAGTAAATACAAATTATTAACACTTGATATTAACTCTTAACTATTTATCAGTTGATTTACACTCTAATAATGTATAAACACTGAACGCAGCAATAATACAAAAGTATTCTAAATATTATAATCTTAATTATTAAAATATTTTAAATTATGTAAATAAATCAATTATGTGTATAACCACAAATTTACTAAATTAAAAAATCTTTAAAACGCAGTAATTTATAAAAAATCTCATAAAGCAATTTTTATGCAAAATTTGGATGACACGTTGGACGAAATTTCATATAACTACTAGAAATGTAATAACTTATCAGGGGGGAGGGCTGAGTATACCTCTTACTTAGGAGGCTTAGCCCCCTCTGGTTTCTGTCTAGCTATGGTTCTGAGTGAACCACATATCATATAAATCATCCAGGATGCTGACTAGGGATCATAGTAGGTTTTCTAAATATGTTGGGTGATCCATAAGTTGAAAAGCGAACCACACTACCTCCTCTAGAATTTAATGCTGGGATCATAGCAGGTTTTCTAATGTTTAGGTAGGAAATCAAGGAAATTTTCGTAAAATTTTATGAAATTTTAGAATTTTATTTTCCCCACATAATTATTTTTGGTACCATTTAATTACCTGTTTTTCATAAATAGGAGCAGAACTTATTCATAGAACAAAACATTATAGATCTAAATGTGTTACTTTCACATTTAAAAATTCACTTATTTCTAATATGACACAATAGTTAAAATAACTTTCGCAATATGTCTAAATTCAAACAATTTTTTTACCTACTGGAACAAGAAATTTCGTACTGGAATGTAAGAACTAAAACAAGAAATGAACCCCCCCCCCCCATAACAAAGCTTTAATTTTTTAACATTGACAACACATTGATGTTTCATTGTCTCTGACAATTAATGATCTGAATGCAAGTTATTTCAAGCTATGGATTTTTCTTCAAACATTCAACAAAATTTGACAGTCCACGAGATATAATGTAGGGAGAAATGGTGAACAAAATGTTAGGATGATCAAAAAAATTGTAGGTACAATTTTAGGTAGAATGGGATCCTTGTGAATCCACATCAGTTACCATCTAAGCTCTATCTACAGCCAATATTGAGAAATAAATCCTGCTCAGAGTCCATACCTAAAACTCTAAAGAACACCTTTGAAACAAAACTCCTTTTTTAATCTCACCAGACTATCCTTAAAAACAATTGCTAAAGATTCCTTGTAGAGAGAGTGGCCATGTTACAATTCGTCTGAATGGATGTGTAGACCAGTGTAATGTGCTTAAATTAACAAATAAATCTCCTTTGCAGTTTAGCTAAAATCTAAAGTTATTTTTTATTTTTTCCAAACTTGCTTTAGCTAAGTATCAACCTTGACTTTTAAAATATCAATATGAGATAAATATAAGATGTCCATCTGAAAACTACAAAAGTAAATAAAATTCTTAAAGCAATAAACATTTTTTACATTGAAATAATCTTGGTTCTGAATTGCACTTTAATCACATTTGCCTGTAAACGATTAATGGATTTCACATTCGAGAAACTATCTATATAATTGCCTGAAAAATATCAGGTTGATAACTGTTTTGCTTTTTAGCTATAATCACAAGATTTATTTTCGCAAAATGCCAAAAAACGAACACATTTTAAACCCTAAATGAAGACTGTGGTTTTTATGAAGACTGTGGTTTTTTAACAGTCATGGCTAACATTTCTATTTTGGTATCCACAAACTACTCTAATTCACACACTGAAGTTTGACCAGGAGTAAATGTACAAGGAAAATAATTATGAGCAGACTTATGTTGTATTCGGTGTGTGCAATGCCTTAGACTCAAGTTCTTGCAAAATTGCTGAGAATCGGGTATGTAACGTTCTACGCTAAGCTTCAAGTGCAACCAGTGAAATAAGAATTCGAACACCGCTTGTAATTCCGGCTGCTCTGGTTGTACAGTAAAACCGAATGTATCAATAGACTCGGAATAATAGCTTTTGTAAAGTAATGTGCATCAAATTTCAATAAAGGGCCATCTTCATATTAATCTTTGTAACAAATATATTCTTTTAAAGGGCAACATCAACGTTTAATAACAGAAACTAATTCTCCAGGTTAAAGTCTCCCGAATTCACATAAACTTTACATATTTTACTCAAGCCATGATTGCTGTGGGGAGATATGACTGCCTGAAATGTTGAGCTCATAACGTTAAAATTAATGCTGCATTTCTTTTTCTTTTATATAGGTCGGAATTCTTAGGTCTTAGGATTTCTTAGGTCGGAATTGCACACAAATACATATTTAGCATAATGTCCGACATGAGAAATCTTATGATGACATGAAAATGGGTTGTTGCTATTTGCATTTCGGTGAACATGAGCAACAAAATATGAAGGCGACTTCATTAGATAGACATTTATATAAAGTATACATTATTCCGTGCCTAATGATGCTTTTGGTTTAACTGCATGACCCGAGGAGCCGGAATAACGAGCGGTGTTCGGATTCTTATTTGACCATCTGTACATGGCTATTCAGTCGTGTAGATTCCCGGTCTTATTAAATGACGATGCTGCATGTTAATGAGTTAAGAACCCGGTGTGCAAAAAATGCTTCTACGCGAAAATAAAATAGTAAAAATAACATTTGAAGCATGCAAGAAGAATGTTGTGGTAATAAAATCACGAAGTCTGGTATTAACTTATCATCAACGTCAATTTGGAAGCCTGCCGCAGACCACAAAACAGCTTGCTACCAAATTGGGACTTCCTTGCGTCCTTCGCCTTCCACTTCCGATCGCGTGTCACCCTCACCTGTTACATCGGAACGAAGTAAAAACTGAGCTCAGGAACAGACGGAAAATTAAAAAAGTGGCGACTGAGAAGAAACGTACCTGCCTCAATCAGGGACCCTAATGCGTAAGACCGAAATTTCCTTATTACGCAGCGTAATAAGGAAATTTCGGTCAACGAAGAATGTTGAAGCACAAAGAAGAGCCTTTGGAATGTTGTGGCATTCACAGAAATCGTCAAAGTAAAACAAATTATAAGTGAATAGAATTCGATGTGACCAACACAAGACGTACCTATGGATTACCGAATATATTTCTCATAACTTGCAACAATTACGTAAATGACAGCGTATATAATTTATGTAAACAGTGAAGTAATTCCAGGGAAAACAACACGTAAATTATTTTGCAAACAACGCGTAGCAATTACGTGTAACAATTGCGTATGCAATGGGACTAATTTGTACGAATTACGTACTTACATAATTGCGTGTTAACGTGCAATTTACGTAAATAACACTGTGTTATATACGTGATTACAGCGTTTTAATTCACGTAAACAATTACGTAAATTATAGCGTTCTTATACTTCATTTTCGCTAAACATCAACTCGAAAGGAAGAAGCAGGGGGATTATGTACCCAAAACCTGGACTACGAGAGAGCCAATCAGAAAGAAGCATAAAGGACCGCCCAATCAATCCGAAACGACAAGTAACACACAAGATTGGCATGTGCCAAAACACACACACACACAAACATTACCTCAAAAACGCTCGATACCATTTCAGGAATGCTTGAATCGTGCTCCTTCGTCGAAAACTCGAATTCGAATTTTCGATTCCGTCACAATACTTTTCCCTAAACAGTAAACTATGTATATAAGGAAAGAAAAAATATGGGAATAAAGTCATGTATTAATTTATCGTCATCGCCCATTTCGAACCGAGCCACACACCACAAAACATCTTTCTACACAATTTATCCCTTCCTCCAGCGTGTCACGCTCCCAACTACGTACTCACCTGTTACATCGGATAAGAATTAAACGAAAGACAGAAAATAAAAAGTATGCATATTTTTCTGATCAAGAGTTAAGTTGGACATGAGACGGGCAAACTTTCAGCTTATTAGGGAAAAATTTACTCCTACAAATACAGCATGTGTTGTCGCAACAGCAGAAACAACAAAAAGTAAAACGAGATACAAGTAGTAAAAAAAATATATACATAAGAGAACGAAGCAAATAAAATAGAATAAAAGGAGAAAATTGTTCCAAAGGAGCAACAAAGCAACACACATCTGACTTACAGGCAGGTCAACTATCGTTTTTTCCCATTTTAGTGGAAGAAAAAGAGTTTTACACTCCGCAGAAGGAATCGTTGTGATACCAATGTAAAAGCCTGAAAAATAGACGATAAGGATGCATTGAGGGGGCTCTATAAGGTACATAATACGCATGCGCCAGGTTTAGCAAGGATAGAAATAAGCGAGGTTTAGTTGTTACGAAGCGTGAAGAAATATTTCGCAGGTTTGGATGACAGTCAGCTGCATGTAAACTCTTTTTAAATCAATGTGGTTATCATACGACTTCCGCTACCTACTCAAATTGATTTTTTTTCTATTCACTAATTACTTTCCCTATAATACGTGGTAATTTATGGGGAAAGTACTGGAGTCGTGTCGATAATTGCAACTCGAGTTTGCAACGTATCTACACGTTTCGAGCACTATAGAACCCGAAAAACTATTTTTAGCGTGACGCCTGTGTGTGCGTCTGAGCAATGTATGTATCCATTCTTGCTAAAAATCTAATTGACACAATTTCACAAAATTCGATAGATAATACTTGTGGGCACTCCGACGCTGATTAGCACGATTCGGAAAAAAAACAAACAGATATGGCGAATGTTTTGCAAAATGGCACGCAAGAATCGTCAGAATCTAAAATAACAGACTACATATGCTCAGACGTATCAAATAATGCTTGTTTTAAGCCTAATTTGACGAAAAGAACAAGACAAACACCATAACCTCAGGACTAACAGATCTCGAGATATTTTAGTTTTTTTCGCATATGTACCACTGAAAATGACGTCCAATCGCCAAATAAAAACAAAAATTGAATTAATACAGCAAATTTAATGTGATTTCAAATAATTATCCGTTTTATTTTGTGCAAGTAAATTCAATTTAATGAATTACTATAAAAGAAAGAAAGCGAAAATGAATTTAAGTCTGTATCGAAAGTCATGTGCTGCCCACATCAGAATTTTTTTTTTAATTTTATAGCACAAAACACATATAAAATAAATACTTAATGACATCAACTTTGTAGATTTTAAATTATTTTATTTTTCATTTGGACGAATTAACTTAACTTTAGAGTAACGTCAAACAACGCATAGGACGCCTTCTTCAGGACGAAAAAAAACACCGCAGCAAGAAAAAGGAATGCTTTTCAAAGCAAAAAAAAATTTTTTGTCGACAGTTACACGCATTGTCCAGGCGCGGTAGCCCATTGGTTAGCGCGCTGGAGTTACACTCGGTAGGCCCGAGTTCGATTCCAGCCACTGCCAAAAACTGCCGCCGTGTTCATGCGGAGTACGATCACGTTAAACATGTGGGTCCGAAAGTCCTTCCAAGAGGTTGGTGGTAGGGGAAGGAAGGTACGGTCCCTGTGGATGCCTCCCCCACTGGGTTCCGGTCTAAATTGGGTGGCACTTCCCGACCGTCCAAACAGTTACCTTACACCTTTCTGGTAGGTCGGACGGTCTGGGTTTCAACAACAACAACAACAACGCATTGTCCAGGCGGAATACAGTTGCCACAACGAAACATAGAAATCCGAAAAGTAAGAACCAAGGAGTAACCACCCTTCATTACCAAACTAAATCAAAGTGGACGGATTAAAAGTGCCCTCAAACCAGCTAAAAGGCAGGGAGAGGCTAATGTGACCCTTCTCGTCCAAAGATTAATTTTACTCATTAATATTATCCAAAATAATTTCATTGTAGTAGTTTGATACAGCAAGAAATAAAACCGGACAGAAACACAGGCGTGATCAGGGTTTCAGGAAAGGGTGGGTGGGGCCGATGATCAACTTCAAATTCGCAATATAGTACTTCAGAACCTTGATTCGTAACTGTTGATATCATTTGTTTCCTAGTCAAAGAAGATCAAGTATTTTTGTGTTGCTAAAGGGTCGTTTATGACCCCTAATCTCCTCACAGTGGGTGCCACTGAGTTCTCGACATCGGTGGTGGATACGAGGCTTAAAGGAAAAAATTCTGATTATAAAATTACACCTGTAGCAACTTATCGTCGCCGACAATTTCGAACCAAACAGCAAATCACAAAGGGGCAGCAACAACAAAAAAGGGCCTTTTCTTCACAAACGTTCCCGTTTGCGCGTCACTCTCACCTATTACATCAGAAAGGGAATAAAAAACCGAAGACGAGAAAGTATTTTTCCCGTAGACGGGAAATAAAAACAACCGCCTGCGATCAAGAGACGAACCCTCAGTCAAGATGGCAACCCTTCCGCGTAATAAGGGAATTTCGCTCAACGAAGAAGCATCGCTGTTGCATCCGCAGAAACAGGCAAAAGCAAAACAAGATACAAGCGAAAAAAAAATAAATAGAAAACGAAGCGGAGAAAATAAAATAAGAGGAGCAAACTGTTCCAAAGGAGCAGCAAACCAACACACACACGCACATTTGACACAGAGGCCAACTATCGTTTCTTCAATTTTAGTGGAGGAAAAAGGTACTATCACTCTAGAGAAGGAATCGGTGTGATAAAAATGCAAAAGGCTAAAAAATACACGATAGGCTGTAGTGGGGAGTTTTAGGGATACATAATAACCACTTTGTCTTGGAGAGGACAGGAATAGGCGAGGTTTAGTTGTTATGCACACGGAGAGAATTGTTTGGGGAAATATATTATTTAGGGAAAGCAGAGTATTTTGGATGGGGTTTGTGCATGCTAGACGACCCATTCTGCAATGGCGAATTTCCCAGTACGACTTGGTCTAGGATGGCACATTTAATGGATAACATTTAGGAATTATGAATTTCAATAAAAAAAATATATCGTTTGCTAGATGCTAATCCCACCCTATAATGAGGTGCATATGACGGGCTAAACATCTAGTAGAAGATATATTTTTTTATTGAAAATATTTCATTTATCAGATGTTGTGCCCGTCATACCAAACTCTGAATCATACGTAAAATTTCACATAAAAAATTACATCATCAGAAAGTGGCGAGTAGCACCCTCAATCCAAAAGTCGCATACTCTCCAAACAATTTTCCAGGATGCTCTCTAACAAGCCCTTCCTAGAATTCTGGTATAGAATAAAATCAACAATCTCACCCCCTTCATCCGATATATACTATATATTGATAGCATCTGGTTTCGCTTACTGCCACATCTAATTATTTTTTAACTATTCTTCTAGGAACCACACACATTCTTATATTTCTATCTCTTTCATAAGACTCCGACAAGCAATCTCCGACTTCTGGACAACTGAGCAACGAAACCCACTAACAACTATTTAAAAAAGCTAATGCAGCAAAACATTCTTAAATGGATTCAAATCTCCTAAAATAACAGACTTTAGATAAGCTGCTTCATTAAAGGAAAAGAAGAGAACCTCTGATCAGTAAACTAGTTCCTCAGTAAACTATAGCTCCAAAACTAGCACCAAAGAGTTGAACCAAGATCCTACAAACATAACCAATCCAAGCACTTTTTTGAATATAATTAGCAAACTCTTATATACTCTTATAACTCTTCTAATAGGCCCGGATACGGGAATCGGCCGAGGAAAGGAATACTAGGATCGGCTAGGACCCCTATGACTATAATTAGCAAACTCGTATATTACTAGGCCGGATACGGGAATCGACCTAGGAATGGTATACTAGAACTACTAGGATCGGCTAGAACTCCTATGACTATAATTAGCAATCTCGTATATTAATAGGCCCGTATACGAGGCCGGCCGAGGAAAGGAATACTAAGAATACTAAAGGACCGCCCCTATTTTACCAGGATCAAGATCTGTCTAGGAAAAAGGGGCATAATCGGCCCATGGTACATTATCGATAAGGGAAAAAATAAAAATCAACAGACCCAGCCCCCACCGAGAAATCTTCAGAGATCCCACCGAACCTGTAACACTCGCTGATAAGCATAATTACTATACGACTTCTCAAACAAAGTGTGCCTGTCTCACGGACAGTATAAAACATTTTGAATCAAGAATATTAAATTAATGATGCCCGCAAAGAGACAAGAATTATAGAAGAAATGAAACTAATTTTCTGAGATATTTAATAACTATTAGCTTTGCGACCTTTCTTAAAAATCGCCAAATTGGCGATATTGAGTTAAATTTATCGCCGGGTGTAACAGACTCTACATAGATAGGGGTTTCTCTTATATAATATTGAAATGAGAAAAAGCACAAAATAAAATATCAAAGAAAGAGGGTGAGTCTTAATCGTTTCGAATTATTGAATACTAATTTGTAAAACAATAATATTAATATTACACATGCAAGTATATTTGAATTAAATCGCTCAAACTGCTGAAAAAAAATAGTTAAACACCGATTTCGGAGGTATCACAGAGCTTCCTTCTTCAAAATAAAAAGACAGGAAAAAAATGAGTCTGTCAATAAATCACGTGACTCAAGAAGGAAATCGTTTCCAAACGAAAAATAGAAACGACGACAAGATAACCTTGTATGAAGGTAAAAGAATAGCAGAAAGATTCAAAACACTGGCTTACAGAATAAGGCAATGGACATATGTACCCTACGATAAAATAAATAAGAAAACTGCCGGTTTCTTAAGCGATATGAACAGCAGCAGCAGCTAATTTAAAAAGCTTGAGCAAAAATTATTGTAAAAATATTTGTAATGTAAAAGAGCTAAGAAATAATGTAATGCATAGCAAAAAGGAAGAAAAACTGTGTAATGCATAACAAAAAGGAAGGAAACAATGTAATGCTTAACAAAGGAAGTTATTTTGAAAGATAAATGATTTTTTCCTCATCAAAAGCATAACAATTGAATCTTAATTACATAACTTCTCCATAGGATCCATGTTGGAAAACAAAATTCAGCACTCTTTTCGATAGTAACCCTCCATCCAAAATCTTGGTTACATCAGTACAATTTTCCCATTCATAATCATTCATTCCCATAATAAGAATCTCAATATGTCCTCATTTTAAACGTTCTAAACGTGCAAAAAGAGACAGGTGCATTCATCGAAACTTACTAGTCGTTTTCAAAAAGGTTCAGTTATAGATCTTCATAATCAATTTTGTTTCCATTATAATTGGCATTCCATTAAGTTTTGGGCATTTGCTATAAAAAGCAAGAAAGATCAATCATGGATAAAGCATTGATTAATGATTATGAAACACTTTCCAACTGCAATGCAATTTTATTTAAACATCTCTAAAACGCGATACATTCAGCGGTGATATTTTTAAAATTATCACAATACTACAATAATTTATTATATTTGAAAACTTCATCGAAAACAAATGAACTTTATTCAAATGACATCATCGAAATATAAAAGCAATGAATATTTCATTCATAAGCTTTTTTCCATTCCTTTCATTCAACGGCGGTATTTTTAAAATTATCACAATACTAAAATAATTTATTTTACATAAAAACTTAAAATCATGGAGGTAAAAGTACTTCTAACTCCATGCTTAAAACTTCATCAAAAAGGTCAATATTATAGAATCGTCTACTTCTCTATGTAAAATCAATGAATATTTCATTCATATTAGCTCTATTGCAGACTCCAGAGCTAAATAATTTTGCGTTAAAGAAATTCAGCAATTCTTATGCAACTCATCTTACAGCTGGATGTGTTTACATTCTCCATACGTAAAAATTAGGCTTCGTTGTAGAAATAATCAAAGTTTGATGATCATTTAAACTCAAAAATGTTGTAATTGCGTTAGCGCGGTATATAGATGCACAGAATTTTTTTTTTTTCATATATATTTTATGGGATAATTCGAATATTTCCTAAAATTTTCGCAGCAATTTGTGAATTTTAACTTCGTTTAAATGTTAGAAAATTAGGTCTCATAGGATTCAATGTATTTCATTTTTTCAACCCGGGTTCAATCTAAAACTAATTGGGTGATATTATTCATTTACATTCCCACATGTCCCACAGACCGTCTCAACAACATACTAAAATTTCGTTTCGATAAAGTCATTTTTACGGCAATTATCGTGCGAGGACAGACAGACTGGATGATCAAAGTCATAAACACTTTTCAACTATGTTGGAAAGTGTTAAAAAAAACATTTAATAACGTAATGTGCATAATATTTTCATAAATCTCATCTTTAGCAACTCGCACTTCTCTTACATTCTTTATGATCTCATTATTACTAGAGTCACTTTTCTAAATACGTATCTCTCTCGCAGTTACATACAATATGCAGCCACCACTAATTTTTCCATGCAGCTACCACTAATGTGTGTGTTTACTGCATTATATTTTTCATTATCACTATTTTCAATTCTGTCAATTTTCATGAAATTATGCCATTAAATGCTATTACCAAAAGTTTATTAAACAATCTTTAGAAGACAATTATGCATTTGTTATTTCCCCTACAATACAATACAGTATAGGGAAAGTACTGCAATCATGTCGAAAATAGCAATTCGAGTTTTCGACGGATCTATACGTTTTGGGACTTCTAGAACACGAAAAATATTTTTTTTAGCGTGACGTCTATGTGTGTGTCGGTCGGTGCATTGTACATATCCATTCTAACTCAAAAATTAACTGACCAAACCTCATAAAATGTTACAGGTAAGTCACTTGTGGGTGATCCCTAGCGCTGTTTAGATTTTGTAACGATTCGGGATAAAAGAACCCGCCTTTTTTTTTTGCGAAATGGTCCGCAAACATCTCATGTATCCACTCTAGCTAAAATACTAATTCACCAAATTTCATAAAATTTAGCAGATAAGTCACTTGTAGGTTACCCTGGTGATGATAAGATTTTGGTACTATTAAAAAAAAAGAAAATAAAAAGAATCAGCCCTTTTCACAAAATGGCCCGCAAAAATCGTCAAAATCTAAAATAAAAGACTACGTATACTACAAACGTTAGAATCCGCCTCAATATATTTTATAGCGAGAAGCTGATTGGCGCGTGCACTGTTATATACTCTATACTTTTCAATACTCGCTCATTGACGTCCCTTGCGAGCGAGTGCCATTCCGAAAAAAATAAAATAAAAATTCTTCGACATTATCGCGAAATCGAATTTCCCCAGCACAGTGACTTATATTTTTGGAAAGAAGAGCTCAAAATCTATAAAAGTTCTTCAACTTCAACCACATATCAAAGTTTATTTTCACGTGAGTTATAAGACGCCGAAAAATTACTTTTACTTTTCCTGCAATATATGGTAATGTAGGGAAAGTACTGGAATCGTGTCGAAAATAGCAACTCGAGTTTTCGACGAATCTACACGTTTTGGGACATCTAGAACGTGTGTGTGGGGGGGGGGGGAGGGGACGATTTTTATCGTGACGTTTGTGCAATGTACGTATACCCTCAATCTAACTGACACAATTTCACAAAATGTATTTTTCCGAAATGACTCGCAAAAATCGTCAAAATCTAAAATAAAAGACTACATATGCTCAAATATATCCACTAAATACTTGTTGAATACATAAAGTTTTGCGATAAAAAGAATGACCAATCCCATCACGATAATCGTTGAGATATTTTAGTTTTTTTTTCGCATTTTTGCTACATAAATGGAAAAAAAAAAGCACAAATTCGGTGTCATTTCAAATAATTGCGAGTGTTATTGTGTGCAATTAAACTCGATTTCATCAATTATTAAAGAAATAAAGAGAAAATGAAATTGAGTCTGTAGCGAAAGTTATGTGCTGTCCACATATGTTTAACTGACTTCGAATCTTTCACCATTACCAAGAAAATTCAGGCAAAATATAAAATCCTAAAGTCAAAACCATTAAATGTCAAATTTTCTTATAGTTAAGTATCAGTTCCGTAATTTCGTAAAGAGCAAATGAAGTCTAGATCTAACACTAATGCTCACAATACTTATTCTACGATTGTTGCAAATGCTCTGCTGGACTGATATTAAATAAGATCTATACCAGTACTTTTAAAAATAGCTCTGATTTAATTGCTAAAATAGTCAATATTTCCAACTCCCGTTCCACAATAAATAACTCCGTCCTAATGATCTCCAATGTCCTAAATTACGCCCTGTTCCTAATCTCAAGTCAAGCATCTTCGTTTTTACCATGAAAGGCAGTTAATGACTCTTTGAAGAAACCGTATGCGACTACTTTCGGAAATTGCAAAATGTAGACAGTCTTTCACCGGAAAGTAATGACTGTGTAGGTTTTGCGATTGTCTATGAAGGAAGATCATTTAATATGGAATAATATATGTTTTCATTATTTTCATATATGATTAAAGTTATAATGCACTTATTTACCTGAATGTTTTATATATTTATAATTTCCGATTTTTTTTTTAAAAAATATTTGTCATGGTTCACCGCAAATAAGTTATTTAATTATTTTATTGTCAAAAACTACAAGTAAGTCATTTTGGCTTACAGTACTGAATCACATAGTTTTTATTTTAATGCAGGTATTTTTCGATTTTTCAAATTTTAACAATATTTCAATCAGAAGAATCTGTGAAAGTTGATAGGAAAAAGACAAGGTTTGAGATGTAACTTAATATATATATATTAAAATGTGATCAAAGGTCAACAATGAAACGAAATACCTTCAAATATTACGATAATAATAAATATATTAGTATCTGTCTCCCCAAGGCACATTTAACGCGTCACTGACAACATGACAGCTTAAGCCTATTCGATGCCCTGCCCCGCCCCCGTTTCGACAAAATCATTGCGATCTGCAGTGCTAGTAATGTTATTTAAAATTTAATATTTTCGGAAAAAGCGTGTACTTTTTACCGATATTTTAGTTTAATGAATTTAAAATAGTCTTATTTCAGTGAAAAATGTGCGATTATAAACGCAAGTGTTTAATATTAATATCTTTCTTCTCGTAAAACTGGATCCCTCGGAAAGTCTTTTCAACTTCTAGCAAATATACTTCTGTTTGTGTATTGGTTATTGAAATGTTAATCGATATTTCAGCAGAAATAAATTAGCAATGCAGTACTTCAGCAGTACAATGCAGCAGTGCTACAATATTACAATGCAATTTTTTTTTTTTTTTTTTTGGTGAAAAAACGTGTTTTACTAAAAAAATTAAGTGTTGCTGTGCTGTAGTTCAGAGGACATATATTTTTATAGGAAGATCACAATTATTTATTCTAATGACCGTAAAAGTTTATCAAAAATTGAAGAGTTCGAGTTGAAAGATTTTTCTTGTAAGTCAAGCATATTTGTTTATTGAAAGTGTGTTGTTGTTGTTGAAACCCAGACCGTCCGACCTACCAGAAAGGTGTAAGGTAACTGTTTGGACGGTCGGGAAGCTATTGAAAGTGTGTATACGTCTTGTGTGTATGAATTTGTATTCACCACCTTTCCCACCAATATATATATATATATATATATATATATATATATATATATATATATATATATATATAACATAAACACGTATATATACGTGTTTATGTTATTGTTTGACATTTTTCTCCTTACAATTTTTTACGCATTATGAAACGATGCTCAACTTCTATGAAATAGAGTAAAATTTTCGATCCAAATATTTTTTTTGCCGTTGAAAATAATTTCAACAATATCCCTTTTTAACAGTTACGTATTTCATCAAGTATAAATATTTGTTCATTTCTAAATACATTTTAGTAATTTAGTTAACGTTAATAGTGCCCGCTAATGCAGTACAAAATTTTCTTTTGAAGAAAACCTACTGCAATGTCAGATATTAGTGTCTAATAATGTTAAGTATTTTAACTTTTCTAATAATGTTTTAGTACTTTTTAGTATTTTAGTACTTTAGTATTTTAGTACTTTTCTAATAATGTTAAATATTTTAATTGTCCATCATTTAAAATTCCCTATATATTTTAATATTGATAAAATTCTATAAAATATAAAACCACCGGAAAACATGTAAAACCCTAATTATAGAAAACTGCAATCTAATGAATATCTGACTTTTATACCACGCTGATAACGATATACTTCTGATTTGCTAAATTTAACAATTCCCGAAGAAATAAAACATAGTTTACGGATAGTGTTTGTAAAATGGTTAAAAGTTGTATATATGCCAATTTATTTAATACAATTATTGTCAATTATATAATCAAAGTCATAAGTGCATCTTATATTAAAGAATATTGAACAAGCAACAACCAATTACAGCCGATTACAGGACTCTCCAATCAGTGATTCTCAACATTTTTGTTTACGTATAGGAACCTTTAAAATATTTCTTAAAACATCGGTAAACCCCCTACTTCAACTGTCACATGTTAGGTTCGACACAAGTTTATTACGGGCCAACGGCCTTACCGTGCTGAAAACACCGGTTCTCGTTAGATCACCGAAGTCGAGCAGGATCGGGCGCGGTTAGTACTTGGGTGGGTGACCGCCTGGGAACACCGCGTGCTGTTGGCACATTTCGGGTGCGATAGTCCGGTGGTTTGCGCGCTGGATTTGCACGCTGTCACAACTGCCGTCGTGTTCATGCGCAGTACGATCACGTTAAACATGTGGGTCCGTAAGTCCTTCCGAGAGGTTGGTGGTAAAGGAAGGAGGGTACGGCTCCTGTGGATGCCTCCCCCACTGGGTTCCGGTCTACATTGGGTGGCACTTCCCGGCCGTCCAAACAGTTACTTTACACCTTTCTGGTAGGTCGGACGGCCAGGGTCTCAACAACAACAACAAGTTTATTACGAAACAGACGTGCAAAGTAGAAGGTTCATAGATAAAAATTAACTGACATTCTGGTGGAACTCCAGACACCAGCCCGGAGACCCTCAGAGAACCCTGGTAGAGAATCGCCGATTTAACTCTCATAATAAATGCATGTCGAAACATTGATAAAAACCATCTAAACAACCATAACAAATAATGAAATACAAATTAAAAGAAGTCGAAAAATCCGAACTTGACAGGAAGAAAAATATTAGTTTGTTTGCTGCATTTCTGTCACTAATCATGCATTTGTTATGTCAAATCGTACATTTGTTATGTCAAATCGTACATTTGTTATGTTAAAAATGTTAAACACAATAAATGAAAAATATCATTGAAAAATAAAGTCCTGTTCGAAAATATTGAGGTTTAAATAACATTACGAGTAGTGCAGATCATAATGTTACCGAAGAAATAGAAGACAGAACAAGGCGTCTGAAATAAAAGACTTCCGTTCTCAACGGCGTACCATACATTTAAACCTCCTTAGGCATCAAATCAAGAAACGACTTCCCGCCTCCTCACACATGTAAGCATATAAGACATATGTGTAAAGCATATGAAAAAGTACAATTATGAACACATACTCGCGTAAAATACTTTATGCAAAGAAATATTTAATAGAAACAAATAGTTGTGAAAAGCAATTAATGATAAAAGTTAAACACACGATATAAAAAAACTAACTACATTTATAAAAGAGATAACATCTACTGAAGATAATACTACCATAAATAATAGAATCAAAAAATGACATAAAAAGCACAATGCTAAAAAAAAAAAGACAAAAGTGTCTCACTCCTACAAAGCAAGGGCAAACAAAAGAAGTAATAAAGCTAAATGAATAATAATAAAAAAAAACTTGACGGATTAATAATTTTCCATTGAAGACATTGTATTTAAAACAATTCAGAAGTGGTCAGAAGGTAAAAAACAAATTGGCTGAACATGAATACGCTGAATTTAGGGAAAATAGAGATTTTTTTTTTTAAAAATGTCAAACATTGCACAACAGAATAAATAGGAGATTATAGTTTCTATTTAACAAAGGTTGATTAAATTATGACAGGAGTGGATGGACTAAAATCATCAAATTAATACGAGGAACATTTATTGTTACATTGTTAAGAGCTTTAATTAAAATACAGAATAGTGGAGAGCAATAGTTTATTTTTAACCTAACATTTTTATGCACATACGAGTAGTAATAATACCAAAACACATACTTTTTGCACCGGTATCAAAATACAGTCAAATCTCCCAGTTTTCGCATTTCCAGAATCTCAGAATTGGATGCTCTGGATCAGTGGTGCTCCTGCTCAACCCATCAATCGCCATGGATTGTCAATTCGATTTTTGATTGATTTGGGGGGGGGAGGGGGGGGGGAGTTTTGCATTGAGCTTTACTGGAACGAAAATCAAATTTTACATTAAAATTCTCATTTAAGTTAAACCAGTGAATGAATTTAAATAAATTTATATTTTGATGAACCTTCTCCTTTTAATTGTAATAGTTCACCGAAATAATTAAGAGAGATAGTTTAAAAATGGAAATATTTATATATTCAATTGATATTTGTTGATTATCTTTAGCTTGATGACTAGAAATTTGCATTTTTTTCCCATTTGATTGATGATTCTGTATTTAATACATCTTCTTATATGTAGGCATTTCTTAAGGGGACGCTTCAGTTAAAAAAAATCACCGTTCCCTTGAAAATTGCACCCGGTGGCTCAAGAGATGGGCAGTTCCTTTTTTCAAATGATTGGCATCTGATAGGCCAATGAGAGTAAGTAAAGGTGACGAAAGGCCCTTGGACCTCTATAGTTTATGACTTGCTCGCCTGTCCAAGAGGATAAAGGGGGGAATCTTAGAAGGGTGTGTGGTTTGGGGGACAAAGTAAATGAATGAAAGAATGAAAAAAACGTAACTGGAGGCTTTTCCCACTTACTGAAAGAAAGTTTCCTATCCATTCTATTTCTTGTCAAGGAATAACCAAAGAGTTCTCCTAACCGATTATTATATAATTATAATATAAATATATATATATATGTGTGTGTGTGTAACTTCAATGTGTATTTTGGAGACTAATCTAGGTACAACACTAAAATGTGTGTATTAAAAAACTGGAATTAAAAATAAAATTAATGATATTTCTATGCCTATGAGTCCAGAGCGATGGTATAAAACTAATATTTATTTAGTCATTTTGAATATATCATTATTTCCTTTTTAAATAGTATACATTAGAGTGCATTGTATGAAATTTGAAGTTTGAAATGGACGATACAGCACTAAAAATATGTGATATTCTACATACCGCATTTTTTAGCCTTGCAGAATATATTTAGAAATTATAGTATTTAGCATGAGAATTCCATGTGTTGAAAACGATTTGTTTTAACCGGGGTTACTCGGAAATCTCGGGTTCTGCATACTAATGAATAGAAATGGCGGTTGCCACTACACGGGCGCTGCGGAACTGCAATTCTATTCAAATAGCTAGTCTCTAGTAGCGGTACTGCACTTTCACGGCGTTTTTACAGAAAAATGATTTCATTTGTTGACATAGTAACTCAATAGAGACCTATATAATAATTGTCCTGAATGTGTTTTGTTTTTATAAACCCTTCAAAAGCCCCGGTGGCCTAGAAGACTAAATCTTTGTATACTCAAAAATTCAACTTCGGTACAGAACTTAACACAGTCGGAATTTTGAGGGAGAAAAACTACTGGTTCACCGAATATTTATACAAACAATAAAAATTATTTACAAACAAGAAAGGAAAAATGATTTCATTTATACAGATACTGTAATTCAATAAATACCTGTATAATTATTATTCTGCGTGTATTTGTCGTTCCAAACCCTTCAGAAGCTTCCTGTGACCTAGAAGACTAAATCTTTGTGCACTCATAAATTCAAATGCGGGACAGAACCTAACGCAGCAGGAATTTTAATGGGAAAATCTAATTGGTTTACCAAATAGTTAAACACTAGCTGAATATTCATTGAAATTCAACGGCCTCCTAATGAGCAAACCTACAAAACACGATTTTTTAAATAATTCAATTTTTTCAGTTGTCTTTTTCAGACTGTTCACTCATGCACCAAATTTCAAATATATGTCTCATTTTAGACTGGGCATTTCTCAGTTATTCAGCCAATTAAACATTTAACACACATGTTAAGCACATGCGCATAGGCGTATTTAACCCCCCTTCGAAATTAAAGTTTCAAAACGTTTCATAAACACATATGTGATAAAAGACTCAATCATTCAGTTTGTCATTCTGGAGTCCTTGAACTAGAAAAGCAACCCGTTTTTATCTTCAATAAATAAATAAATAATGGGAATAAGTAAGGAGTTTTTAGAATTTAAGAATTAAAAAAAAAAAAAATGTGTTCCGGCTACTGCGTCACTGCAATAATGGGGGGAATTATCTAAATTTGGAAAAATCCCAGTTCTTGGAGCCGGCAGAAGAAAAGGAAAAGTCGAAGATCAAAAGTCAGTTATTTAGAGACTAGAGGTCTGCACAGGTCTAATTTAAAAAATTTTCCCGGTTCAAAAATGTCAAAATTTGACTCGTCCAAAGCCCGAAATTTTTTCATTGGAATTCACCTGAGCCGTACCGTAAATACTCAAAACCAACTCCAACGCGGACCGGCCTGAATATTTTGAAACCTGTTGGCTTGTATGCGAATTAAAATTTGCCATTTAAGGAATTAAACACAAGCTCATCACATATAGTATTAAATGTAAAGGAACCCAAATTTTAAAATTAATTTCAAATTAAAAATAATTAAAGTCAAGAATGAGCATTAATATAAAATGAATTTTTATTTATCATTTTGGTTGAAGATGAGAAGGGATAAAAAAGACTGGGATTATGTTTTTAAAAATGCTTTCTTCATTTATCAGTGAACAGTGCAATGACTATTTAGTTAGAACTACTCATCAGCATCAAAGATTCGTTGCAGCGGTAGCAAAACAAACATGTCATATGCCGCAATTGTTAGTGTTGTTAAAAACTTTTCAATGCGATTAAACTTTCTATGTAAATATAGATAGATAATATTTTCTTTAATTATGACATAATTATGAATATTTTTAAAATTTAATAATTTTAGTAAAAGTGTAAGATGTTTGGAATAAATACATTCAAGGACAATAATTCGCATTATCTATATGTTGATTTCAAATTATGACAGTTTGCTCAGATAAATTTTTATTCAACATTTGCTATAGGAAAGAAATCGTCGGAACTGTGTTTAAGAATAAAATTTATTTAATTTTGATAATTTAGAAACATTCGAAATCTAAGAACTGAAATTAAAATCATAGAAGAAATTGCATAAAATATCAGTGATAAATTTTAAAGTAAACAGTATCTTGGATTTCTTATTTTCATTTATTTATTGGATTTCATATTTCCACCACCAGACAAACAATCACAGTACAAAAGAGATTAAACTTTTTTGCGACAAATTTAAAAATAAAACAAATTGAAACTGGCACTTGACCAATGATAATAATCTAATGATCATTTCCTCAAAAATTAAATTTGGAATGTATTTCTTCCCTATTCAATTTATAAATCACATGATGTTACGAAACATGACAATTGGTGCATCGGTGTATATTTATACTGCTGTATCCAGGCCAGAGCATAATTTTTGTTCTCTTACTATAGCTTTACAAATTTGAATGTTGTGAAGAGCAATGTTTAATTTAGACTTCGGAATGTAGTAGAATAAAGAAGTCTTCAATTTCTTATCCAAAATTATAATTTTTCTGTATCGGGTTCTAAATTGACCCATCTGCGTTCACCGTGCAGAGTAAAATTTTATTGCCTAACTAGCAGCATGCCTGTTCTTCGTACGGAGTATCTCTAAAATGCAATACATTCAACGGTAATATACTGTAATAATTAATTATATTTGAAAACTTAAAAACTTCATCGAAAAAAACGAACTTGATTCAAATGACGTCATCGAAATATAAATCGCCTGGCTCTCTATGGCTTTTTACGGCAGTTATCGTGCTAACGGACAAACAGACAGAATGAACAAAGTCATAACCACTTTCCAACTATGTAGTAAAGTGTTAAAAATGGTTATTTAATTATCAGCATTTTATGAGGAAGATTCTTTCTTATGCTGCTATGACTTATATTATGCAATGATTTTTTTACTTTCCTTATATACATAATGTATAAGGAAAGTATTGTGACGGGGTCGAAAATTCGAATTCGAGTTTTCGACGGGAGAGCACGTTTCAAGAATCCCTGATCACGAATCAAACATTTTTGAAGTGATGTCTGTGTGTGTGTGTGTGAAAGTATGTGTGTGTGTGTGCGTGTGTGTGTGTGCCAGTGAGTCTGTGGAGACGATAACTGACGAACAAATGGACCGATTTGAACGAAATTTGGTACAAAAATCACAATCTGTAAACACTGGAAGCCTATTGTTTTTATACGCAATCGAATGCTCAGAATCCCCCTAAATTTTCGAGTAAAAATTTGAAAATTCGTCAAAAAATCAAAACCACTAATAAAGTTACGCAAATAGACATTTCTTATGTAATTTTTCATTAGAAAACGATTGACATAAATTTCAGAACGCTGACATGAACCGTTCTTGAGATATTGCACATTTTTAAAAAAAATATCAAAAAATCATATAAAATAAAAAAAAATATTTCCTATTAAGAAAAAAGTTCACTTTTCATATGTAATACCATGCGATAAATTGGGTGACATCATTCTCGTGGATCTAGCTCGTTCCATTCAAGAAAAAAGATACTTTGAGTATTACTTTTATATTTGAACGCCAATAGTCATTTATCTGCTGTAAAAATAACTTATTTCTTAGTGCATAACGCTTGGCGATATTTCGGCGACGAATTTGGCGGAATGTCGCCAACTTGGCGACTTTTTGAAATGTTGCCAAATTAACGAAAATCTCGCCAAATGGATAAAAATGACGCTAAATCAATGAAAATGACGACCAATTGTCGAAAATTTAATATCTTGGAAAGAATATTAGTATCTACTATATGAAAAACCTTTTTTTTTTACTGTAAAAGTATTAAATTCATTACATTATATAAGGAAAGTCATGTGTTGCCCACATCAGATTTTTTTCTTACATAATGCAATGAATTTACATCTTTCACAGTGACAAAACAATGTATAAGATTCACGGCCCTATATGTTTAGGTGTAATTTTTTTCACAGTTTTGCATGGTAAATCCCGAGCGGTATTCGCTGCTAGTATAATATAAAGAAACTTAAAATTTGCAATCATGCGCAAATTACTATAGTATACTAAATGACATTGTTAATCAAAATATTCTGTTAAAATATTTAATTTAGTGCCCCTAAAAAGAAGTTAGAGAATTTCTGTTCTCGCTATACAAAATTATCTTCACGGGCCCCCCGGTGACCTAAAAGACTACAATTAATATAATATTTACAGTAAATAAGTATGGAACAAATATATGCAAGAAGAAAAACAGTAAACCAGCGCGAGCCGAATTATCTGTACTGATACAACAAATTGTAACGCAAAGGACTTCTCTTTCTTTACTGGACCAAAGTCGAAAGACTCCTGCTAAACACCAACAAATGCACCCCTTCGTTCATTTCCCCAATACCAGTCAATCATCCACCCACCCCTCAAATCTCCACACCAAGAATTTTCACCCCCATTTTTCCCCTGGGAGGATAGGAGGTGTGGCTAACGTTGAAAATTGGAAGTTTCAGCAGTTGAAACACGATTTACTATTCCAATATATTAATCCCAAATTAATTCAAAAATCTAAAAAAAATCTTAAAAAGAAGCCAGAAGTATAATCTATTGAACGCTCTTTTTCAAAATGTGAAACGGTTGATAGTTAATTTTTTATAGTGCAATTAAGAAGGTGATGTTTTATCTAAGAAATTTTGACAAATTAACTCCATTTCACGATATATTTAAAATAAAATTTAAAAAATTGATGACAGAGTTCAATGCATTAAACTGTCTACAATCATGTGCAAAAAACAAAATTTTAAATTATTCATTTGCCAATGTGTAATTAGCGAAGAACTTCCCCCATAGGTTAACATGGGCATGAAAGCTAACTGAAGCGTCGCCTTAAGTTAGGATTTTTGAGTTACAACTTTTCTCTATTCCAGCATTAGATTTTCAAACTATTATATATATATATATATATTGGATTTATTTCGTTAAAAAAGTGGTGAACATTTAAAGCAGAATTTCAAATTTTCTTTAAAATTCTACTCCCCAGTGCAAAATTACAAGTTAAAGAAACAATACTCTCTTTAAAGTATATAATATATCAGAGTTTTATTTTAAACAAGCACGTGTTAAAAACTGAACAAGCATTTGTTAAGATAGTTTTATTTCAAATAACTAAAAAGCGAAAATATGCAATTTAATTTTATGGATATTTTCTTGAAAATTTTCAGTTCCGAGGAATTGTTGTTGTTGAGACCCAGACCGTCCGACCTACCAGAAAGGTGTAAGGTAACCGTTTGGACGGCCGGGAAGTGCCACCCAATTTAGACCGGAACCCAGTGGGGGAGGCATCCACAGGGACCGTACCCTCCTTCCCCTACCACCAACCTCTTGGAAGGACTTACGGACCCACATGTTTAACGTGATCGTACTCAGCGTGAACACGGCGGCAGTTTTGGAAGCGTCTAGAATCGAACCCGGGCCTACCGAGTGCAACTCCAGCGCGCTAACTAATGGGCTACCGCGCCCCAGTTTCAAGGAGTGTTTGAGATCCTTTATCTCCCTTAAATAAGCCCTTGATGATATGGTATGGTAGATAAAGATAGAAATCGACCTTTAACTTAGTTGTACATCAAAAGTGGATCTATATGCTGTAACAGTTGAGCACCACTGCTCTAGTTATATACTAAACTAGAAACACAAAACATGTTAGAACCAATATTTCAACAATTAACTTTATCCCGAATTTAGTTTAATTTCATGTACAGCTGCGTAAAGAAAGAAGGGGAGGGGGAACCTTGTCATTTGCACAACGTTCATAGTATAGAGTAAATTCAAATGAACAATTCAATAGGGAATAACATCCTCTATAAATTTATGTGGCTAAAATTTGCATAAGGGGATCGTCTTCATGTGCACCCTAAATTTCCAATTTCTAATTTCAAAATTTCCAATGGTAACACTCAATTTTGACACCAGATTTAGAATCTACATCGAGGTCTTAACTTCGGATATTAAATATCAAAGTCCAAAGTCGTATGTTCCATCCTTTTTTTTTTCGGGGGGGGGGGGGGGGGGAGAGAGATTATGAGTATCTAAACTTTGAGGTTTCTAATGGTAAATTTTTTTCTCAGACATTCACATTTTCCGAAATAATCTTCTTATTACGCTGATTTTTTTTATTACGTTACTAATAATTGACACAAAGAATACGCAATATGAAATTAATACACAAATAAAAATGCGAATTGCTACCTTGATATATTTTGATTGAAAACGATACAGATGGCTCTTTCTTATAATTTTTTCGATCCAAGATGGTTTAAAATGTTTACGTTGATCATTATTAGGGGGCATTTATACTACACTCTTTATGTAAATCTCCATAATAATTGGGTAAAAAAAAAATGTTCGTTATATTAAAATAAATGGTAAGTTACCAAAATTTTCTATGAAATGCAATTTTTCTAAATGGTCATTTCTTTTTACAACTTAAGGATTTCCCCTAAAATCATCGTAATGATGAAAATTTAAATATATCGAAAAAGCTACCGGGAGGAAAGAGCTGACATTTTGCGTAGTCATATAAAAAGTCTTTATTAACATCAAAATATATCAAAGCTCATATTGATATATTATTCGAATATTCATTTCATAATTTACATTGTATTGATATCGCAAAAAACAAAAACGTTGATTTCTGTTATCATTTAATACTAACGTACTCAAAAGTACAATCAGCGTGATGAATAAAATATTCTGGATAATATGAATAAAAGTCTGGGTAACTAATTAAATATTAGAAGGTCACATTTTTATGTACTCGTAATTGATAAACAACTTTACTGAAACACTTTAAATTTGACATTGGTGAGAAGGATGGGGGGGGGGGGGGGGGGGCATTTTTTTTTTTTTTTTGTTTCTTCTAAATTTGAATCAAATTTAAGTGTCGCCAAGGAAAATTTTGGAAATGTGCACATTTAGATATATACAGGACACCTTCATGTAAATTTTATACACATGGATTCGCTGAACATAATATTTCTTATAAAATAACCTTTGGATTTCACACAAATATAAAATTGCTGCATGTGAGAATAACATTTTCAATACTTCCTTAACGAAAGCAAACATATACAGTTTACGTGACAAAAATTATTTCGAGGCAGTTTTGATCTCTCTTCGTCAGGTCAAAACAAGCGTTGACCCGATGAAGAGGGATCAAAATTCCCTGTAGACAATTTTTTTCACGTAATTTGCCAAATATGTCTGCTCTCTTTAAGGAAACATTGAGAGTGGAAACCTTTGGATTTACGTTGCTGAGACATGGGCAATGACCGAGAAAGACAAGGCAACCCTTGCTATGTTTGAAAGAAAAATTTTGAGAAGAATATTTGGAGGAATAAAGTGTGATAATCATTGGAGAAGAAGAACCATTTTGGAGGTTTACAACTTATTTAAAGAGCCAGATATTATTAAATTTATAGCAATACAGAGGATTAAATGGGCAGGACACTTAATGAGATTGGATGGCAGTCGAGCCACAAAAAAGATTTACTTGGCTAGACCAACTGGTACCCGAAAAAGAGGGAGACCAAATATTAGGTGGTGTGACTGTTTGGAAAAAGATCTGAAAATTATTAAGGTGATTAATTGGAAACAAGAACAGGGCGGCATGGGATGGAATTCTACGGAAGGCCAGGGCCCATCCGGGGCTGTCGCGCCAGTGAAGAAGAAGAAGAAATCTTTGGATTTACTCACTATGAATGATGCACGGATAATGAGGAATGGCCTATTTGTGGTTTAGTATGATAATACTTTTAGTAGAAACCTATTATCAAATGTAACATGTTTTCACATTTGAATGCTTTTGTCATATAGGTTTTAAAACCACAGTAAAGCATTGTTAAAATAGCCATTCCGTAAAAGTTTCTAGTTGTTTTGACGTATTCAAATGTTCTTGCAACGCGCTGATTTCGTCATTAGCCCATTTTCAGAATCCCATAAGTTGAGGTATTAAAGAGAGTTAATTTGATATATGGACGGTCCTTTATGCAAATTTTTTGCATATAAATTTTTAGAACATGCTATTCCCTATCGAATGATACCTTTGAATTTGCCCAACAATGAACGATGGCAGAACAATTTATGGGTGGTTATTTTCTTTTCCGTAGCTGTGCAATACTCAAGTTTGAACTAGAAGTACAAACTGGGAAAAATACAATTTAAGTTTGCAACTGGAAAATGAAATCAAGTAACAACTAGAAATACAAAACATCTCAGAAACAATATTTCAGCAATTAAATGTATTCTGAAGTTCATCTAACTTCATGTACAATACTCAAGTTTGTAACTATAAATACATACTAAGTCTGTAAACCAGACATCATCCAAAGCATCTCAGAAACAATATTTCAACAATTAACTTTATCTTTTAGTTCGTCTAAGTTCATAAACAATATTCCAGAGTACATAAGGAACAAAAACCTCATACAATAAAACATAGGATAAACAACTACAGATTAAATAAGAAAAATAGTAATAATTTTTACATAAAAAATATAGATAAAACATAATTATAACAATCGAGCTTAATAATTGCGACATAATTAACTTAATGAGAGAAATAAAAATAATTTATAGTTCCGGTTGTCAAATAAATAACCAAACCAGAAACTGCATTGCATCAAACACGAATATTCCATTATTTAAACTACTAGAATTATCTGAACATAAATATTGTTCCAGAAAGCTTGAACACAAACAAAAATAGTCTGAACACAAACACTGGTATTTGTAAGTATAATCCATAGTTCACGAACTCATGACACAAAACTAACAAGCAACATAAAAATAATTTGCAAAGTTTAATAAATAGTTCACTAAACTTTTGAAATGAAATTAATAAGTACAAAAGAAAAAGCAGTTCATGCAAATAGACGCAGAAAAAAAAAATTACAACGCAAACACACAAGGGAAAAAAAATGAAACAGAAGAGGAAGAAGTTGGAGAACACGCGCACCACAAAAGCATCGGGATGAAGGCAAAACAATATACAATGATTTAACGCCAGCCCAATCGTGATCTTTTTTTGAAATTGAAATGGTCTATGAAGAGCGGCTCCTTTGAAAGCGTGTGTGTGTGTGTGTTCGTTAGTTTGTTTATTGCAGATATAAAAGTGCCGTGAAAATAAAGAGAAAAATATCCATGGTTAGATAGTTACCGAGAAAAAGCGACAATGTTAGATGTAGCAGTTACTTGAGAGTAAAGACTCGTTACTTTTCTATATAGAGTTTTTGACGGAAGAGCACGTTTCAAGCATCCCTGAACTCAAATCGAACGTTTTTGAGATGATGTCTGTGGACTTGATATCTCATGAGCGACTGAGGCGTTTCAAAAAATAGTTTGGTACGGATTATTACAATCAATAAATGCTGGAACCATATGGAATTTAAGCACGATCGAATGTTAAGAAGACTTCACCCCGTACCACCACCAATTTTCGAATTAATATAAAAAAAAAAATCATTAACAATCAGGTCTTGCAATAATGATATTTTTTTATTAGAAGATAAATGTTACAAATTTTAGAGAAAACGTATTTTAAAATGTTTACTTTCCAGGCAATATTATGCAACAAATCTGACAACATCATTCTCGTGTATCTAGTCTGTTCCACTCACCAGAGAAAATACTTTATGTAATATTTTTATATTTTGACGCAGTGGAATACGTCAACAGTCATTTATTTTACAGGATATGAATTAAATGTTAATTGCATTTTGATGAGGATTCTGTACATGAGTATGATTAAGTCAATTTGTTTGGACTCATATATTCCCAAAAGTGCCAAATTTCAATTTACGTGATGCTATTTTAATGCTAAAACACAGTGCTGTGGATTTTGTGCATCGTAATTTCCCTGTGAGAAAAAGCAAAGCATTATGCAGAGAAAGTCATGTGCTACCCACATCAGATTTTTAAAAACTGAAATTAAAGAATTGCAAAACTTTATTTTCTGTATTAATTTTTATCTTAACTTTAGGCTTGAATAGTTTTTGACACTAGGCGGTTTTATCCTATTGTTAACCATGGTTTTCTTTAAACCTTCGGATTTGTGTTCAAAATAGCACAAAGTAATACTAATATGGAAACATAACGATAACTTGCAACTGTATTGTCTAATTAATTAATTTTTTTTCACAAGAAATTCTAACTTTTTTTCAGTAACTTACTGACAAAGGCAACTTTCTTATTAATTTTTTCAATAATTTTACACACCCTTAAAAACGATCTATTAAAAAAAGAACTTAAAAAAAATAAATACGTTATCGAGGTCAATCGGTTTGGGACAGCGGTGTATGCAAAAATTTTATGGCGGGAATAAAATACTTTATTAAATAGACTATCAATAATGACAGATTTCGTCCATTTAGCAATTAGTAGTAATATTTGAAAATTAATAAATAATTTGTGTAGCTTAATATTATTTATTAATTAAAGATTATTAAATCATAGCAATGACTACATAGCGTAAATCATAGCAATGACTACAAAAAATACTCTTAAATTCGAAGAAAGTTCTATTAAAATATTGCTATTTTTTTTATCTCAAAATAGTTTCTACATTGTCTAAGGCCGATGTGGTGGCCGAGCGGTCAAAGAGGCAGGCGTTTCCTCGTGATGGCTCGGCTGCCAGATTGCGGGTTCGAGTCCCGCCTGCGAGCATGGATGTTGTAATGTCTTATTTGGGGCAGAAGTCAGACTTCTACCTTCGGGTGCCCCGGGTCATTAGACTAAACAGAAGCAGTGTACTCATTCTTCCTTAATTGTAATGTTAGGGACACGACAACAACAACAACATTGTCTAAGAAGTATTCCAAAGTATTATAGAAACATGCTGTACGTTGAGAGGTTATTTGACTTAGTCCCTGATATAGATTATCTTTAATTTGAGAAATTATGTTATTGACCTATGTTGGACTGAACACTGTCCATCTCGATCATCCAGTAGCCGTTGATATTGATAACACCAAACTTTGTGCTCAGACTCAGATTTTATTTAGTGGCACCCTTTATAAACTGTGATATCTGCTACCCTCGAAAAATTCACTAGTGCAGTTATTCACTGCTTTGAGCGCCCTTGACCATCCCCCATTCAAAGATCTTGTTTTACTCATTATTTCTTGAGAAATGCACTTCGTTAGTCTTTGCATGCCTTCAACTTTCCATTCTTATAACAATTCAACGATCTAACATAATAAATATCTGCGGGATAACTACTTTGTATAAAGTTTAATTGTGTAGTTTAAGTTGTCATAATAATTTGACCACTCACTGTATAGGAGCTTCATAAAAAAACACTTTCCAGAAAAATATTGTTCATTCATAAGAATCAATTCTCGTGTAGCGGAGGATGGTGCCAGTTCCGAACTCGGGACCTCGTGCTTACATGACCGACATTATAAGTTTAAAGCAAAAGCTAGCTTCCTCTCCGATTTTATAATTCGGGTACAACAGACGACTCTGCTCCTGCCAAAAGACATCGATCAAAGATCCTTGGAACCTGTACCCCAATTATAAGATCGGAGTGGAAGCTAGCTTTTGCTCTAAACTTATAATGTCGGTCTTGTAAGCACGAGGTCCCGAGTACGGTCCTGGCAACCATCAATCGATACACTCGTTTTAAACAAGCGCGATATTCCTGACTAATAATAGCCAGAGTTACATAAAAAATGTATCTGTTTACATAACCCTTGAAAAAAAAACTACATAAAACCATGTGAAGAATCCTATTTAAAATAGCTATTGATATTCATACATTTTGCTATGTGATCAACCTTAAAAATGTAAAATCAAACGGGTTCTAACAAGCCATCCATATTATTCGTTAAATCGAGAAAAATTGAGTAAGATAATCAAGTTAATCTAGAACTTCTCTAAAAATATTAATATATTCGATTTTATCAAAACGGCGCCAGTTATAAGAGTGATCGCTCAATAAAATTTAGAGAGTACATACATTTTGATTATAATGCATAAAATAAAGATATGGAGCGCCAAAGGTTCAAAATTGTGTCATTTGGCCAACTAAACTGAAAATGGAAATACCCAGTATGCGGTTTTGAGTTCCTTGACGGAGTAGAGGGATGTAAATAAAGCAGTTGGAAAGTCAATTTAGCAATATTTATAGTCCCAATAAATAAAGTTATAGAATTTACATTAATAAAAATACAAAAAGTACTAAAAGATACATACCTTTCGAGACATAATCTTCAAAATTATTCCTGTACACTGAACAACTTTCAACATTATTTAATTTTTCATTTTGTATCCATGCGTTGCCTTTTAACACTCTCTTCCATTATATTACAATATCCTTGTAGTTTCTTTCAAAACCTAGAATGTTTTAAAATATTTTCTTAGAAGATTGATAATCCAAACGGCCAAAGTGTATAAGAATAATAAAATGCGGGAATGTGAACAGCACAAAAACTTCAACAATCTTAAAGTGATACACCATTAGAAATAACAAAAAAAAGTTCTTTAAATTTCCTAACTAGATATATTTAAAAAGTGTTTATATGGATATATATATGTAGTCCAAGTAGAAATAGTTCATAGATATAATATATCTATTTCTTCAGAAACATACATTTTTGTGTTTGCTTCTACAAGACACTTGGACATAATTACGAGTTTTGTAGAAGTGAACAAATCCTGATTTAGGCTTAGAGCCTTGTCCACGTGCATAGCGTTTGTGCTTGGATTTCGTCTGTTTTTCTTTTATATATTCCATACCTTTGTTTTTTGATACTATTCTTTGACTTGTAGATTCAAAATTTATTTTTTTCCATTTGCTTGGAAATTTGTTGATTTATACTTTTATTTTGTGAGCCTGTTAGATAGTTGGGTTTTTCGAGTTACAGCTTCTCACTTTTCATTCATTGGACCTTCAAACCTTTTTATTATATATATATATATATATATATATATATATATATATATATATATAATTGAAGAATTTTTATTTTACTTGTATTATATATACCTGAGATAGATCATTAATAGCAAATGTTCTGTACAACATAAGTGAAAGGAAGATGGACTGAAATGTAAATGTGACATTAAAAATGCTATACGACAAGCCATTGAATATTTAAAAAAACATGATAAGGAAATATTATAAATAAAACAGGTACTAAATTGGTATAAAATACCCCTTTTTCCCTGTTTCATATAAAAGTTAAGAATGGAACAAGAATTAATGTGGTAAAGAGGGGTGAATAAATTTTTGGACAACACATTAAGATGAAATTATTGATATAAATCCTATATGTAATGCAAGTACTTAAGGTACTAATCCCCTTGTTCCCTGCATAAACATACATGGTGTAAATGCAAGAAATGTGTTTAAAGACGAAAAGCTGCAAAACAGAAACATTGTTTTGCACGATGAGCTAGGCCTTTTCTAGCTCCCCCAATTTTTTTTTTTTTGAAATTGAATACATTGATTAAAGTGAAAAGCATTTCCGAAACCATGTACGTTATCAAGGGCCATACATGTTTCGTTAATGCGGATTTTACGTTTCTGTGTGCATTACTGTAAATTGTATTACAGAAATAATGCATATGGCCCGACGTAGAAGAAAATACAAATTGGATAAGATATATATAAGAATTCAAATATAATAATCAAATATACCAGCGTGTGGCTAAGTATTTAAAGGAAAATATAAAGTAATGAAAAGGTATAAGAATATAATAATATAAAAGTATTACCCCTTGCGCTGCTTAGCTGTATAGATTACCTGATACTGACTAAGCATTTTTACTCAATACAGGTTACAGTTAATTCTATATACTAAGGTTTCAACTGTGAAGTGAAACATGGAGATGAAAAATTATTTAAAATTGTTTGAAAATGATCTATCAATATGTTGCTGAAGTTGTAGCAAGGTGTTGAATTTAAAATTAAAATGCGTTTTAATAAAAGAAAAAATAAGGTTTGGTGGGTAGGTATTTTGGATAGTGGTGTTTATGAATTTAAAAAGATGCTCTTTGTAGTAACATGGTGGACTTAGTACTTTTATTCTTAATAACTGGTTATTAATAATATTTTTATTTACTGATTTTGAAAGATTGGATCAATAATGTTGAAGTTTATTTACTTTGAAGTTATAAGTTTCTGTTTTGTCGTATATTTCAAATTTTAATGTGTCTGCAATTTGAATATTTAAACTAACGTCTAGATAATTGATCCAGTTGAATGTATATACATTTTCAATTAGTTGTAGATTAGGTGGATAAAAATTAAAGTTTAATATAGATGCTTCGTTAGTAGTTCCAATAATATTTAGATCATCAAGAAATCTGTACATGATTTGACTGTTGTATTGAATTTCATAAAAATGCAGATAAAGGTTGGCCAGTATTGTGGATGAGATTTCTCCCTGTGGTATTCCCTTATTTAATTTGTATATGAAATTTCCTTGAGATAGATACTGTTTGAACAGAATGAATTTTAATAATGTTTTGAATTTTGGGAAAGAGATCTTTTTTGATTGAGTACATTGTTCATATAAATTTAGTATGACTTTATATAAATCATTAATATCAATGTTATTAAAGAGGTCTTTGAAATCAAAAGTTTTAATATCATGTATGCAAGGTAGTTGTTTTAGGTGATTAATCAGTTCTAAACTATTTTTGATTATATGTGTTTGTTGTGTAGTGAAATGATCATAAATTTGATTTAGTATAATTAGAAGTTGTTTGATAGCAGCATTGGTGTATGAATTAAATCCTATAGTAACAGTTCTAAAACAAATTGGTGATTTATGGAATATAGGTATGAGTATCAGGTAAGGAAAATTAAGATTGTTTAAGATTGTGTTTTTCTTTAAGAAGTTTGTAGTAAGCAATAATTTGTTTACTTATTATAGTGATATTAGAGTTTATAGGAGTTAATGAAATTGAGATATGGAGTTGCAGTTTGAGTTCGTCCATATATATATATATATATATATATATATATATATATATATATATATATAATATGAAAATCCAATGATAGAATAGAAGTTGTAACTCAAAAGATCCTGACTTAAAATATGCCAATATGCCTACAAATTAAAAAGAAATATTAAATAGAGAATCAACAATCATGAGGAAAATAAAATGCATATTTCTAGTCATCAAACTAAAGATAATCAACAAATATCAATGGTGTGGATTTGAAAATAGAAAACCAAAAAATATCGAAGCATTAAAGCTATACAAGTGAATAAGCACTAGGACTAAAAATTTGCTCATTTCGAAAAAAATTATTTTTCAAGTCCAAGTATTTAATCAAAATGAACACAAAATATGCTTGTTTATGAAATAAGAGATAGATTTTATCTATAAACTTTTGCTATTTGGACGACAAGCATAAAGATTGAAAAATTATATAGGAAACAAAAATACCTGAAATACACTGCAAATGCCCTCTTCAAGCATTAAATGGCGATCGAGCATTAAATGGCGAGACTAATGTTGTCAAACGCAAAAAATAAAAGTAAAGATATACTGTTGTCAATCGCAAGAAATAAATAAAAATATTGCGAAAAGGCAGTAAAATATGATATTCTGCTGTAAAAGCTTCAAAATAAAGGGGCATGTAATATAATAGAAAACATAGAGGCTAAAGTATAAGAGGATGCAAATACCTTGTAATGTTTATTCAAAAGAATGTAGATCTTTGGCTAATATAAGATACTGAGGAGAGAATTTTAAGAATATTAAGCTAATCCAAACTTTTTAACTATACCATTTACTAAATATGCTGGATATTTATACAATTTACTGGTAATTTTTAGGTTATTAATATGCATAGCATGAAATTTTTTATCTGATAATCTGTAAATTCTAAAAAGTTGATTAAGTTGATATTTCTAAACAATTGAATCGAGTTGCAGGAAATAAATTGTAATAATTAATGGTTAATGTTAAATTTAAAATAGTCCTTTTTATCATATAAATTAGTAACAATCCCATGAGTAGGTTCAATAATTAAATTTAAATCCAAAAAATTAATATTATTACTAATAGTGACTTTATTAAGAATTAATTCAAAATTATCCGGATAGAAATATATATCTATGACATAGTTATCAGTAAATATTAAACAAATCAGCTCATCAACATATCTGTAAATTTTATAATCTGTTGAAGTAAAAGATTTTTCATACTGATAAAAGTATAAATTAGCTAGCATACTGCTACTACAGCCACCTTGTGGAACCCCTGAAACTTGTAAGTATAATTTATTACCTTGAAATATATAATTATTGAAAAGAACAAAGTGGAGAAGTTTAGGAAAATTGGTAAATACAGTATGAGTAGATTGATTAGTAATATAAGCATTATATAGAGCTAAAATGACATCATAAATATCAGAGATCTTAATGCTATTAAAAAGATCTTTAAAATCAAAAGTTTGAAATCCAATTAGTTTACCTAGTGTGTGATGTTAATTTATACTTTAATTCTTTACTAAGGTAGTTATTACTACCATTTAGTACACTATCATTTAGTACATTTAAATAATTTAGTAATAATTTACTCGCAGTAGTAGAGTAAAAATTTTGACCACTAGTTACAGTTCTACATTTAATAGGATTTTTATGAAATTTAGGAATACGCACAACATATGGAAATTTCAAAAAATTATAATTAATATTTAAATCATTATATATATTGATAATTATCAGTTTGATATTTTCAGTTTGATTTTGCATCGTCATTCTTTTACTTTAATAACTTTAGTATTTCTAACTATTCATATTTGCAAAGTATGCGTAACTCCTTTAATATGCTTCGGTATTTACGATATATATATATCCATATTAGATAGTTACATCTTTAGGTAATATTATTAATAACTGGCATCATGATTAGAATAAATGACGCTACCTATGAGAATATTACCCCTTAGTGCTTTTTTGAAGAAAGCAACTTTCTGTCTTCAAAGAAGTACTAGGAAGTAGTAGAATTATTATATCAATGATCCACAAATGCCCTAGAAATACATCTTTTTGATTTTGAATCAAACAAAACTTTTCATGTTGTTACAAGAAAATATATTACATTCAACGAAACAAAGAGAAGCAAAATATATAATTCCATTCGTTTATTAATATATAATACAAAACAGTTAAAACATGAGATATACTAATTAATCTTTTGACAGTGTTTCTTTAGATCTATGATTTTAGAAATTAATTTCAGACACAATATTTTTTTTTACCCAGTTTCTTATAAAATTCTTCTACTTTCCTTAAATATATTATTTTTTCTTTTTTATACTGCATCACTTTATAAATATTTCAAAATTCAAGATTTTGACGAAAAACTGCACTTTAAGACTTCGTAACACATACACTATGTATTAACACACAAAGAAAATGAATACACCAAATTCGTTGCCTTTATTAACCACAGCTGTAGCATTTTCTTCAATAATAATAATAATAATAACTTTTTAAGGACCAATAATACACAGCTGTATTTTGAATTTAGGAGGGCACAGGACCCAATTTTTTAGGGTCCCCATTCAATGCTCAGATCATTATACCTCTGTCACTATGAGTCATAATACAATTATGATTAAAAATGTCATTTTGGAGCAACCTAAAATTCGATGTATTGAACATTAACCTACAATATATATAGAACCAATACAAAAATTACAATAACTTACGTTTTTAAGTCAATGCGTAGCAATACGTACGTTTTTAAGTAAACGCCGGTTTTCGCCGGGCCTTTCGAAATATTTAACATTAAAAAATAAAGATTTTTTGAGGACTTTTGACAAAAATAATTATTTTTAGGAACATCGAGAAAAAGTAAGTTGTTTTAAGAGCTTTTTAAATGAAAACAAAAAACAACGAACATGGGAATCTTGTGTTAGCTAATCTTAAAAATGTTTTAAATAATTAAGGAATGTTTAAAAGAACAATTTGCAATCCCAGAACGATATTTCTTACTGTGATACTAATTATGGTATAAAATAGATGTAGAAAATAAACATTTTTGTGCGAGAAAGTTAACGCTTCACTTTGCTTATTTTAACTCTAAATAATATCTTCTAAAGTGACAAAAATAATGAGTAGAAAATCCAGTTTCTAGATCAATAATTTGTTTTTATAAAGCTCTATAGTTTTTGAAGAATTATCAATTTGAAAAAGATAAACTTTTCCCTTTTAATCTTTGTTTTGTGCTGCTTATATCTCAAAAACTGAAAATGAACAGTAATAATTTGTAGCCTTTTAAAAGCTCTGCAAGGACACATAATTGATTTCAGATCGAGTCCACAGTTTTAGAAATACAGAGGTTCTAATTTCGATATTTTAAATGCATGAACAGTATGCAAGTAATCTTAAAAAACATTAAGATTACTTAAAAAACATTAAGATTATTTACATACTGTTATATTAGTATTATTATTTGAATATAATAATACTAATAATAGTATAATACTAATATAATAATATTTTAATATTCTATTGATTGTACAAAAATATGCTATTCGTTGTTCTCAAACTATAATAAAATTCTTATTTCTTTTGTAAATCAGGGTCTCATAAGTTTACTGAATGTATTGCAGGGAACGTAACAAACTAGCAATGCGTAAATTAGGCCAGGGAGACTGTCTACTTTGTTGATTTGATTTGACTGTACAAAAATAGGTTATTCATTCTTCTCAAAATGTAATAAATTCTTTTTTTCTTTGTAAATTAGGGTATCACGAGTCGAGTTTAATGAATAAGTAACAATCAAAAAACGTGGTGATAATAAGATAAACAAACTAGCAGTGCATAAAAAATGACAGGGTGACTGAGACGAAATATGATGATGGGGGGTGACTTTCGCAGATAACTTATCGTGCGGATGGAAGATTTTTCTTGGTTTCACCTTGGACACCGAAATGTCTGTCTACGTCCCAGGACAGAATTCAGCAATTGAATGCTCGAAATGCATTTCATAGAGAGAAAGTGCACACTGGTTTAAGATCTAATTTCAAAATCAGTCCTATCGGAATATCTGAGGCATAAGTCTCCACCCAACATCTTCAGGTATTTATATTCATTATCACTATCAGAAGAAAAACTGAAAAAAGTATTTCGTATCCAAATTACTGAATAAAAATGTTTCGTAAAAAAAAAAAAAAAATCTTATTTGGCGCTTTTCTGGATAACAATGTATTCGAAGTACCAAATTAACTTACATTTAACGCAAAATCCAACTCGACAATTAAAAATATTGTTAGAATCTGCTAAGCAGTATAATCTAAATATTAAACCATTTTAACTATTAATAATATCGAATTTTCATGAATTTTGAAGTCATTTTTGTCAATTACATTTTTTTTTTTTGACAATTTGAAATTTTATAAAGTCGCCGAGTTGCCGTTATTTCGCCATATTTAACGCCAAGGTCAACCTATTTAAGGATTATGTGTTCTTCTGTCGAAAACTCAAATTAGCGTGTAAGGTAAACTTGAAGTGTGCACACCTGTGCAGGAGACTAATATACTTTTTAACACTTTACAACATAGTTGAAAAGTGTTTATGACTTTGTTCATTCTGTCTGTCTGCCTGCCTGTCCGTTAGCACGATAACTGCCGTAAAAATGACTTTTTCAAAATGAAATTTTAGTATGTTTTTCAGACGGTCTGTGGGACCTATTGGAATATAAATGAATAATATCACCCAATTAGTTTTGGATTGAACCCGGGTTAAAAAAATGAAATACATTGAACCCTATGGGACCTAATTTTTCAAACATTTTTTAAGCGAATTTAAAATTCACAAATTGCTTCGAAAGTTTTAGGAAATATTCAAATTATCCCATAAAATATATATAAAAAAAATTTCAGTAAAATATGTTAGATAGTTTTTTAAATAAAAATTGTTTAATATAGGGAAAAAACACATTCAATTAAATTCTGACTCTTGCTATATTCTCCAGAAAGAAAAACGAGATATATTTTATAATAAATATCTTTCCAAGATTTTAATTATTTTTTTTATCATGCCCATGAGTAAATTATTTTCAAAAATCATAACCAAGTAGGTCATATAGTACGAAAGATAAAATCGATTATAAGTAGAAATGGGAGAATAACACTTTTCTGGAATTCGACGATTCTAATCAGGCTGTGTAGAGTTAGTGAGTTTGTCGCCAATGTTAACTTGACGCAAATGAGCACCCATTTTGTAAAAATGTTAATATATTACATAAAATAGTTCTTCACTTCTGCTGGACTGTCAAATTGTAGGTTGCAATCAGAAATAATTTTACCATAAACCCAGCAAGCTTTTAATATAACAAGAAATTTATATATTTTAATTTTCTACAATTTCGGAATGAAATTCTAGCACAAATTAAAAATGTTTCTGTTTAAGTGTGATTTTTGACAAGGGGAGGCGTGTTGGCATGCATTTAATTAGTATTCCTATTTTGCAAATGTTTCTAAAATGTAGTAAAACTTTAAATGTTATTAATTTTATTTTCTAATCTACATTTTAAACGTGTTTTAATATTTATTAGCTGCGCAGGCTCTTTTCAGCAACTACAGAAAATGATATAGTTCATCAAAAGATAAAATAAAAAAAAATATTTCCTATTGAGAAACATGTTCACTTTTCATATGTAATACCATGCGATAAATTGGGTGACATCATTCTCGTGGATCTAGCTCGTTTCAGTAATACTTTGAGTAATACTTTTGTATTTGAACCCAATAGTCATTTATGTGCTGTAAGAATAACTTACTTCTCCATCCATAACGCTTTGCGAGATTTTGGTGACGAATTTGGTGGAATGTCGTCAACTTGGCGACTTTTTAAATGTAGCTAAATTAACGAAAAACTCGCCAAATGGATAAAAATGACGCTAAATCAATGAAAATGAAGACTCATTGAAGAAAATTCAATCACTTGGAAAGAATATAAATATCTACTATAAAAATAATCTATTTTTAACACTTTACAACAAAGTTGAAAAGTGTTTATGACTTTGTTCATTCTGTCTGTCTGTCTGTCCGTTAGCACGATAACTGCCGTAAAAATGACTTAATCAAAATGAAATTTTAGTATGTTGTTCAGACGGTCTGTAGGACCTATGGGAATATAAATGAATAATATCACACAATTAGTTTTGGATTGAACCCGGGTTGAAAAAATGAAATACATTGAGCCCTATGGGACCTAATTTTTCTAACATTTTTTAAGCGGATTTAAAATTCACAAATTGCTTTGAAAATTTTAGGTAATAGTCAAATTGTTCCATAAAATATATAAAAAAAAATTCAGCTAAATATATTCAGTAGTTTTTTAAATAAAAATTAAAATAATAATTACACATCTTATATGAAACGATCACGTGACCATGATATGAAACGATCACATGACCCACTTCAAAATGAGATATGGCATCCATCTTGTTTCAAATTCGTGATTTTTTAAAGTTCTTTTTAATTCATATTGAGTGTTGTATCCATCCTAAAACTACTTTATTTCTGCTTAAATTCTGTGCATCTACATACTAAAACAACACAATGACAATATATTTGAGTTTAAATTCTCATTCAAATTTGATTATTTCTACAATTAAGCCTATTTTTCACCTATGTAAAATGTAAACAGCAAAATATGTAGAATGAGTTGTATTAGAATTACTGTATTTCTTTAACGCAAAATAATTCAGTCCATGGAGTCTGCATGGCTGATATGAATGAAATATTAATTGATTTTATAAACAGAAGGACGATATTTTTCGATGAAGTTTTAAGCATAAAGTTTATGAATTGTAGCTCCATGGTCTTAATTTTTAAATAAAATAAATTATTATAGTATTGTGATGAATGAAATGGAGAAAGTTATGAATGAAATCCTGCTCTTATAGAGAGATCCAGGCGTGCTATTTTTTCTATGACGTCATTTGAATTAATTTCAGTTGTTTTCGATGAAGTTTTCAAATATAATAAATTATCGTAGTATTATGATAGATTTAAAAATATTACCGTGGAATGTATTGCATTTTAGAGATATTTAAACCACGCAATTTATATTTCAATGCCGTCTTTTGAATGAAGTTCATTTTTTTCAATGAAGGTCTAAGTTTTCAATTATAATAAATCAATGTAGTATCGTGATAAGTTTTAAAATATTACCGAGGAATGTATTGCATTTTCGACTTTTTTAAATAAAATTGCATTGAAGTTGGAAAGTGTTTCATAATCAATGCTTTAAGCATGATTGATCTTTCTTGTTTTTTCTGCAAAAGTAGTCAATTCATTGCATTATATAAGGAAAGTCATGTGCTGCCCACATCCGATTCTTTTTACGTATTATCCGTTTATCTAAATTCTGAGCCAAGGCAATTACAATATTTTTATTTTAAATAATGAAATCTTCATTGATTTTCCATATAGAGGCAGACGATTTATATTAGAATGGCGTTATTTGAATAAAGTTCATTTAGTGGAACTAGCAGGGAGTTAGAAAGGAGATAAAACTCCTATGGAAGAAATGCTTAAAAATGCCATGTTTTGAGAATTATATGTAGGTGTCGCTAGTGCTAGTAAAGTGGCTGCTATTGCTAATTGATACAACAGAAAGGCGTAGTATTTAGTATGTGTATTTTTGATTAGTTTTAAATTAAGAGTTAACTAATTATGAGTATAATTAACCGGTATTTTTTCATAGTAGTAGGATAGAGTACAGAATCTATGGAGATAAAAATAAATTGAAAGGTAAAATAATTTTGAATGAGTAGGAATATTCGTTATTGTTTCAGTTCTAACTTGCATTGCATTAATTATTTATTTTTACAAAACTGACAGTTTAAAAAATATTTTAGGTCTTTCGCCATAGAAATTCATGCAATGCAGCTTATCCCAGCGCCAACTAAATTATTGTCCTACACGATTGGTGTTTTCTTAATGTGAAGTTTTAACTCCTTATTTTTACCTGCATGGCTACTGGCACTGTAATTTTTGATTGTCTTTTTTGAAGTTTTGAGTTTTCAAATATAATAAATTACTGTGATATTTTTAAAAAATATCAGCGCTGAATGTATCACAATTTAGAGACGCTTAATTAAAATTACATTTCCAGTTGGAAAGTGTTTTATAATCAATGGTTGTACCAATGTTAAGGTCATTTTAGGCAATTTTTATTCGGAATTTAATTTTAATAATAGGAAAATTTAGGAATACTGCTCTTGATTAATACATATAACATTTTTTAAATTGCCTTGAGTAATATTATATAAAATAACAAAAATTACAGATTTCAGAATAATTTATTTTAAGAATTTCAGGAAATTCGGGACAATTACCATCCCTGCTTTAGATTAATATTAACATAGGAAAACTGAAACACTCTAAGGGATTGTTAGAGTGTTATGTGAAATCACTATAACAGATGTCTTAATGAATTCAAAAGAATCAAATATGAAATTGCTTGTTACCTAAAAGTTTGTCAACTGTAGTGATAAATTGACACATTGTAAGGATTGTCGATGCATTCTTAGCGTGCTATGTGCTATGTAAAATCATTATAACAGACTTCTCTAAGAAAAAAAAAATAATATAGAAATTGCTTATATCGTTTCCTACTTATATCTAGTAATAAATTGAAGCACTCCAAGAGATTGTTGTTGTTCCACTCTTGTAGGGTGCTGTGTGAAATCACTATAACACACTTTTAAATAAATTCAAAATAATTCTAATAAATCCCAAAGAAACAAATATAAAAAGAGCTTGTTACAGAAAAGTTCGGAGAAATTGAAATATTCCAAGAGATTGCTGATGCACTCTTAAAGGTGCTATGTGAAATTACTATAACACAGTTCTAAAAAAAACCCCAAAATCCTTCTAATAAATCCAACAGAAGCAAATATAAAAATAGCTTGTTACAGAAAAGTTTGTATCTAAGTGAGAAATTGAAATACTCCAAAATACTGTTTATGCATCCTTACGTTGCTATGTGAAATCACTATAACAAACTTCGTAATATAAAAAAAAAGGAAAATATTAAAATTTCATTCTACATAAAAGTTTACAGTCTAGAACTATTAATAACTAACATTTCTTATATCATCTGCTGACTGCAACCGCAGAGGAAAACCGAACCTTGATTTTCATGAACAAAGCTAAGGAAGTAAAAGAAAAGAGGAGGTAATAGATAGGGAACAACAAACTGAAGCTATAAAAAGAGGCAAACAAAAAAAAAATGAAGGTCAAATACAAGTAGAGAAGGGGGAGCTCCTTAATTATGCTCAGCAATAACAAAGGCAGACTGGCCGGAAACGGCGATTGGTTGTGAAAAAAAAAAAGGCTGCACAGGTATGTTACGAAATGAAAGGGAGAAAAAAAATAGGTACAACAGGTGTAAAAGATTAGGGGCTCACAACGGGAGTAAGATCGATATTTTTTCTCCACCTCTCAAGAAGGATAATAGGTTCATTCAGTTCCCCCCTCCCCCCACCCTCTAACGCAAGTGCCAAGGATGGAAGGGACTTTTGCACAGCAATTTATTTAAATGAAGGTTTTGATATCAAAAAGCCAGATAATTGGTTAGTTAATTTATCCATTAAACGCATTACAACATTAAGTCCGATAGATTTTAGAAGTAAAAAACGTTTGAAAATAAAAAGAAGTAAATTATATCAACCTAGCCGCCTGTTTTAGTAAGAGTGGGATGCAGGGCTGAATTGAGGTATACAGGAGCAGCCAGTCGCTTATGCTGCCGACCAAAGTGGGTCGCGTCTCGATCGTATATGCATATTGCTTCTAGGGATATAATGACTTAAAACCTAAGTGATATAACAAAATCTTGAACAGTCATGTTCAACCTTTCTTACGCGGCAACGCTGTTTTCTTGAATTTACAACCTCTGCCCCTTCTTTCAGAAAGCCTCTAACGGCTCCACTTTCCTTCGTAAAATGTTTGTTTACAGAAGTATATTAGCTTTACTACGTCTATAAATATACTGCTTTTTTTGTCATATTTGTAATAATCGGAGCTACTAAATATGGGAACATTTGGATAATGAAAGTTGAAATTTGTGGAAAAAAAATAATGAAACATCTACTAGCATATTAAATTGGGTAATCCTATCAGCTGAGGGATGAATGGATGCCAAAGGATCAAATTTGATCTTGTCTTCATATATGACTGCAATCACCAAATGTCTAAAGCCGACCTAGAATTCAGAGAATTGAAATTCTGTGCTGTTTAACTATTCTACATTTTAAAAGAACCATACCGCACTAACAGGGAAGCGAACCCTGGATCTTCAAACTGGTCAACTGAACCTCGCTCTACCGCTGAGCTACTGGGTCGAAATTGCAAGCTCTTATTGTCGAAGCGGACTGTGCAATTTCAACTGTTCAAAATGTTATTGCTAAAAAAAGTGGTTGTTCAAAATAGTGAGCGTGTAGTTATTATTTTTATTATTTTATTCGTTTTAAATTGACGTACACTATCTCGAGAACGGAGCGTATAAGCATCCAACAAACAATGCTATTCGCCTTTAAATAAAAAATACATAAAGTATGACTATTTCGTTAACATTTAAAATGCGTCTTCTCCTGGCCTTATCTTTCTAAAATAATTATTTAACGGCTGAATTAATTTGACCCAAACATATATATTGCAAATTGGTTATATTAACATTATACCCAACATAGCCATTCATCATTACCATTATACCCAAACATACATATTGCAAAAATGGGTTTATTCATATACTAAGAAGCTCAAATTATGTAAATACACATCAAAAGATGGAGATCGTGATTTTTACTCTATTACAATTCATTCTCTTTACTAAGTGAAAATGTGGGATATGAATGTATAGGAAAGTGAAGTCACACATTTAATTTTGAGAGCAATCCTTGTTATATTACTTCTCTATATATTTATCGCAATTGTAGAAAACATAGCAGTTTTACCATTTCGTACTCTGCGATGTTATGTGTTCAATCGTGTAAAAAATGTGCATCAATTGATATATGAAACAATGTGCTTTTCAGAAAAATATAAGATGCGTTGCAACAAGGGTTAAAGAATTAATAATAATGAATGGTTAAGAAATATAATAATATGAAAGTTTATAAAAGCACAAGTTAAATTCGTTTTTTTTTTTTAAAGATATTTCTCTAAAAATGAGTTACACAGAGAAATAACACTGCGTAAGCGTTTTCAACATAAGCACAGAAAAAAAAAGAAGAAAATTGATGCGCGCAGCACATGACTTTACCTGTAATGCAATAAATTTACTTCTTTCACAGTGAATAAATAAATAAATGATATATATGAAAAATTTCTAATGTCTTTATGAACTTTTAAAATTTTCATTCGAAAATTTGGGGGTGCTTCGAACATTAGCTTGCGTTTAAATTCAATAGGATTTCAGTATTTACTGATTGTAATATTTCTATCCAATCCCGTTAAAAACGCTCCATTCCTTCGTGAGATTTCGCATCTATAGACTCAAGGGCACACACACACATACACACACACACACACACACACACACCCTCAAAAACGTTCGATTCGAGATCAGGGATATTTGAAACGTGCTCTTATGCCTAAAACTCACATTTGCACTTTCGACCTCGTCATGATACTCGTTCTATACATTATACTATGCATATAGGGAAAGTAACAAAGTTGCAGAAAGCACAGGAATCTAAAATACAGCCTGTTCAAAATGTCCTTCGTCAGAAACCATGCACATTTGAATTCGAGAAAGAATAGAGCCGTGTACTTTGACAAGTATTGCAGGTGTCACCGTGTTCACGTCCTTATGATACAACTTTTCGACTTTGTTGCCCTAACATTTTAAATCCTCCGTTGGGGACTCTGCAATCACTTCTATTGAATGGGCACATTACTATAGATATAGATAGACCTAACGTGTACACTCATTTCCTTACAAAGTTAATGAAGTGTTTAGGATATTTAATATATATGAATTAAAATATATAATAGTAACTATTATGGTTTATAAAAGCTAATGATTGTGTTTTTGTTGAGTCCCTCCTTAAAGACTGTTGAGTCCCCCTGGAATTTCCCTTCAACACCTCTTCAATTTCGTCTCTGGCTACTGCCCTGGATAACTAACATTTCTATCTAAAAGCACTCAGCGCACAAATGAGCAACATATAGCGAGTAGCTCAAAAACTATCTTACAAGATCGCTAGACAGCAATAAAATAGTCAGTTATTTCGCAAAATAGCACATTATAGTATACTATATAATATACTATGAGAATAGTATACTATTCTCAATACACTGACGTATCTCACAATTCAATTTAGCTCATATCACATCAACTATTCTCCAACTGGGCGATGCGTCGTCTATAGAAAGTTCTAGAACGAGACTCGTATCTCTAAGAATATTCGATACTTCGCAAAAGTGCTAAGGCGGCAAGACAATACGGTGCGGAATACATATCATTAAAGAGCAAGTCAGTCTCTGACCAGTCATTTTGAATTCCCTCGCAATCACTCAAAAAACACGAGACGTTTTCAAAAAAAAAGGAAACACAGCCCACAGATAAACAAAAGAATGAAAATGTGTGCTCATTTCATTAAGTAGTCGCATGAAAATTTTAAATGCACTCAAAAGCGACTCAAATTTAATCAGCTGCTACGCGGCTGAAATAATTTTGGATTACAAAAATGAGGTACACAGTTCCAGGGGGATAATTTAAGAATTTTTTAAGCAAACTAAGAATTCAGATTTTCTGGGACGCCGATTGATTATAAGAAAATAATGGAAAGAACGTTGTTGAGGAGAATGTGTCAAAAGATAACGCAATGTTTTATGCGTTACGGTCGTGACCAATAGGGTATGGATCCCCACTTGATTTTCACTCTACATTCATCTATATTGCTACGACGTATCTACGATGCTTGGGAATCGTGAGCGTACTCTCAGTATACAAGAATGAGTCCAAATTTCTGGATAACTAACACTTTTATTTAAAAGCACTCATAATCGTATATATGAACAATATACAGAGAGTAGCTCGAAAACTATCTTATTATTTCGCGGGGTGCGTCGATTTTTTTGTCTTAGAGTGTATGTTACCGGTAAAGCCCGAACTTGGATGAACCTAGGTTTATCTAACACTGCTTGGGTAAAGCTAGGTTTAACCAACCCTGCTCGGATAAAAATTCCGGATTCCCATGAGGTATACCAAGTATTGCATCTGATTTACATATATCAATAGCAGCCATTAACTGATCTTTCCTACAGTATTTGAAAAAGAGGGATAATGGACTATTTGTGAATTGTATAACAAAGTTCTGAGTTGTATTAGTTGATGAGGGTCAAACACTGACTTTATTTACAATTTAAAAAAAATAGTCAAGGATCCTACAAATGGAAGGTATAACAATTTAACCAAGCAGTATACTCAATAAATACCATCAACCGACCTTCCATACACTATGCAAAATAATGTGATATTGTGTAGTGTATATTAGTGTCCAGAAGTAGTATAAGTTGATAGTGGCCATTAACCAATTTTTCTACACTCTTTTAAAACAAGGACAGGGTTCCTATTTGTTGGGTTCATGGCAATGACCTCAGGTAGTTTTAATTAGATAGTGGTCATTAACCGACTTTTACTTCACTTTTAGGAAAATGACATACTGGGCAATTCGAGGAGTATATACTACTGCGTCGGAGCAGTCGAACTAGAAGGCGGCTCTCAACCGACTATAGTAAAATTTAAAACAATTTTCAATTTCGTGAAGCATATTTAGATCGAAAAGTTAATCAAATTTCTAACACAAATTTTGCCAGGTTTCTATTAAATGTGTTTTACTGAGAACTTTCAAAAAGTCGAATTCATATTAATAGGACAAAACATGAAAAAATTGTGTATTGTGAATAAGTATTAAGGCCGCCAAAATATGAGAAAGGCAAATCTATTTTTTGAATATTTTTTTGTAAAATTATTTTATTTTTAATTAATTTATCAGCGGCAGGTCAAAAGAGAATATTTATAACCATCTGTTTTTCCAGGTGTTCTGCAAGATGTATTTTTGAAAAAAAAAAAAGAAAGTGGAAGGAATTTCTTTTTCGAAATTCTACTTTTGCGAATTTTTGACTTTTTGAAATTTTTATAACATGCCTAATTTCCATTACCATGTGGAAAATAATGGATGATAAATTCAAATGGTTGTCTCAAAAAATTTTTGAATACGTGTTTTATTTTTTCAAAATATTTTGCGCACATGTGCGCATGAAAGCGTTTTTGGGAGATATTTTTGCTCGAAATCATAAATCTTGGTGATTCTCGTTGGTTTGGAGGCGTAGGGAGCGGGGAGCTTGAGCTAAAGATTTCTCTACTTTGTTAGATCAGTCGGATATCAGTATTTTTGGTCTCTATCATTAACGATGACCTGCCCACATAGCTAGTCTTATTTTAAATTTTCAACTCTACTTGGATCAGGTTTTGAATGGATTAAATTAATTTTACAGTAACTAAGAATATTATATTTTATTTATTAATTATGTAAAATCTTAAATAGAAAAATAAATCTTAAGTAATAAAAATTTATACAATAAAATGCTAAAATGTTAAAAATAAGAATTTTGTGGTAGCTACCAGGGCTCTAAAAACTTCCGATGTATTTTTATCACTTATATAAAAACTATTGGAGTCAATTAACCCGTTAAAACTTTTATTAAAACGCTTTTTACACGACACAGGTGATTATTTCTCCGCAACCATTGTTAACAATTAATCAGCTGTGAGTAGAACGGTCAGTTTCCATAAAAACACACCATAAACGGACCAGGGACCATAAAAACGCACAGCGCATGCTCAGAACCTTTAAAAGTTAAGTAATGCACAGCTTCACCAAGAATCGTCTGGATAATTCGCACATTACCCGGATAAAACCCGAAACGATTTCAATTTCAATATCATTTCGGGCTTTACCCAGTGCGGCTGGGTAAAGCTAGGTTTATCCCTATTTCGAGCTTTACCCCTAACATATATATATAAACATTTGATATGGGCAGCACATGACTTTCCTTATATAATGCAATGTATTTACTACTTTTACAGTAAAAACAAAATAGGTTATTCTTATAGTATATACTTATATCTTTTCCAAGATATTAAATTTTCGTCAAATAGTCGCTATTTTTATTGATTTAGCGTCATTTTTATCCATTTGGCGAGATTTTCTTTGATTTAATAACATTTAAAAAGACGCCAAATTGGCGACATTCCGCTAAATTCGTCGCCAAAATCTCGCCAAGCGTTATGGACGAAGAAATAATTTATTTTTATAGCAGATAAATGATTATTGGAGTTTAAATACAAACGTATTACTCAAAGTATCTTTTTTCAGATCCACAAGAATGGTGTCACTAAATTTACCGCATGATATTACATATGAAGAGTGAACATGTTTCTCAATAGGAAATATTTTTTTTTCATTTTATATAACTTTTTGATAATTTTTTTCAAAATGTGCAATATCTTGAGAACGGTTCTTGTTAGCGCTCTAAAATTTATGTCAATCGTTTTCTAATGAAAAATTACATAAGAAATGTCTATTTGCGTAACTTTATTAGACATTTTGATTTTTTGATGAATTTTTCGAAATTTCACTCAAAAATTTATGGGGGTTCTGGATTTAATTCGATTGTGTATAAAATGTGCTACCCTCTCCCCCTCCTAGCTCCGCTTATGATTAAATATACTATTATCCCTGTTCCAAGAATTATTCCTTCCCCACAAAGAAAATAGTTATATAATTTTTTGTTATTTCCAATAATTCGAGTTCTATTTATAATAATTATTAAATATTCTATCTGGTTCTAATTTTTTTCGTATGTACATAAATTTTCCTAGTAATACGAACACTCGTTTTTGAGTTATTGTGTCCACATCTCAGGTCAACAAAAACAGTCTTTCCAAAAGTTTTCGAAATAGGCTTAGGAGGTCTTAAAACGTGCTTAATACTCAAAGTCTCGAATTCAAACATTTTCAGGAAAATAATATCTTCTCCATACAATAGTATGAGGAAGGTGAAATATGCAACTATTAAATTTACCATACATATTAGCGATTGAAGAACATTTTAGGAATGACTCGTTTTATATGAAGAATACTTTAATAGATAAATTTAAAGTTTTACTAATTACCTATAATTTTATTCAATGGTTATATCAAACCCATAGCCAGGGGGAAAGTCTAGGATGAAAACTCCTACAGTAAATTTTGGGCTCCTCCTACATTTTCCGCAGTCAAAACATTTTATACGAGTATAAACTAGCGATTAAATTTAATTTCAAAACATTAAAGACCGAAATGAAAGACCTTGATGGGCTTCGACTTTTGACATGGGCACTGTGCTTAAAAACGAAACTTTATAGGATGGGGTCAAAAATGTACAATTATAGTACTGCTATAACATCGTATTACGTATAAGAACTTCTGATATATTTTCGCAGCATCAAAGACAAACATGTTTTGTTTTATACAACGTAAATGCTCTTTTTGTAGTTTATTTTTGTCTCAAATTAATAATCTTTCTGGGTCGTATTACAATGTGAAACAATAGAGATAAAGCTTTTAAAATGCATATCTGTGTTCTGCATCCATGTATTATTTGTTTTTCTCTCCCCGGGTGTTTCAATAATTTAATTATTTTTAAAAAGTTCTTTCACACAAGATTTTCCCGGTCACCTTACACCTTTCTGGTAGGTCGGACGGTCTGGGTCTCAACAACAACAACAACACCAGATTTTCCAGCTGCCCGAATAATTACAATTATTTATTTTTGTAGAGAAGGGTGGAGCTTAAAGCACCCTACATTTTTGTTGCCCTCCCCTCTAGTACTGTAGTACTGTAAAATTCTTCTAGGAAACATCAACACGGTAGTATTAAATTTTTATGGGAATTTGCCTGATGAAAATGTTTAGTAGTCAACTATATACTTAAAACCTTTTAATACTAATTACTAATATTAGTTTGATAAATTATACATTCTTTTCCACAATATACTAGAACTACGGCCAAAAATTTGACTTTTAGATTAACTTCTCGTAACTAAATTCAATCCGATTTTACCCGATTTCCTTTTTCAAATTTATTCTTACTCTATTCCATAGATGTCATATGAACTAGCATATTATATTAACATAATTACATATTTGCTTTCTATATAGATAACAATGGGTTTAAAGTTCGTTAATTTATCTAGCAAAACAATATAGTATTTATTTTAAAATAGACATACAAAGTATTCGCAAACAATATTCATGATTTAAAAAAAATAAAACTAAATTAAAGAAAGCGAGCACTGCGGTGCTCGTGAGAAATATGTGTAAGGTGCTTTGCTGCCCCACCCGGGAATCGAACCCTGGATCTCCGAACTGGCCAGCCAGCCGACACTCTACCGTTGAGCTACTGGGACGAAAATGCAAACTCTTATCATCCAAGTGGACTCTGCACAGGTTGTGGATCTCTGCTCTAGCGAGAACACTCTATTAAGTTTTGGAGCAATTCGTCTGAATAGCTAGATAGATATAAACTACATTTATATCAACTACATGTATACACGATATTTATATCAAATTTTCATAATATCTTTTTAAGGAAGGAAATTTATTCAGGCAGAAATATATAAGCTCGCATACATAAGAAAATAAATTACTGTCTAAAGTGTTTTTGCTTTCCAGAACAGGAAAGGGACACAGGGATACAAAAGGTTGAATCCTTACACACTTATAGTAGAGACTACGTTATAAAACCTAACAGAGGCAGATTTTCGATTTACTTCCTCTACGGGTTAGAGAAAATGCGTTTTTAATGTCTTTTCAGACCCTCCAGTGGTGCCCACTGGTGACCGGGAAGGCTGAATCTTTACACATTTATAGTACAGAACATCGAGCAGAAACTAACGTAGTCGGATTTCCGATCGTTCCACCGGGAGATGGAGGCTATAAGTAATTTTTTTCAGTCTTTCCAGACCCTCAAGCCTCCAGTGGCTTACAAGGCGGAATCTTTGCACACTTAGTATCGACTACTAGTTTTTAACTAACTAGTTTTCTCCTGGAGTGAAAAAAAAATCCCTTGGGGACTTTTAGAAAGACCTGAAGCTCCCACAAGGGAACATAAATGTCTGAAACTCGATCACGGGGCAGAATCTGGCTGGGTCAATTTTCAACTGAGACAATTTCCGGAGCTAAGGACTCTGCATTGTCGAACTAAATAAAAATTATTAAAAAAAAGTTACAATTTAATTTTTTAAGAGTGGTAGATTTCCTGTTTTTGATAGTGTTGCGAAAGCGCAATGTTCTGTTTGGCGCCTCCTCTTTCCTCTGTCTCGAAGGCCAGGCGAAAAAAATACAGTGCATGACGCCAGCATGACAGGGCTGGCTGGATTTTCCAGTTATAGGAAGGGTTTCCAGATTTGGCGATTTATCCCAAATGTTCCAGAAACTTCTCGATAGAACGATTATTCTTTTAGATATAAATATTTCCAGAAGTTTTTATGGAGAGACTATAAAAAGGACTCCAATGCAGGGGAGTTGCCGAATGGACGTGACCAGAGGCGCACCCAAGGGGGGGGGGGGGCAAAAATTTGTTTCCCAATAAAATTACGCACAAATAATGAACTGTAATAATGATAGTTTCTGAACACTAGCGGCAATACAATGAAAAAATTTCCCATCATTTTAGAACCTCCAGTAGTGTAGTAGAAGACCTCTGAGACAAGGTTAAATGGGTTAACTCTCTTACACTTATATAGAGAAATGACTCCGTCAGTTGAGTCCATTCTGGACAAAATGGCAGAAAAAACACGAAAAACGGACATTAGCTTGAAATAATCAGTGATTATGATATAACTTCAATAAATAGTTAGTATCGATTGATTATGTAGTTTAAATTATTCAGTAGGCATACGTATAGGTGGGGGAACGCCACAAAATACATGATAGAAATTCTAAGAAACAATTTAATTTTTACTTTTTTATGCAATAATTGCTCTCTATAAGTTAGGAAAACCGTGCCCCTGTGTTCTTCATAAAAGAAGCTCTGTTTGTAGGGAAAAGAAAAGAATGAGAAAAATAATATATCATTTACTTCGTTTCGAAGTTTTCGACCCCCCCCCCCCCCCCCCGAAAATAAATCATGGGTGCGCCTCTGGACGTGACATGAGTTACATTGGACTGTGATTTTTGTCAATGTTTTGAGAATAACAGCGGCTGTTTTGTTAAATGACTTTCGTCAACACGTTGAGAATAATATCGATTATTTTGTGCAATGAGTGGAGTATTTAAGTGCTGTTTGATTGTATACTGTTCCCGTTTACTTTGTGCTTGTGAATAAACGCAAGTTATCCAGCAAGTTGGGCTCGTTCTTGTATCCTGACAGCACACCCACGGTTCTAGAGGATACGTTTCGTAACAATAGATTTAAACGTTGACGATATTTTTAATGGAGAATAATAAAATCTGTAGAAAATAAATTAAAATCCGACCATTTCCGATATCTTTCTGTACACTAACCATGCGGGGAAAGTTTGTAAGCAAAATTCCACACAAAGAGTTTGATTAAAAGAAAACAACCTAGGCAACGCGGAATACAATTCCGGAAGACTCTAAACAACCACCCTTATTTGCCTTGCAATCATTCACAAAAAACAATAAAATTCTTGGGGGAAAATAATACAGTTCAGAGATAAACAAAGGGATGGCAGTGTGTAATGCAACATTTTTCATTAAGATGTCTCAACGAAATTTCAAATTACGCGGGACATCTTAATGAAAAATGTTGCAGAACTGAGAAAGGGACTAAAATTTAATCAGCAGCAGGGATACGACAGAAATCATTTTGGATTACAAAAATATGGTACACAAGTATGGGGAATATATATATATATATATATATATATATATATATATATATATATATATATATATATATATATATATATATATATATTAAATTTTAAGCAAACTAAGAGTTCGACTTTAGACTGGCGATTGATTGAAAGAAAATAATGTTATTGAGAAGAAAGTAATGTGACACAAAAGCGACTAACAAAAATTAAGGGTACTTATAAAAACAAAAAGTGTAAATTATATTTCTTTGTAACTGAGTGCCAAACTATTACCTTTCTTATAACTACTAGCAGTTGTTCGTGGTTGCTCATGATTAAAAATAGTTACACGTTTCAGTAGTATTCTAAATGATATTGTTCTCGAAAAAAATTTTTTAAACATTTGTTTAATTCCCCTAATAAAAAATATTAAGAATTTCGGTTCTCAGTATACAAAAATATCTATATATAAAGAAATTTACAAGAAATATGAAGTTTGGTTCCAAGTACGACAAAATGAAGACGATAACACGATAGAAGTACCTGTACTATTATTTTCCTGTTCCGACAGTCTGTTGAGCACAATAAAAATATATGAATTTGAAATTTTTTTTACTAAAATAAAACAGATGACTTTGAAAATATCTATCATACCTGTAATCTTATGTCCCAAGACCGTAATATAGAATCAATCAAAAGAGTGACACATGACTTTCCTTACATAATGCAATGAATTGACTTCTTCACAGTTAAAAAGTGATGAAAAGATCCACGGCGCAGTGTTTGCAACGTTGAATTGTGCATTTGACGCTTTTCTGGCTGACAGCATGTAAAACTATTTCGTACCCAATTAACTTATATGGTACGCAACTCTAAATTCATAATTATCAGTATTGATAGCATCCTCAATAAGCAATATAGTCCATATATTAAAATATTTTAATAATAAATTCATCAATTAGGAGTCATTTCATTAAATGGCGCCATTTTTGCAATTTTAAAGATATTTCGTTAGATTATTCGCCAAGTTCGCCATATGTATCGTTAAGTGTTACAAACAAACGAGAAACAACAGAGAAGCACATTTCTTATGTTCTAGAAAGTATGCCAGTCCAATATAACGGAATTAAAAATTTGCAAAGCATTGTCTCCTATTTAGAGTAATTTTTGTTAATCTGGCCATAATTAAAGTCATCAAATTTGCAACATCCCACCAAATTTATCGTCTAGTATTACGGATGGATGAAGAAATGGGTTATTCTTATAGTCGTTCATTATGTTCTTTTCAAGATATTGAATTTTCATCAATTAGTCATCATTTCCATTGATTAATCGTCATTTTTATCAATTTAGCGACATTTAAGAAACTCGCCAAGATGGCGATATACATTCAAAATTCGTCGCCAGAATTTCGCCAAGCGCTACAGATGGAGAAATAGGTTATTCTTATAGTAGATTCTTATATTTTTTCCAATATATTGAATTTCCATCAAATTGTCGCCATTTTCATTGATTTAGAATCATTTTTATCAATGTGGCGACATTTTTGTCAATTTGGCAACATTTAGTAACTTGCCAAGTTGGCGATATTCCTCCAAATTCGACGTCAAAATTTCAGCAAACGTTATGAACAGAGAAATAGTGGCGTAGAACAGAGAAATAGTAGTTCTTATAGTAGCTAAACGACTAATAGCGTCCGAATTCAAAACTATTACCCAAAGTGTTTTATAGTGGATTCTTATATTCTTTCCAACATATTGAATTCTCATCAATTAGTCGTTATTTTCATTGATTTAGCGTTATTTTTATCAATATGGAGACATTCCTGTAAATTTGCCAACATTTGAAAAACCCGCTAAGTTGGCGATATTCCGCCAAAATTTCACCAAGCGTTATGGGCGGAGAAATAGATTATTCTTATAGTAGATAAACGACTAATGACGTCCAAATACAAAGCTATTACCCAAAGTATACTTTACCCAAAGTACTATTTCAAAATACCCAATTATATTTCGTGCAACTCTAAATGAGCAATTATCAATATTGATACCATAATCAATAAGCGATATAGTCCATATATTAAAATATTTTAATAATTAATCCCTCAATTAGGCATCATTTTTGCAATTTTGACGATATTTCGGTCAATCTGAGGCGAAATATCGCCAAGTTTGCCATATTTTGGTAAATAATTCGCCAAGTTCGCCAAATGCATCACCAAGTGTTACAAACAAACGGAGAGAAGAGCATTTCTTATGTACTACAAGATATGCCAGTCATATGACGGAAATCAAAATTTGCGAAACATTACTTCCCATTTGGCGTCATTTTTATCAGTTTGGCGACATTTTTGTCACTTTGGCAACATTTAAAATAGTCGCTAAGTTAGTGACATCCTGCTAAATTTCTTGCCAAGCGTTACGGACGGACAGATGGAGAAATGGGCTATTCTTATAGTCTACTCTTATGTTCTTTCCAAGATATTGAACTTTCATCAATTAGTCGTCAATTTCATTGAATTGGCGTCATTTTTACTAATTTGCAACATTTAAAAAAGTCGTCAAGTTGGCGACATTCCGCCAAATTCATCGCTAAACGTTATTGACGGAGAAATAAGTTATTTTTATAGCAGATAAATGACTATTGGCGTCCAAATACATTACAATAATTTACTTTGGGTAATACAAAGTATTACCCAAAGTATATTTTCTAATGAATGGAACGAGCTAGATCCACGAAAATGATGTCACCAAATTTATCGAATATTACTTAAGAAAAGTGAACTTATTTCACATAGTTAATATTTTTTATGATTTTTTGATAATTTTTTTGAAAAGTGTGCAATATTACGAGAACGGTTCATGCTACCATTCTAAAGTTTATCTCAATCGTTTTCTAATGAAAAGTTACATAAGAAATGACTATTTACGTAACTTTATTAAAGGTTTTGATTTTTTGATGATTTTTTTCAAAATTTCGTTCAAAAATTTAGGGAGGTTTTGAACACTCGATTGTGTATAAAAACAATAGGCTTCTATTATTCACGGTTTGTAATTTTTGTACCACATTTCGTTCGATTCACTCCAGTCGTTCGTGAGATATCGTCTCCACAGACTCACTGACACACACACGCACACACACACACAAACATCACCTCAAAAACGCCTGATTCGTGCTCAGGGATGCTTGGAACGTGGTCTCCCGTCGAAATCGAATTTTCGAATTAAAGTATTACTTTCTTGTTATAAACTATCTTAGAATTCTGTCGATCCGAGAAAGCGCCCCCTTTCCAAATATAAAGAAAAAAAAATTATCGTCGAATAGCATAAATTTATTGATAAACATGTACTTCGTTTATTTTAGTTGAAAATTCCGCGTTAGCCTCCTCCCCCTCACATACTCCTAGATTTTCCATCACATTTGAGTGGGCGGATCGACGGAATTCTACATATATATTTTAGCAGAAAATTTCCAGTAAGCGTCCCCTCCCCTTTCCACATACACACCTACATTGTCCACGATGTTCAGTCGCGTTGGAGGGGGCGGATCGACAAAATTCTGAGGTATGTGTGAAGAACTTGTAGCCCGCTCTAAAAAGGATGAAAATGAAAGTTTTGCCTCTCGAAAAATACGTTCAAAATAACTACATTTTATTTTAAGTTGCATTTAAGAGTTATGTACGAAAATTAATTATGGAATTTGTAAATTACTAACGAATATACCCAACGTTGTACATGATTTAAAATATATACAAATTTCAGTAGTATTTATTCTAAATGATATGAATAAAATAACATTGGAATTTTCCTGCAACTATGTAATGGTTTAGATATGTCTTATTTTATTCTTATCATCATAATATAATTAGATTTAGCATATTGGAGTACTATTATATGAGAAAATATTTATTATTTTTATATTCAGGAAAAAAACGAATGAAAAAAATTGCTGTATTTTTAAGATGTGCGACAAATAATTATTAAAAAATATGTTTCATTAGTAAATACACGGGTCCTTTTTGTCTCACAGGTTTGCCGGATTGTAGAGTTGGGCAGTATCGAAAATACATGTATACATGTTTGGCCATAATTAAAGTAAAGGTGTTTAGAACCCGATAGGGAGAAAACTGTTGGGCCAAACTCAACCAAATTTGCAGTAAATACTATTTAGACCATGGGGGTTTTGATTAAAAAAAAAAAAAAAAAATTCTGATTTTTGCCACCGCGGGCCAAAGTGGCTAAGGTGCATTTTTGAAGTAACATATACATAGGAAGTAAAGAAAGTTAACATTTTACATGCATTTTGATATTGACATCACATTTTACATTCACATTTGCACTTACATTTTATCAAACATTTTAGCAATCATGTCTCCCATACGATATTTATGCAGGATGGAGCACCCCCCTCATATTGGATTGCGCATACAGAAAGTCCTACGACAGCATTTAACCAACAACCGAATAATTAGTGGCGCGTTTCTTATGAAGTGGCCAGCCCGTTAGCCTGATCTGACCCCCTTGTGACTTTTGGTTGTGGGGTCATGTAAAGCGCTTGGTATACCAAGGGAATGTGGGTAATTTAGCCACTTTGAAGGCCCGAATAACATTGCACGTCAAGCAAATCAATGGAGATCTGCTGCATTCTGCAGTAGAGAATGCACTTTTTGGAACATATGTAAGGAAAACATATTAAATCACACATGTAAATGAAGCCAATATAAAAATTAATGTCATACGTATGTAAATGTAAGATACAAATGTAAATATAAAATGTACTAAATACGTATAAAATGTAAATGTGAGGTTCTTTACAAAATGCATGTAAAATGTTAACTTGTTCTTCCTATGTCTATTTCACTCCAAAAATGGACCATACAGCGCCACCCACAGCAACAAAAATCCGAACTATTTTTTTTTTTTTTTAAATCAAAACCCCCATGAGTATTTATTGCAAATTTGGTTGAGTTTAGCTCAACAGTTTTCTCACTATTGGACTCTAAACACCTCTACTTTAATTATGGCCACCCTGTACGCTTTAAAATACATTTGTATTTTGTATTTCAAGCTATAGTGTTTAAATTGCAGGTGAACGATTCACAAAAAAGAAAACGGCTAATCTGTATTTTGCTAATCATTGAATTCGTTTCTAAGAGTTAATCTAAACAGCCTTTTGCAACCTGGCACCGATAAAGATATTAATTAATGGAATGTTTAGCATGTGTGGTAATCCTCTGAAAAATATAGTTTCTGTTATAAACTTTACGTTAATATAGGAATTATATAATGATGTTGTTTTGTAGATATCTCCTTCCTGTCTATGTATAAAGAAAAGGGACAAGAAGAGAGCATAGGCAATCCATGAATCCATCTTTGCTATGAATTGTATATATATTTTAAGCAAATTAAAGAGATGCAATTAGAGTTAGTTATTGCAAAGGCATGAGAAAAGATACTGCCGCTAGTGATGCAAATGTATTTTGGGAGAAAAATCTTTTAAAGTAATTGATGATAGAGTAATAAGGCGGAATGCCAATTATGCAAACCAAAATGTGCGGTTATGAATGTAACTTTTGAAGCCACAGCACATTTTAAAACGCATCTAAAGGTAAGATTTTAGTTTTATGCAGGAGTGTCTCAATTTAACGAGTGCGTATGCAAGTGATTAGGCCCTTGATATTTGTTTAATCGAGGTAGCGTTATATTATGTAATGTTTTATGGGTGGCAAAAATTTGCCATACTTTTTTCGGGAAAATGTTCCCTTGAAACATCTATTTCTGCTAAACATGCAGCTTAGATAATGACTGATTTGAAGTTAGCACCATATTTCGGAGGTTCACTAAGGATTTTTACTCCTACTACCACCAATGCCTCTCCAAGTTATGCCTCTCGAAAAATACGTTCAAAATAATTACATTTTACTCTAAGTTGCATTTAAGACTTATGGCAATAAAAGTTATGTACGAAAATTAATTATGAAATTTGTAGATTACTAACAGATATACCCAACGTTGCACATGATTTAAAATATGCACAAATTTCAATAGTATTTATTCTAAATGATATGAACGAAATAACATTAGAATTTTTCTGCAGTTACGTAATGGTTTAGATGTCTTATTTATTCTTATCATCATAATATAATTAGATTTAACGTATTATTATACAGGAAAATAGTTATTATTTTTTCTATATTCAGAAAAAAAAAACCGAATGAAAAAATTGCTGTATTATTAAAGATGTGCGACAGATATTTAATAAAAAATATGCTTTATTAGGAAATGTACGGACCCTTTCTGTCCCACGGGGTTGCCAGATTGTCCTTTTTTATGCCAAATTCCAGAAACCTGGCATCTTTACACACACGTATTTTGTTTGGCATTTATCACTTTACAAAATGCTAACATTTTCCTGGATTAAGGTATTTACCATCTTTTCTGTAAAAATATCCCAAAACAACGCATAATTTTTTCTTCCATTAATTTCTGGCAAAAGCTGAAATTATTCGTATTCGAGCCGTGCTCTCGTTTTGGCAACGTAAATGCAGCAATTCTTCGAACATCAGGAAGTGTTTGGATGTGATTTACAACCACATCGACTATGCAGGGATTCACTTAACTGCCTTTGAAATTATAGTAGAAAATCCTTCAATAGCGAGAAGTACTTTTGGACCTTTTATAACCATAGAAAAAAAAATACATTTGTTTATTTAATAGAATGCAAACTACAGGACCGAATCCCAGTAACAGCTTGCAAGATGAGATACAAAATGTAGATTTTTAAAAAATACTAACAGGTGAATGAAAAACATTCAGATTATTAAGAAAGCTGTCGTAAAGTTCATAAAAATTATTAATGGCCCAGTAACATCCAATATTAGTACCAAACTTTCTTCCTTCCATTCTGTTCTGTAAGCTTTTCACATTAAAGACATTTCTAAGAAAATTTTGATACATTCAGAACATTAAAAATATATCCACCCAAACAGACTATGGGAAGAATAATTTTATTTAATTGTACTATGTAAACCTTATGGTAAATATTGAATTTTAATGAAATGATATATAAATTGTTAAGCTACTAATATGTAATAAGAAATCTGGCAATTTTGAGACAGACATATATCTCCATTTGTTTTGCTAATGAAAATCCATTATAATAAAATGATCCATAGATATACAGGGTGAATTGCACCTAATCTGCCAAACGAAAGGGGGTGATAGAAGAGCCCATGTGCAGTATAAAACACCAGAGCAACCCTGTCCTGTCTCCAACCGTTTCCGAGTTGTGGTGGATAGAAGGAAAGTGCGCCAAGTCTGAAACAAACCAAATTTGTGAGGTTTCTGAAAGTTCTACAAGCAAAATAAGTACATAACTGGGAAAAGCAGAAAAATCTTATAAGATGACATCATTTCCATCAGGATATCTGGATTTAACAGCGAGTTACAAGCACTGAAACATTGGCAAAGTGCAAAATCGAAATGTTGCCAAAATGTGTAATCGGTCATATCGCAAAAACCCTTCTAGCTACAATCGGTCAAATTTGCCAAAGACTTTTTCATTCCACCAGCTATAGAATGAGCCTATAATAAACCATATCGGTGTTTGAATTCAGGAGAAATTTAGCTTTTTGTGTTTGCAATACATCACCTATCTCTAACCGTGTTCGAGTTATGGTGGATAAAAGGAAAGTGCGTCAAGTCGGAAAAACCCAAATTTGTGAGGTTTCTAACATCTGCATATCTGACAGAGTTCATATGCAGATAGTGACTCATTTCCATACGTTCCATTTATGCACCATCGTTTCATTTGCCGCATAATCGTCGAAAGTCTTCGACGAACGCCGATTTCAGTGATGGATTGAAAACAAAAAGCTAAATTTCTCCTGAACTCAAACACTGATATGGTTTACTGTAGGCTCATTCGAAAGCTGGTGGAATGGAAAAGTTTTTGGCAAATTTGACCGATTGTAGCTAGAAGGGTTTATATATAGTCGGTTACAGATTTTGACAACATTTCGATTTTGCACTTTGCCAATATGTTTCAGCGCTTGTAGCTCGCCGTTAAATCCAGATATCCTGATGGAAATAGTATCATCTTACAGGATTTTTTCTGCTCTTTCCAATTATGTGCTTATTTTGTGTGTAGACCTTTCAGAAATCTCACAAATTTGGGTTTTTTCAGACTTGACGCACTCTCCTTCTATCCACCATAACTCGAAAACGGTTAGAGATAGGACAGGGTTGCTTTGGTGTTTTCTACTGCACATGGGCTCTTCTATCACCCCCTTTCGTTTGGCAGATTAGGTGCAATTCATCCTGTATATACATAAATAAACATATTTTTTTATCCACACTTTTAGTTTTAATTTCCTAAGCCTACTCAATTTTAATTAAATAATATTGATTTTTATTATAGAATATGGATGCTGGTAAGTAAATTGATCAAATCTAACCATTATACCTATTGATTTTGGGTGTAGACCTTGGAAAGTGAGAAAATTAATAGAGATGACAATCCAAAATAATTTAATGTTTATTGTAGTCCATCTTTGTTTATACGGCCAGTACTTCCGCGACAGAAATGGAACAAATAAAGTATTGCAGTAAGCACAAGTTTTCTTATAATATAAATACCTCAAAAATTTATTTTGAATAATTTCAGTATTATTAATATGAACTTGAAGAAACAGATTTCATATAATGGAGACACATTCAAGCTTCGACCTAATTAAAGCATTAAATGAAAACAATAGCATTATCAATATTATAAATAACACCAGATAAGTTCTTCCTTAAATATAAACCAATACTACAGTGCCTAGAAATAATGTCTATAATAGGAACTGTATTAATACTATAAGAAAATAAAATAGAAACTTTTCTACGAACAAAATGAACTACAGACTGTATAAATTAGGATACAATTTTATATAATTATCTCACCTTGTAAGTTGATATAAATATGTATTATTTTACTCTGTTACGGTTAAAAGTATTTTTGAAATGTTTTAATGCCACTATTAGATTGACTAGCTAATTGTTGGTATTAATTTCAAAGGCCAATCACAGTAATGTGATTGAGAAAAATATTTGAAGTATTTTCTTTTATTGTTTGGTTTTTTAAAATTTTTATCTCGTGATCCTGATCTCCCTCCCCCCCCCCCCCTTTCCGTAGTTCGCCTATGTGTGTACCTTTCCGCGGCTATCAACTAATGTTTCACTGTTTTAATTAATGTACTGAATTTTGACATTTTAAAGATATACCCACTTCTGAAAGTAGTTTTTATTCCAATTCTTGACACATTTAATTTTTTTTTTTTAGTTGTATCACTTCTGAATTGGAGTGGAGGTTCTATAGGTCTAAGTGCACACACATAATACGTATTTTGTGTAACAGTAACAGTAAAAAAAATTTTTTTCATATTTTTATTGTCTATTTTAAGTTTTATTTTTATTGTCTATTTTAAGTTGGATTCGCGCATAAGAAGTATGAAATCTCTGAAAGATTTTAAATTAAAACTTTATTTTTAAAAAAAATAATTATGAAATTGGAAGAATAAAAAATTCATTTCAATATGTGTAAATCCGAATACAAGAGCCTATAAGTTTCTAGAATCTGAGAATTAAATTAGACACATTAGAATACAGGAAAATAATGAAATCAAAGTAACACATTTAAATCGTTAAAACGTATTTAATATACAGGAGCACGTTTAAATCGCAATGCATGCAAGTGCCCACGCTTTGATGAGTTGTTTAAAAGGTGTTGATTACTTGTTATGTGTAGGAAGCGTATGTGCGATTTACAAATAAACGTTTAGCCCTGTTATAATTCATTTTAATTTTCTGCGAATTTGCGTACAATTTCACGTATGTGTACAAAATTTCATCGTCCTATCTATTGTAGGTTTTGAGTAAAAGGACCACAAAATTCAGGCAAATGATGACTTCGCTTCGTTAGAAATGGAGATTGGGCTTTGCTTGTTCATAATTATTCCATACTGTTCACTATTTTTCAAAGTTTTTATAAGCATAGTCAATGTTCATTACGTGAAAAAATACCAAAATATATTCCCCTTTTTCTTACTAAAATTTTCATTCTATCCGTAAGTCATTTGTCTTTTTATTTTGTTTGTTTTTTATTGAAAGATTTTAACGTTCTATTATCGTTTAATGATGTGTTTATCTATATAAATAATATTAAAAATCCACATGTTTGTCTGTCTTGTTATCACGAAAGACCCTCCTCTGATGTATATAAAATTCGAGAAAATACTGTAAATAATTTCGGAGATAAATAACAACATTTAAAGAAACTAATGAAACTACTTACCAAAATGTTTAGATCCACGAGCATCTACATATAAACTCATCTACAGATGCCCGCCGCCACACGACTGCAAAGGTCGGCTACACGTGCGGTGAAAGCGAAAGGGGCCCCTCAAAACGGAAGGAAGCAGGGTCCCCTTTCAGGGTTCTCTTCAAGGCCGGGAAAGAACCCCCCATGTGAAAAAAAGAGGGCAATTGGAGGTCATACAAAGATATAATTTTAATATTTAACCAACACTGTTAAATTGCTCAATTAAAGTAATTAAATAGGCACCAATATTTTACAAACAAGCTTATAGTGAATACCTATAATTTTGTGATTAATTTGGAAGTTATGGGTGCAAACATATCAATGTTTCAAGGATAGAAAACATTATTAAATTCTATATTTATCAGCGATATAAAGTTAGAAGAGATATACAGAGTTAAATCAGAGATATATAAAAGTTAAAGTTATTTCACAAGTATATTATGAATAAATATATTTATAAGAGCTATTTTAATTTTAAAATTTCTCATCTCGAAAGCAGTTTCATTTGTTTATTGTAGAAATGAAATTTTAAATATATACCTATAGAAGAGCCAGTTCTATAAATATTGTTGCAACAAATATGATATATCAATTAAGGGGTCTTAAAACCAACCAGTATATTCGGCGAAACATACAAGGGGTCCAGAAAAGTCTGTATCAAGGGAGATTTTTTGAGAACGAAGAGAGGTAGCCTTATATTTTAATGCAGCTGCATAAGAAACTCTTTTGGCGCTACACGACAAAACAACTTTAGAGGAACTTACCCCTCCCCCTCTTATGGGGGAGGTGACTATCATGTTCCTCTTTAGAGATAGAAATAAAATGCCAATTAAAAAGTTGGTAGAGCTTTGCCAAATTAGTATAAAAATGTGTTTGTCTAACAGAAAAAGCTGCAAATGATTATCCAAAAAATATTTTTAAACGCATGCGATTCTTTAAACAACAAATTTATCTGGTGACAGTTGTAGAACAAACGAATGAATAAATTTAGTTTGAATGCTAACTATTCTAGTTGACAGACGATTTGTCGGTAAGCATCATCGGAGCCAGAAAAATAAGTAAACTAATCGGAGGTTGAACAAATATTACATCTGCAGTATTGTATCGTTATGCTATGTGTTTGTCGCTTCGTCATATTTTATTTCAATTTTATGAACCATGTTTACTAAGGAAGAATATTGGGAAATGATCCTAATTTTTAACACTTTCCAACATAGCTTAAAAGTGTTTATGACTTTGGTCATTCTGTCTGTCTGTCCGTTCGCACGATAACTGGCATAAAAATGACTTTATCAAAACGAAATTTTAGTATATTGTTGAGACGGTTTGTGGGACATATGGAAATATAAATGAACACTATCACCCAATTAGTTTCGGATTGAACCAGGATTGGAAAAATGGAACACTGAACCCTATGGGACCTATTTTTTCAAACATTTTTTAAGCGAAGTTAAAATTCACAAATTGCTTTAAATATGTCAGGAAATATTCTAATTATCAAGTAAAATGTGTAAAAAAACTTTCAGCAAAATATGTTTCGTAGTTTTTTAAATAAAAATTGAAATAATAATGACACCCATGATGCATGAAAAGATGACATGACACATTGTAAAATAAAATATGACATCCATTTTATTTCCCACTACATATGTAAAGATCGTGATGTTTAAAGACTCTTTAAATTTATATTTAGTGGTGCATTCATTAAAAAACCACTTTATTTTAGCCTATTATCTGTGTATCTAAACTCTGTGCCAAAGCGATTACAATATTTTTTTATTTTAAATGATCACTAAACTTTGAATATTCCTACAACGAATCCTAAATTTAATGCTAGGTGAGTGGTATAAGAATTGCTGAATAACTTCTCACGCAAAATAATTTACTCTGGGGTCTGGAATATAAGTGATATGAATGAAATATTCATTGATATTACACAGAGACGCAGACAATTCATATTTCGATGACGCCATTTGAATAAAATCCATTTTGTGTAACTAGAATTGTCTATTTCGACGAAGTTTTATGGTTTCAAGTAAAATAAATGACTGTAGTCCAGTGATAATTTAAAAAATATCATCGGTGAATGCATAGTATTTTAGAGATGTTTAAATAAAATTGCATTTCAGTTCGAAAGTGTTTCATAATCAATGCTTTATGCACGATTGATCTTTCTTTTTACAATATGTAACTGGAATGCCAGTGTAGCCAAATATATGTATAGCGTTTACCAATGCAAGGCATCCCTATTATCTGAGTACGTTTCATATGGGGGGGGGGGGGAGGACTTTAGAGTCTATTACGTAGTTTTCAGAGTTCTTTTCTGTTTTTCTGCCGGACGAACACATATTTTACTAATTTGATTGATTTTTTTGTCTATCTCTAAGAGGGAACGAGATATCCCCCCCCCCCCGCTTGTAAGGGAGTTCATTCCTCCAAAGTTGTCTCGTTATGTAGAGCCATAGGATTTTCATACACAGCTGCATTAAAAAAAGTAAGAATAACCTTCGTTCTCGAGAAATTTCTACTGATATGGACTTTGCTAGATGCCCTGTATATTGTATGGTACGGCAAACCCATTAGTGTACGGGTACAGCATAATTGAAACTCAACTGAAAAATCATTACCTCACTTCGTGTGCGTATACCTACTTCACACAGAAACAAAATATTTTATTACGATTTTTGCATGCTTTGGAATGATACTTAAAATATATCGTCTAGTTTGAAAAAAAAATGCACTTGAATGAGATTCATTTTACTCCCCTTCCAACAAATATTAAACAGTTGTCGATACCTTTCAGCATAGCCATTTTTATTTTCAACTGTGTTTATTATGTGTTGGGTACTGCAAAATTAAAGCTATGATATAAAGAGGATAATTTATGCAACATGATATTCAGCTTTTTCTTTAAAACTAAAAAGAAGGGGGGAGGGGAGTATCGATAAAAAATTTAATATATGTATTCTATATTTTATTTTATTTTTTATCACTTGCCATGAAAATGGGTCGTCGTCAACTAAAGACGTTTGACAAATTCGTCTTGTTACAAACTTTCTGCTGAAATAATTCATTTGAAAATATTACTTTAACGAATTTGTGTGTGTGTGTGTGTGTGGGGGGGGGGGTTATATTAAAATGTACCATACATTTACTGCATATTAAATTTGCTATTTAATAACAAAAGAAAATAAGTACCCACAAATACCATTGATCCCTCAGCGATTACCTACAGTACCAAACTCCATAAAATTCGGAAATATTTACAGTGGCAAGGTAGGATCAAAAGGCAAAACCTACTTCTGCAGATGGGTCCCCTCCAGCCCCTGCAGAAAGGAAACAGGTTTTTCAAAACATCCCACCCCTCTTTTTCAAGGACACACTCTCCCTCAAGACATTGCTGAAAGTCCTAAGTTTCCTCCCAAGGGTATTTTTTTTTCTTCTAGGGAACAGGAGAAAGCCATCTTTCAAAACACACCTGCACCACCACAGTTCTTGTGGTCCTTTACTGAGCAAAACGTGAATTGAATAATGCTTTGGAAGGTTCTCGTTCTCTTTGCAGATAACAGTATTTATACATCGGCTTTGCGCTTATTAGCGCTCTTCAGGCTGCTATATCTGCAGTGGCAGCCAGAATACTTGGGACAATAGCACTCCAAGAACTTTATACGATAAGGTCCATGAGTGCACACGTTAGGTCTATCTATAGAAAAGTGACGACGTCCGAGCGAATAGAAGTGATTGCAACGGTCATGGCGGAGAACATAAAAAGTACCTTTAAGAACATAAGTAGTTACAGAGCATTGGCTAGTGAATAAAAATCGACACCAGGAACGAGCAAAACGCCTGTATGGAAGACAATAAATATCTGTTAAAAGCTGCATCAATTCTCTAACACGGTGACACCTGCAATGTTTGCCAAAATACGTGTTCATATTCTTTATGGAAATCAAATATGCATTGTCTTTGATAGAGGGCATATAAAACAGGCTATACGCTAGATTCCTGTTCATGTAAGTGTTATTTATTGTATCATTTTTTAATACGACAGAAATTTGCCGATCATATTGGGTCAAACTGCAGCCTTTTACAGCAGCCTTTTACTGCCTTCTGCAGCAGTTTTAATGTCGATTATTACTTATTAGACAATTACAACTTTTAAATTGACATTTTTCTTCTATCTCGCTTTGTTGCCGAATTTGTTATCCCAACTTTTTAAATTCTTCGCTAAGGGCGTTGTAATAATTTTCCTGCCATCGAGGATGGTCACTTTACTATAGGCAGGCCTAAAGTGTGCACTAGTGGACCTTCCTTACAAAGTTATTGGAGTGCTTAAGAACTTGCCTAGAAACCCTATATATGATAAAATAACAAACAATTCTTAAATGTAAAATAACGAACAATTAAGGATAAAATAACAAACAATTCTTAAAGATAAAATAAAATAACAAACAACTCTTAAAAAAATAAAATAGCACACAATTCTTAAAAACAAAATAACAAACAATTCTTAAAAAATCACTTACGTTTCATCCTGTAATTTATCTGCTTCTGCAAAAATCCCAACAATGCATAATCCATGGAATTAAATGAATCCGGTAAATATGTGTCAAGGATCACACACCAAGAGCAGTTTAGAACATAATTTAACCAACCAGCAAAAAAACAGGCACCTGAAACAAGAAGATCATATTTAGAATTTTAACTGTCAACGAAAATTCTTTGATTTCACAATATTGAAAATGCAAAATCTGATCTGACGGAAGCAACACATCGTAATGCACATCATAATGCAATGAATTTACTTCTTTTACATCGAGAGATCGTACAAAATCCAAAACACAATGATTTTAACGTTGAATTGGCACATTTCTAGATGGCAACATGTAAAACTATTTCAAAGTATCCAATTAACTTATATTTCGAGCTAATCTCACTTAACGATAATCAGTATTGATATAGTACACGCAAAGAGCAATATGGTCGTCCATATATTCCAACATAGTTGAAAAGTGTTTATGACTTTGGTCATTCTGCCTGTCTGTCCTTTCGAATGAAAACTGCCGTAAAATTGACTCTTATCAAAATGAAATTTTAGTATGTCGTTGGGACGGTCTGTAGGTGGGAATGTGCAAACGAATAATATCACCCAATTAGTTTTGAATTGAACCCGGGTTGAAAAAGTGAAATACATTGAACCCTATGGGACCTAATTTTTCAAACAGTTTTTAAGCGAAGTTAAAATTCGCAAATTTCTTTGAAAATTTCAGGAAATATTCAAATTATCTTCAATCATTAAATCACATTAAAAGCAGGGACTTTGACACATTATATTCTTCATATTCATAGCTATTTCTATACTTGGGATAATAGAATTAAATAAACAAGATAGGACAACATGCAGGTCATTCGTATTCATTTATGTCCGATTACATTTATTTCTATTTATTTATCTCTAGCCATTAAATCCCACTAAAAACAAAGAAACTGGCTAATTACATTCCTCCTATTTAAGCTGGTTCTGTACTTCAAAAAATATAATTAAATGGACAAGTAAAATGTACGAATAGACAAAATAACGGTCATTCGTATTTATTTACGTTCAGCTAAAATTTTAACATTACAGTTATTGCTAATTAATTTTATTGCAATCAATTTATTTGAAACCTTTAAAAATCTTGGAGGGTCTGTCTTCAATATATGCATAGAAGCATATATTGAAGGATCTTCAATATAGCAGGAAAGGTAATCGTTTCTGCAAATCAGTGGCTAATAAAGCTAAATTACTGTAGGTAGAGAGGACATTTCCGTTCTGTTACAAACCCATAAGTTAATTTTTTTTCTTTTTGAGAAATATGAAAAAATATAAAACTTCATTCTTAATACGGTAGAGGCGGTACATGTGTTCAGGATAAAAATTGTATGTGTTGTCATTTTAAATATTTTAATAATATTATATGCTGCATGAAGTTATTCAATAGTGCGGAAAGAATATAACAAAGTGGTGGGAGGATATGTGTGTTCCAAAATGGTTAAAACTGATGATCCTTGCAAAAAAGTGTTTATCGGATCATCCGTCACCACACGTGGCTCTAAATTAATGTTCTTGCAGTCATTGCTTGACAAGACGATCGACAACAAAACTCCATATAACAAATATTTTAGAATTTTTCTGGTAGAAGTATTACAACTTCGAATCTAGAAACTGCATAGGGAGTTCAGCCTCTTCCACGTTAATAGTGTTAATATAACTATAAGCGCATGCCTTGTTTCTTGGAAGAAATCGCTTCATTGAACCCTTGCTCTACTTTAAAGAAATCGAAAAAGTGTAAATAAAAAATACCCTTACATGTTAATTTTAAAATTTAAAATTTTAACAGCACATAATTCATTACATTTGTTTCTTTAAAATAAAATTAAACACTAAACATTATTTTATCAATTCGTAGTAAAACATGTAGAATATTTACGACGATCGAATTTTCAGAAAATTGTTTCGTTTGCAATTACCTCCACCCCCCACCGGAATATGCAAAACAAAAATCCAAATATCAAGCACCTTAACGCTTCATCCGATGAAAAGTCTTTTCAGCTCAGACAGAATATTTTTTTCCCCCCGCTCTTTTCTGTGGAATAAACCCGACCACTTATTTTGTTCGTCTCTAATAGCTGTCCTATTAAGGCTTAATAGCGGTCATTTATTTCTGCCGCAACTACGTCTTCTCGCAGAGAGCCTACACAGAATAATGAAAAAGAAAACTGCGATGTCTTGTTTTTAAGATATCTTTCTCTTTTTGTACAAAATATCTTCAAACAAATTTTCAGGAAAAAAAAAATTTTCAAATCAACAATATATTGTGCGATTGAGATATCGAAATAAGTGATTTTGAGGAAATGAAGCATGGAGACTGTATCCGCAAGCCCAGGAATTCGATTGTTACACTGACTGTAAGTAGTAACACGCTGCTCAAGCTATGTTATTGTGGTTTAGCTTATCATAGAAATAAGGTATATATTTCCTCTTCTTAGTAGGGGCATGCCGTAGCCATAACGCGGAAATCTATTAAAAATTCGAATTCGAAATTTCGAATGCTATATGGGAAGATATTCGAAGATACGAGCATTTTCATTTATTACTAAAAATTGTACCCGACGTTGCGTTAGGAAATTGTTGTGAATTTTGGAAATTGTCGTAGAAGTTGTTGTTGTTGCTGTTGAGACCCAGACCGTCCGACCTACCAGAAAAGTGTAAGGTAACCGTTGTAGAATTTGTTGTGAATGTCGGTACAATTTTAATCAGAGGTTTGCATCTTAAACCAGCTACATATATATTTTCCAGTCAGAAATAAAAGATTAAATATACTGAAATGTATTATTTAAATGCGCGTTTCACACGAAATTTTGAACAACAAAATTATGAAGTCCCAGCCTCCCACTAGATGTTCAAGTATTTTGGAATTTTGAGAAGTGGACGATGTTTACCACTGTAGTTTCTTAACATTTTGATAATTCATTCATGATAACATTTGATAATTCATTCATGATTATTCATTTGATAATTCATGGTTTGGCAATGATTCGGGAAAATAGAACAGGTGTCTTTTTTTTTCTATGCGAAAAGGCCCCAAAATGGTCAAAATCTTTAAAAATTAAATATGCATAAATGTCATAATAAATAAAATGGATGCTTTGAAAGTGGATAATTTTCACAAGCATCCATTTTGAAAGTATATAACTTTCAATACTTCCTTGAAGAAAACAGGCATATGCTAATTAGGATACTACAATTATTTCTATAGCGTTTTAAGTCCCCTTTCTGGGGTCAAAAGAAATGACAGTGCTAATAAAGAAGGTTAAACTAAAGAAACTTGTAAAAATTTCAAACTATACCCATACATGGATCAAATAAAAGGAAATCGAGTATTTGTAAATACAGTGTCTAGAATATTCCAAACTCTATACTTGGAAGTATGCCAAAAAGGATCGCTTGGTCAGGTAGGTCTAAACGCTGAACCTCTAGAGGGGCAAAGTAGTACATCAAGGGGAAAACGTGTAGAAACTAATTACGTTCATATGTGGGAAAACAGGAAAAACGAGGAAAGATTAAAATCAAGCATTAAGACGAGTAAGAAAAATCTGATATGACAATTCTCAGACCCATTAAATCTACTTTTCCGGGAAGTGTTCATAAAAGCAACTTAAGCGATAAAAATATCAAAAAAAATATATGAATATCCTATACAGGAGAACTCGGTTATAACAACCTCAGCTGTAGCGACAACTCGGCTATTACGTCAAAATTTAAAGTTCCCTCGCGAGGTCCATATAGAAATAGAGTTATATTGCCCTGGTTATAATGTCAAAATTTTCCAGAAAACTCGGATATTACGTCAAAATTTAAAGTTCCCTCGCGAGGTCCATATAGGAATAGAGTTATATTGCCCTGGTTATAATGTCAAAATTTTCCAGAAAACTCTGATATTACGTCAAATTTTAAAGTTCCCTCGCGAGGTCCATATAGGAATAAAGTTATATTGCCTTGGTTATAATGTCAAAATTTTCAGAAAACTCGGATATTACGTCAAAATAAGTCATTATTGTGCATTCTAATATGGAGTCATTCTAAACGTCCTGTTTATGTTTCTAGGAATTTTATTTCTTCTATCAGTTAAGGAAAATTTTCGTACAGAGAGAAGTAGTATTCCCTTTTTCAGTCTTCCTTCCTGCAAAGGCCCCCCTCACAGTATTTCTGTTATTATCTCTGGATGATCTACCGAATTTTGTAATGAAGTCAGAAATCCCGACAGAAAACGACCTAAAAATAACCTCTGAAAACCTCCTTTTGAAAAATTTTTGAATGATTTTGCAATGGAGCAATTCAGAATTTTACTGAATTCTTCGACATTGATAATGTTAATCTCACAACGCGTGAGGCACTTGCGGACAATGACGTACATAGTGGGAAATGTCAAACCCATTCTGGATACTGAAGAAGATGTTGCTGAAGAAGATGATGATCAAAATGTTCGAGTCCGGAGCACAAGAGGAAGCCATTCGTATTATATTATCACAGCACTATAATAATTTATTCTACTTAAAAACTTAAAATCATGGAGGTAAAAGTAATTTCTAACTCCATACTTAAAACTTTATCGAAAAAGGCAATGCTATAAAATCGTCTGCTTCTCTATGAATAATCAATCTGCTAATCAATGAATATTTCATTCATATCACCTATACTCTAGACTCCAGAGTTAAATAATTTTACATTAAAAAAATTTAGCAATTCTTATACAACTCATCTTACAGCTTGATTTGTTTACATTCTGTATACGTTAAAATTAGGCTGCGTTGTAGAAATAATCAAGTTGGATGATCATTTCAACTAAAAAATATTGCCTTGACGCAGAATATAAATGCACAGAAAATATGCAAAAATAAAGCGAGTTTTGGACGCGCGCGCGCGGATGCAACACTAAATATAAATTTAAAAGAACTAAGAAAGATGGACGCCGTATTTTGTTTTGAATGGGTTCACCTGATCTCTTCATATAATATGGGTGTCATTATTATTTAAATTTTTATTTAAAAACTACCAAACCTATTTTGCTCAATTTTTTTTTTATATATATATTTTATGGGATAATTTGAATATTTCCTAAAACTTTCGAAGCAATTTGTGAATTTTAACTTCGCTTAAAAATGTTTGAAAAATTAGGTCCCATAGGGTTCAATGTACTTCATTTTTTCAACCTGGATTCAATCCAAAACTAATTGGGTGATATTATTCATTTACATTCCCACATGTCCCACAGACTGTCTGAACAACATACTAAAATTTCATTTTGATAAAGTCATTTTTACGGCAGTTGTGGTGCGAAAGGACAGACAGACAGACAGACAGAATGATCAAAGTCATTAACGCTTTTCAACTATGTTGGAAAGTGTTAAAAATGGCGTACATTTTATAGTTCTGATAGCATGGAATAAAACAATGTATCATCGCCGATCGCTGTACGATGTTTCCAATTTTCCGACATTTTAATCTGGAAAAAATTATTCTTTTTTTTTTTCTCTTCACTTCTTCACAATCTCATACTGTGTCATTTTTAACAGCACGACGTTCCTATCGCTAATTCCTGTTTCATGAAACGGAAGAATATTATTAATTATTAATTACTTCCATTACTCTCTTGAAAAATGACCCAGCAGACTCCAAGGAAGAAGCAACAAAAATATACTTCTAAAAAATGTTTTTGGGCAGACTCTACTACTACTGTATTCCGAGCTTGCTCTCGATTACAATGGGCATGAATTACTTTTCAACAGCTACGCCGACACTTCTCGTCTGCTGTTTTTTTATCCTTAGCCAATATCGAATTTATAGTCTGTTATTTCTATTTTTATTTATTCCTTTTTTTTTCTGTTGTGCTTCGGTCTCCAGCCTCCTCCCTCACTTCAGGTTTTCCAAATGGTCAAATCCCATCAACTTCATATCGATCCACCAGAGGTACGAGAGGGAGAAGCAAAAGAGACAAGCAGATTTTTTTTTCTCTACTTCTATTCAATCGTTTTTATTTTCCTTACAATACTGTATAATATATAGTATATGTAAAAAGAAAGTAGTGAGATGGGATAAAAAAAAAGAGTTTCTCCTATTAAGATTAATTTAAATGTTTTGAGCATCAATCTATGTATTTGTGGTCACGAAATCTAACGAAATTAATTAAATGGACGTTATTGTTTGGAAGCTTCAATGAGCCATTCTTGACGTAGCTCTCGAAATAATATTAAATGAATTACATGAAATTTGGCTCGTTAATTTTAATTAATCACAAATAGCAATTATTATTTAATTTTTATGACATCTGGTAATAGAAAAGTTCCAATGTGTATATGTTTTCCCATAATATTGAAATTTGTTAATCTAGAGAAAGTCAGATATTGGGCACATCCCATTTTTAACACTTTCCAACATAGTTGAAAAGTGTTTATGACTTTGTTCATTCTGTCTGTCTGTCTGTCCGTTCGCACGATAACTGCCGTAAAAATGACTTTAACAAAATGAAATTTTAGTATGTTGTCAAGAGGTGGGACATCTATCTTTTTTTTTCCCAGTGTAAAAATCGTGATTTTTAAAGTTCTTTTAAATTTATATTTAGTGTTGCATCTGTCCTAAAACCGCCTTATTTTTGTGTATTTTCTGTGCATTTATATTCTGAGCCAACGCAATTACAATACTTTTGAATATAAATGATCATCCAACTTTGATTATTTCTACAACGAAGCCTAATTTTAATGGATGCAGAATGTAAACAAGTGATTGTAAGATAAGTTGTATAAGAATTGCTGAATTTTTTTCACAGAAAATTATTTATCTCTGGAGTCTGGAATAAAAGTGATATAAATGAAATAGTCATTCTTTTTACATAGAGAATCAGACGATTTATATTTCAATAATACACTTGAATAAAGTTCAATTTTTCGATGAAATTTGAAGTTTTCAAATATAATAATTTATTGTAGTACTATGATAATTTAAAATATATCAGAGCTAAATGTATCGCTGTATTGCATTTTAGAGCTGTTTAAATAAAATTGCATTTCAGTTGGAAAGTATTTCATAATCAATGTTTATGCATGATTGATCTTTCTTGTTTTCTTTTATACTTCGGTCCTCACGCCTCTTCCCCCAACTTCAGGTCTTCCAACTGGTCAAATCGCATCGTCCATATCGATTTCCCACAGGTAAGAGAGGGAAGAGCGAAAGAGGCAAGAATACTTATTATTTTTCTATTTACTCAATCGTTTCCAATCTAATAGACATGCCTTTCTTTCAATTTTCAATCTTTTAATGCCTGTCGGATGAGTATATAGCGTCTATAGTTATTAACTATCACCATATTTAGAAACAAGCATTTTTATGTTAATTTGGCTGGATACTCAGGCTTGACGAAAATTCTATTCTGAATTGTCCTCCATCTTAGGGCCAGCGCTATTCCACTTTATCGGCACGATAGCTTCGTTTTTTATTTCTATGTTAGAATGTTCATCATTGTTTTATGTTTTTTCTCCATTCATTGCTTGCTATTAGACATTGTTTCATTTTTATTTTATATATGCACTCCTCTTTTTGACTGTCACTCTTGATTGTTACATTTTTGTGTTTTATTTTGTTTTGTTTTTTTACGAATGCGTACTGCTATGGCGCGTAATGCTCTGACTTCCCTTTTCTGTAGTAATTGCTAAATAATAGGTTTAAATCAATCTAATATAATTTAATACAATCTAAATGTTTAACTTTTAGTCTTCTTCAGGTGTTACATAATATTTCTATTATTATTATTTTTTTTTTTTTTTTGGATTTATTAAAAAAACTGACCAACCGATTTATAACTAGGAAAAAGTAAAACAGTGCATATTTGCCAAATTATACGCTAATGCAAGAATAATAAAGAATAAAAATAGTTTATAAAAATTCAAAGATATTTTAGAGATAATTTGTAACACATATAAAACATTATCTAATAAATACAATAAACCAAAATTAAATCAAAATTGGAACAATTCCTCTCATCTACTATTTCGTAAAAGGAAGGTTAGGCAAGCATGCACTATAACTTTCTAAAATTTGAAAAATAGAGAACTATTAAGGGATTATGCATTCATCATATAATATGATGAATGTTACTTTATATATATATATATATATATATATATATATATATATATATATATATATATATATATATATATATATATATTTATTTTTTCTTTACGAATGGCAACACTGGTCTCTTCTATCAGTGTTCCCTGTATTGAATCGATTGTACATACGCTGTGCTTTTTCCAGGTATTCATTTTTTTCTTTTTTATTCCTTCTTTATGTATGTCGTCCAAGTAGAAATAGTTTATAGATTTAATCTATCTATTTCTTCAGAAACATACATTTTTGTGTTTGCTTCTACAAAAAACTTGGACATGATTAGATTTTTGTAGAGGTTAACAATTCATGATTTAGGCTTAGAGCCTCGTCCACGTGTATGGCGTTTGTGTTTGATTTCGTTTGTTATACTTATTTCGATTCCATACTTTTGTATTATATATTTTCATTGACTTGTTGATTCGATATTTATTTTATTTATTTTTTTCCATTTGCTTGAGGATTAGTTGATTTTTACTTTTGTTTTGTAAGCCAGTTAGATAGTTGAATTTAGTTTAAGTTTTTCTTTTTTTGTTTCCATACCTTTTAATTTGGTTGATTTTCTGTAACTTGATAGCTTGTGTTTTGTATTTTTTATCCATTTGATTGATGATTTGCTGTATTATATTTTATTCTGTGGGTGTTTTAAAAAGTTAGATTTATCGTGTTACATCTTCTTACTTTTCGTTCATTGGATTTTCAAACTTCTATTATTATTATTATATATATATATATATATATATATATATATATATATATATATATATATATATATATATATATATATATATATATATATATATATATATATATATATATCATGCACACACTATCAATGGCATACATGTATATACGCACACCAACAATAATATACAAGTACACACACAGACAGAGACAGCACCTCAAAAGCGTTCATCTCGATTCAACGTACTTTCCCGTCGAAAACTCGAGCGTGCCACAATCATCCAGCTTCATAGTCACAATACTTTTCCCAATACATTGTGCTATGCATGTAGTGAAATTAACAGGATGTTCGTATTACAACTCAATTTTTGTCTATTTTACTGAATAGGTATACATGGTATATATGTAATATATTTGTGATGTGATATTTTTCGCTTATTCTTTTTTATTATTTTCTAATTTTTTACAAAAATATTATACATCATTTAAATTGCTATTTAACAATTTCCTATCCAAAAGCATTTTTGCAATTAAAACCACGTGTCCACAACCAAAGGTTCAAGAAAAAGCCCTTCTACACCCTGTACACCTTCTACATCCTTGGAATACCCTGCATATATTTTGATTTCTCAGCCAAATTACAAACATTACAAATAATTACATATCATATAAATTCTTTAAAAACTTCCCTGTCGACAGCATTTTAGTGACACTGAGAGATGTATTTGGCTTATATGGGGTAATATAATTAATATAAATAACACGTTAATATAGTTAATATAATTGATAAGATACCATTAGCATCCATAGCTTAGCTCGAATTACTATGTACTATCAATATTGTTCAGGGAATTATTATTGCTTTTTATATAGGAAAACACCCTATAAAAATGTTAAAATCCGAGTTAGAATCAACATAATTACTAAAAATTGTATCTATTTCTCTCCCTCTCTCTCTTATATTTATTTTATTATTATTTTGCATGTAGTAGTTGATAATTGCGTAAAAATATCTAAAAAAAAAAAAAAAAAAATAATGTACATAAAGTTCCCTATTTAAATACATTGCAATTACCTACTTTAAATATAATTTTTTATGTAACTTCATATATACATTGCATCTACTTACTCTGTATATGGAATTCGAGTTTTTGACGAGAGAGCACGTCGAACATTTTTGAGGTACGAATCGAACACGAATCGAGTACGAATTTTTCACGAATCGAACATTTTTGAGGTGATGTCTGTGTGTGTGTGTGTGGAGACGATATCTCACGAACGAATGGAGCGATTCGAATAAAATTTGGTACAAAAATTACAACCCGTGACTACTCCGGCCTTCCAAATAGATGCTCAAGTCCTTGTTGACGAGTCGGACGGTCTGGGTCTTCAACCCGTGACTACTGGAAGCCTATTGTTTTTAAACACAATCGAATGTCCAGAACCCCCTAAATTTTCGAGTGAAATTTTGAAAAAATCATCAGAAAATCAAAACCTTTAATAAAGTTACGCAAATAGACATTTCTTATGTAACTTTTCGTTAGAAAACGATTGACATGAATTTTAAAACGCTAGTATGAACCGTTCTCAAGATTTTGCACATTTTTCAAAAAATCCCATAAATTAAAAAAAATATATTAACAGTTGAGAAACGTTCACTTTTCATATGTAATATCATGCGGTAAATTGGGTGATATCATTCTCGTGGATCTAGCTCGTTCCATTCATGAGAAAAGATATTTTGAGTAATACTTTTTTATTTGAACGCCAATATTCATTTATCTGCTATAAGAATAAGTTATTTCTCCGTCCATAACGCTTTGCAAGATTTAGGCGACGAATTTGGCGGGATGTCGCGAACTTGACGACTTTTTTAAATGTTGCCAAGTTAACGAAAATCTCGCCAAATGGATAAAAATGACGCTAAATCAATGAAACTGACGACTAATTGGCGAAAATTCAATATCTTGGAAATAATATAAGTATCTACTATAATTTTGTTTTTACTGTAAAAGTAGTAAATTCATTCATTATATAAGGAAAGTCATGTGCTGCCTACATCAGATTTTTTTATTTTATTTTGAATCTCTCGACAACTAAGGTCATTTTGACTGTTTTATTCAATACCACGTTGATAATATTAAAAAAAAAATGAATGCGTTTATTATAACTAGTGAGACGGCAGGCATTCTGCCATACAGAAACCGGTTTATCAATGGGATATGCCCCGTATAATCAGGGGAAAGGGGTCATATTAAAATTAAAGTAAAATCAGAAAGATCAATCATGCATAATGCATTGATTATGAAACGCTTTACAACGGAAATGCAATTTTATTTAAACATCTCTAAAATGCGCTATACTCAGTGGTGATATTTTTTTAATTATCACAGTACTACAATAATTTATTATATTTGAAAACTTAAAACTTCATAAACAAAAAAAACAAGAAAGATCAATCATGCTTAAAGCATTGATTATGAAACACTTTCCAACGTCTATGCAATTTTATTTAAAAAAGTCGAAAATGCAATACATTCCTCGGTAATATTTTAAAACTTATCACAATACTACATTAATTCATTATATTTGAAAACTTAAACCTTCATTGAAAAAAATGAATTTCATTCAAATGACGGCATTGAAATATAAATTGCTTGGTTTAAATATCTCTAAAATGCGATACATTCCACGGAAATATTTTTAAAACTATCATAATACTACAATAATTTATTATATATGAAAATTTCATCGAAAACAACTGAAATTAATTCAAATGACGTCATAGAAAAAATACCACGCCTGGATCTCTCTATAAAAACAAGATTTCATTCATAACTTTCTCCCATTCATTTCATTCATCACAATACTATAATAATTTATTTTATTTAAAAATTAAAACCATGGAGCTACAAGTAATTAAACTCTATGCTTAAAACTTCATCGAAAAAAATCGTCCTTCTCTTTATAAAATCAATTAATATTTCATTCATATCAGCCATGCAGACTCCATGGACTAAATTATTTTGTGTTAAAGAAATATAGCAATTCTAACACAACAAATTCTACATATTTTGCTGTTTACATTTTACATAAGTGAAAAATAGGCTTCGTTGTAGAAATAATCAAATTTGGATAATCATTTAAACTCAAATAGATTGTATTTGCGTTGTTTCAGTATGTAGATGCACAGAATTTAAGCAAAAATAAAGTAATTTTAGGACGGATACAACACTCAATATGAATTAAAAAGAACTTAAAAAATCACGATCTTGAAACAAGATGGATGCCATATATCATTTTGAAGTGGGTCATGTGATCGTTTCATATAAGAGGTGTAATTATTATTTTAATTTTTATTTAAAAAACTACTGAATAATATATTTTATGGAATAATTTGAATATTACCTAAAATTTTCGAAGCAATTTGTGAATTTTAAATCCGCTTAAAAAATGTTTGAAAAATTAGGTCCCATAGGGCTCAATGTATTTCATTTTTTCAACCCGGGTTCAATCCAAAACTAATTGGGTGATATTATTCATATATATTCCCATAGGTCCTACAGACCGTCTGAACAACATACTAAAATTTCATTTTGATTAAGTCATTTTTTAACGCAGTTATCGTGTAACGGACAGACATAAACACTTTTCAACTTTGTTGTAAAGTTTTAAAAAATGAACTTTATTCAAATGATGTCACCGAAATATAAATCGTCTGGCTCTCTATATAAAAGCAATGAATATTTCATTCATATCACTTTTATTCCAGACTCCAGAATTAAATATTTTGCATTCATTAAAATTAGGCTTCGTTGTAGAAATAATCAAAGTTGGATGATCTAAAACTCAAAAATATTGTAATGGCGTTGGCACAGAATATAGATGCACAGAAAATAGGCAAAAATAACGCTGTTTTAGGACGAATGCTAAATATAAATGTAAAAGAACTTTAAAAAATTTTAACTTCGCTTACAAAATGTTAAAATTAGGTCCCATAAGATTCAATGTATTTCATTTTATCAACCCGGGTTCAATCCAAAACTAATTGGGTGATATTATTCATTTACATTCCCATAGGTTCCACAGACCGTCTCAACAACATTCTAAAATTTCATTTTGATAAAATCATTTTTACGGCAGTTATCGTGAGAACGGACAGACAGACAGAATGAACAAAGTCAAAAACACTTTTCAACTATGTTGTAAAGTATTAAAAATAGCTTTTCATATATTATCCCAAGGAGTTAAAACTCTATAAATTAATCCTCATAAAATTTTAGATTGTCTCTCATCTATTTCTTAAACATACCCAAAATGGTACTAAATATCGTGAAAGTCGAAAGTCGCTTTTCTCACTCAAAAAAAAAAAATTAATCTCTACAATTTGGAGGGAAACGAACGCAAGTTGTTTCTGGCATCCTTTTCAAAGATTTTATCATTATACATCATGCCGATATTAACGTATAATGATTCAAATGTCTTTTTTAGGGATAGTTCTAGTGACTCTTACATACAATCACTTTAATAGGAGCATAGGAGTTGCCAGGATCTTTAAAAAGGATTCGATAATCCAATAGAGGTTAAAGTAAATTGTTTTGTTTTCTAACATAGACCCTATGCAAACTAATACCCTTTTTTCAGCCAAAAGAGGGAGAGATTATGACCCTCTCCCCTTCGCCAAGGGACACCAAAATTTTACCAAATGATTTTGTGCTTGGGACCACAGATCATCTTAATCCGGTCCTGTGCATAAGAGATCAATCAATGGAGGTAAAGAAACTCTTTAATTCCGCGGATCAATAAATTTTAAACCACAAAACGTTCTAACTTTTGTTTGTGAAAAGTAAAAATAAAAATCTACATTTAAACGCTATAATCCGTCTCAATATATTTTATAGCAAGATACTGGTTGGCGCGCACATTGTTATATGCTCCTTACGCTTCAATATTCGCCCATTGACGTCCCTTGCGAGGGAGTGCCATTTCGAAAAAGAGTTTTCGACATTATATCGCAAAATCGAATATCCCCAGCACAGTGACTTACATTTTTGGAAAGAAGAGCTCAAAATCTATAAAAGTTCTTCAATCAACTTTAACCACATATCAAAGTAGGTGTTTTTACGTGGGTTATAATGTGCCGATTTTTTTTTTTTTTTCTCATTGACGTTAATGGAACGAAGCATTTCAAAGTGGCCTCAAAATGACCTGGAACGATTTCTTTTGGAATCGAATGCCAATTGCCCATACAATTTTCACGTTCCCTACAATGCAACGCAATGTATAGGGACAACGAAAAAACTATTATGTAAACTAAAACTATTATGTAAACGAAAAAACTATTTTTTACGTAACGGCTGTGTGTGTGTCTGTTTAGCTGTGCAATCTATTTATCCACTTTAGCTCAAAACTACTCCACTAAATTAAAAAAAATTTGGTATATAAGTCACTTATGGGCTACTCTGGTGCTGATTAGATTTTAGTACGCTTCGGAGAAAGAGAACATGCCTTTTTAAAAAAAAAAATGGCCCGCAGAAACCGTCAAAATCTGAAAAGATAGAATAAATACACTGAAATGCTTATTATATACGCAATTTTTAAAGACAAAACGATTAAAACCCTATTTCTCCAGAATGAACCATTTTGGAGATATTAAGGGATTCAGAATTTTAGTGAGTATACGATATTTATTACTGTAGTACATTGTACAGTGTACTACAATGTAGTACACTGTACAATGCCTGGGTCACACACAACTATCTGATGAATTTCTTAACATTTGGTAGGTATGTCATTTGTGGGTTACCCTGGTGCCGATTAGATTTTGGTATGATTCGAAAAATATGGACATGCCTTCTTTCATATGAAAAGACCCTCTAAAATTGTCAAAATCTGAAATAAAAAAAATTAAACATATTTAAATGCATCATTGATTAAATGCTCGTTTCATAATTTTAAACGACGAAAAGAATAAGATCAACCCCACTGCCCTCGGACAAACTGTTCTCGATTTATCTATTTACTAGCAGCATACCCGTTCTTCATACAGACTATATAAAGAAACTTAAAATTCACATTAAAGAAACTTAAAATTCACAATCATGTGCAAATTCCTATAGTATACTAAATAACATTTTTAATCAAAATATTCTGTTACAATATTTAATTGAATGCTCCTAAAAAGAAGTTTAAGAATTTCTGTTCTCGCTATACAAAATTATCTTCACGGACAGATCTGAAGAATAAAACATCCTGGCCCCTTTTGTAAGCAAATTTACAAAAAATATGGAATTGAATCAATATATGCAAAATTGAAGCGTTAAAATTGTATGGGCCTCGTACTACTTATATACGCGAATATTAGAATATATAACCTGTATTAGTAGATTACATGTATAAATTGAAAATATCAATAAACCAGTAATCTTTAAACCTGAAGGCAGTAATTGATTCCAATATATGCCAAAATGAAAGTGCTAAAATTGTATGGGAAGATATACCAGGGCTACTTATAATGTCGTAGATTAGAAGATAGGTCCGTGTGTTAGTAGAAAATTACCCGTATTACAATATGAGCCTCAAAAATCTTTGCCAAAATAAAACAGATGACGTAATAAATTGGAAATATCAATAATCCCAGTAATCTCCATACCAGAGGGCAGTACTTGATTCCAATATATGCGAATATGTGTCAAAATATACGTCAATATACCTGCACTACTTATATTCTCGTAGATTAGAAGATATACCCGTGCATTTGTAGAAAATTACTTGTACAACGTACAATGAGTTTCAACAATTTTTTCAGCAATAAAATAATGGCATAATAACTTGAAAATATTGATAATCTCTGAATGAATAATCCCCGAAAATATCAATAATAATGTTTAAACCTGAAGACCGTATTGATATTATCCAATCAAAAATGCAAGGGCAATGAAATTTATTTTATATACATATCTTCATTATTCAAATCGAAAAAAATTTAATAAAAATCGTCTGCCGCATAAACACATTGGATTTAAATCCGTTGCTAAGCGACATGATATTATTTGCTTCAAATAAATTGATGGAAAAATATTGTCTGAATATTGCTATCGCTATGGAAGGTTTGGAGATATTTTCGTCAATTTAGCGACATTTTAAAAAATCGCCAAATTTATCGCTAAGTGGGACTGTAATACTGACAGTCCCACTTGGTGACAAATTGACGAAACATCATCACAATACTATACCTAACAAAACACAATTCATTTAATTTATTTAGAGCAATTTTATCAACTTCAAGATATTTTTATGGGTTTACAAACATTTTTATCAATTTGGTGACATTTTAAAAATTCGCTAAATGTGTTACTAAGTAGGATGGTTGAACTGTCAGACAAATGCTAACGTCAGACAAATGCTAACATCATTTCAGTACTCTCTAATAAAACAAAATAAATGTCATTGATTTGCTTCGTTTTTAATAATTTGGCGATAATTGCGTCAATTTGGCAACGTTTAAGAAAAGTTCCCAAGTTAGCGATATCCCGCCAAATTCGTAACTCTGAATTTGCGGATTTGAATAAAACATCCTGATCCCGTTTGTATTTACTAAATGAAAACTCTACAATTGTATTAGAAGACATACCCGTTCTACTCTTTTTCTGTTTTAACAATCGGCTAAATGAATTTATTGGGTAAACACAATATATGAGTTTATTAGCTAAACACAATATATAAACTTGAAAACTCTTTGTCAAAATAAATGAAAGTGATGTACGCAGTTCGCAATTAATATAATTAAAAGAAAAATCAAACCGTTCATTTATAAGATATATTTTTATATCCATTTATTTATTATTCAAATCGAAAAAATAATAATAAACATTAACAAACGCATTTAATTTAATTGCGTTGCCGAGGAACATGATATAAGATAGAATCTTCCTCATAAAATGCTAATAATTAAAAAACCATTTGATTTCTTAATACTTTTCATTGTTTAAAAGCTTGTGAAAAATAAACCATGGTGATAGATTTTTTCATTTAAATTCATGCTTTAAACAATTCATGTTTTCAGAAAGTGACTAATTAGAGCAAAAATCGAACTCAGAGATAAAGCTTTAATTCATTTTCACGTTTTAAATAAACGATTTCCAACTTTTTCGTTTGAAGGAACCAGGGAGTTAGAGCAAAGAACTCCTAGGAAAAAGTTTTGTTTTTCATTAATATCTGGACAACCCCTGGTCATAGAAACTCAAAACCTGGACTGAATTCAAGTAGGGCTATTTCAAGGCTACTCAGAAAATTTCATAAAATTCGGTTCAGCCGTTCTCCCGTGATGATGGGACAAACAGACAGATATACAGACAGACAGACAGATTTTCAATTTATTTATATAGATTTATTTTTGCAAGCTGACAACATTTTCTAATGCGATAAGTCAGCAGATAAAAAAAAATCTGATGTGGGCAGAACATGACTTTCCCTGTAGACTCAAATTCATTTTTTGTTTATTTCTTTAATAATTCATTAAATTGAGTTTAATTGCACAAAATAACAGCCATAATTATTTTAAATGACACTGAATTTGAACTTTCAATAGCATTTTCCTTTTCATTTGGTAACTGGACTTCTTTTCAAAGGTGGCGTAGTGAAAATGCGTTAAAACTAAAATATCTCGAAAACGGTTATTCCTAGTGCAATGGGATTGGACTTATTCTTTTCATCGTTAAAAATTACGTATAAAACAATGTTGATATATTTGAGGATACATAGTCTTTTATTTTGGATTTTGACGATTTTTGGGGACCATTTCTCAAAAAATGCTATGTTATTTTTTCCAAATCGTACCAAAATCTAATCAACACCAGGGTAACCTACAAATGACTTCTCTACCAAATTTTGTAAAATTTGATCTATTCGTTTTTCAGCTAGAGTGGATACAAGCAAATATTGCAGGCCAGTTCGAAATAAAAAGGCGGATTCTTTTATCCCGAATCGTACCAAAAACCAATCAGCACCAGGGTCACACATTGGCTTGCCTACCAAATTTTATGAAATTTTAGTTTTCGAGTTATAGTGGATACGCACATTGCACAGAGAAGCACACAGGCAGACAGACACACACACAGCCGTCACTCAAAATATTTCCGGCATGATTCCAATACTTTATATATTACCATGTATTGCAGGGAAAGTAAAAAAAATGTGCTTTAAAACTGTAAACTGAATCAAATTTTAAATAAATCTACGCGTCATTTTGTGCAATTAAACTCAAAGGATTATGAAAGAAGTAATTTAAAAAAAAAAAAAAAAACATGAACTTGAGCCTCTAGGGAAAGTCATGTGTTGTCCCCATCAGCTTTCTGTTTCTGTTTACGAGGAATAAGGATGTGATCGCACTTCAGTAGATTTCTGTGTGGATGATCATCTGCTTGCTCTCGTGCAAAATGCTTTTATATGTCAAAAGTGTTTTATTACAATAGTGATTTTATTATAGTGGTATTGAGGGTCCCAAAAACATGTAGAGGCCTCGAAGAATTTCTTTTGCCGCATGCCCTCATGGTAGTCAGAACCTGGGTTGCCGGTGCTCTCGTTTCAGAAAAGCACACGTGTTTATTTAGCTGCTGGCATTTGTGTGACACCAATACCTGCATCTAATTCAGTCAATGCAGTGTTGATTTCCCAACAAGCAGTTCACATATTCGAATGAGTTGGCTGTCTGGGGGCGTAGCTCAGATGGTAGAGCGCTCGCTTAGCATGCGAGAGGTACCGGGATCGATGCCCGGCGCCTCCACTTTTTTTTTTTTTTTTTTTTATAAAAGTCACTTGCATTTATATTAGGTTTCATTCATTGAAAACATTTTAAAATCATTATTTCTTTATTTCCACTCGACTTTTATAAAATCCTTTTTATAAGATAATATCCTCCACTTTTATAAAATAAATTATAATTTCTTTTACTTTCCCTACAATACATGGTAAAATACAGGGAAATTATTGGAACCGTGTCAAAAATCGCAACTCGAGTTTTCGACGGAAGTACACGTTTTGGGACATCTAGAATATAAAATAATATGTTTAGCGTGACGTCTGTGTGTGTGTGTCTGTCTGTGCAACGTATGTATGCACTCAAATTCCAAAACTAATGGACCCAATTTCATAGATAAGTCACTTGTGGGATGTGGGTGATCCCGGTGCTGATTAGATTTTGGTACGAATCAACATAAAAAAAAACTGTCTTTTTTTTTTTTTTTTTTTTTTTGGCGAAATTTCCCGTAAAAATCGCATGTATCCATTCTAGCTAAAAGATCAATTTACCAATTTAAAAAAAATCGGTAGATAAGTCACTCATTATTTAGTCTGGGGCTGATTCGACTTTGGTATAATCGAAATATAAGAACCTGCTTTTTTTTGCGAAATGGCCCTCAAAAATCGTCAAAATCTAAAATAAAAAACTACGTACGCTGAAATATATCCATAAAATATTTGTTCCATAGGTATTATTTGATTTTTGACGATAAAAAAAACTAAGATCAACCCCATTACTCCAGCATTAGCCGTCCTCGAGATATTTTAGTTTTTTCGCCTTTAAATATAAATCCCGTTACCAAATGAAAACGAAAGTTGATTCAAATAATTATGCGTCTTATTGTGTGCCATTAAACTCAATTTAATGAATTATTAATGAAATAAACAGAAAATGAATTTGAGTCTGTAGGGAAACTTACGTGCTGCCCACATCAAATTTCCTTGTTTATAGGTGGCACACCCAGAGCATCCGTTTGTCTCGGCCCCCTCCGCCTCCTACAGGAGTGTAGACATCCTACATCCTATATCTTTAGGATACTTACATACAGGAGAGGTGGGAAAAGACAAAAGGATGCATTGCATAGGGGCTCGAGCTTCACAAAAAGTTTATGAAAAAGGTCAATGACTTATAGAAAGTACGGGGTAGTAAAATCGAGTCCTTATTACAGTGCCCCTTGGTAAACTCATGCTCCAATATTTTGGATTTGAAATCAGGATTTATGTTTGTTTTAGTATTTTGTGGTTCAACCCCAATTTGCAGGATGTGCGATTGGATTTTAAAGATCAGATTTTAACGAAAATATGCCACAACGTCCAAGTCGGACGAGAACATAACAGTTTGTGGGCTTTTTGAATGAACGTCCGAAGGGCATCAAGTGTTGCGGGGCTCCCCAAAGGTGTTGTGCCTGCAGGGAGTTAAAGGACCCACGGAGCTGCTCTGTGGCCCAGGGGCGGAGGCCGCTGAGCCACAAACTGCTAAATCATAATTCCTGATCTCAAAACCAAAATATTGGAGCATGCGTTTACCATGGGACATATAGTATCTCGTTGAGTAGTAGAGGCATGGATGGCCACCTTAACCTTTGTCGGGGTTCCTGTAAAACTTCTGTAGTAAATAAAGATACATTGAGCACGGAAGATGGGCCCCCTGACCCTTGCGGACTCGTAGCATCTGCCCATGGTATGAAACGGCCCTGAGTAAGGGGGTCCGCTCAAAAATTCTGTAGGCGGAATCGGCGTATACTTATTCTTTAATTTCAGTTTTACGATTTTTACGAGCCATTTAAAAAATGAGCAAATAAAGAACATGGAAAAGTAAAAAGAATGAATGCATATCAAAAACGTAACATTATGTCACTCACACGCGAAACATGAAGAGGGGGGGGGGGGAGGCAATCCATTGCGTGAAATATTCATGCGCAGGGGCACAATTACGTCTTTTGAGTTGGCTTACGTTTCTTAAGAAACCCAAAACCAAACATACACAATTTTGGGCAGAAATGCTCGCGGCGCAGATGAATCAAAGAGATTCCACCTTTGTTCATTCAGCCACACAGGGCACGGGCACATTATGTTAATGCGTAAACGCACGAAATGGCTCAATCACGAACGCGCGCCCCTGAATTGCTAATGAGTGCGCACGAGAAAGATCGCCTCTTTATGCGATTGCGACAGCCCCCCCAACATTTTGACACGAGTACGCTTTCTGGAGGGCACGAACCAATTAACTCCCTTAAAGTAAAGTTTGATGAGTTTGTCATGCACGTTTGATCAATCCAAGAAGCCACACACGTTCGTTCGTGTTAATCAAATATGCTATCTCTGCAACGGAAAACCAAAGATAGTACCTACAAGACAGTGGCGTAACACCCGGGACCCAGGGAGCCCCCCATTATCCCCATACATCTTGCCCCGGGAAGGCCTGGTGTATCGAAAGGCCAGTAAAAGAGAAATGAAAATTTGGAAACTCATGAAAAGAGTGGGGAACAGGGCTCAATGGTCAAAATTAAATGTTTCAGGAGGGCCCAAGCTTGCCCGTTACGCCACTGTTCTACTGTAGTAAAGGTAGATGGATGCAATACAAAAGATGAATAGAACCAGTGGCGTTACCAAGGAAAATAAAATAATTGGTTACCAACACCCCCTCCCCCAAATTTTTTATACTGCTGACGCCAGTGACTGTATCTGATAGTGTCGACAGATCAAATATCAATAGCTTGCCCAGAGTGGACGTAAAAGCAATGGGGAATCCAGAAGGGTGCAACCAGGGCCCAACTAAGACAGTCTAGGGCTCTAAACACGGCATTACTTCAACCCCCACCGCCCCGGCCACCCAAACCGCTACTGAAGACCCTTGGGTCAGTCGAGTGGTCTGTGTCTTCAACATCCCCACGCCCAGTTTTCACAACTAAGAACAAAAATGTTGTATTTTTCTCCGTATTAATATTTTACAGAGACACAAATAAAAATTATTTAAAGTGTTAGGTATAAAAACAACAACACAGTCTTACGGGAAAACAACAGCTAATAAATTCCAATTTAAATATATATTTCAAATTTATATCTTTTCTTCCAAAAAATTTTTATCATTTTAATATTTTTGGCCTCCAGCATTTACCATTTCTTTGACGCACGTGCTTAGATTGTATGTATCCCTCTTGTAAACTGTTAATTTAATTCCCATGTTTTATTACTTATATCACCTTTTAGTATAACTTTAATTTTAATTCTCTGGTATCAATGTTTTCCTTTTGTTAGATATTATATTTCAAATCCTCTTGGACGGATATCAATTAACCTCTTTAATGTTATTGAACTAGGGTATGCCATTCATTTCATGTTCTATATATTAGCTTCCGTATATATATATATATATATATATATATATATATATATATATATATATATATATATATATATATATATATATATATATATATATATATATATATATATATATATATATATATATATATATATATAAATATAAATTAGTAAATCCAAAGTTAGAATGTATGTAGTAACTCATAATACACTATTCCAAAATTTTCTACAAAATACAAAGAAATAAAAGAAATTAAGACATAAAGAGGAAATAATAAAGCGTAATGCAGGTCATAAAGACAAAGACAAAGACAATCAACATATTTCAAAAATGAGGAATGCAAATAAGAAAACAAAAAAATCAAGCAAAAAAGCTTGCACATGGAAGAGATTTAATATATATATATATATATATAATAAAGTTAAAGTTTAAAACTCCAATGAAAGAATCATATCCTTTTCTTATTACCCATATCGATAAAGCCTCTAATAATCATGCTATTACCTGTAAAAAATTCTATATACAATTTCTGTTAGATTATTTAAAGAATAATAGTCTATTTAAACTAGATTCACATTCTATTAATAGTATTAAACTGAAAACCATCAAAGTGTATAGTGATTTTAATATCAATTATAAATTTCTTAAATTTCCATAGATAGTTCTTACTCTTAAATTTCATAAAAATCCTATTAAATTTAGAACAGTTACTAGTGGTCATAATACTTACTCTACTACAGCGAGTAAATTACTACTAAATTATTTAAATCTAATAAATGATAGTTTACGTTATTCTAGCAATAATGACCACGTTATTCTAGCAATAATTACTTATTCTAAATAATAGTAAAGAATTAAAAACTACATTAACATCACTAGGTAAACTAATTGGATTTCAAACTTTTGACTTTAAAGATCTTTTCAATAATACTAAGATCTCTGATTTATATGTTGTAATTTTAGCTCTATATAATGCTTATATTACTAATCAATCTACTCAAACATTATTTATCAATTTTCCTAAACTTCTTCACTTTGTTCTTTTCAATAATTATATTTTCCAGGGAAATAAATTATATTTACAAGTCTCAGAAGTTCCACAAGGTGGTTGCAGTAGCAATATGTTAGCTAATTTATATCTTTATCGTTATGAATTGTTTTTTACTTCAATAGATTATAAAATTTACAGATATGTTGATGATCTGATTTGTTTAGTATATACTGAAAATTATGTCATAGATATAGTTTTCTATCCAGACAACTTAGAATTAATTCCTAATGAAGCTACCATTAGTAATAATATTAATTTTTTGGATTTAAATCTAATTATTGAGCCTACTCATAGTATTGTTACTAATTTATATGATAAAAAAGACTTTTAATTTAAACATTAATAAAATATTATCATTTAATTCCTACAATTAGATTCAAATGTTTAGAAATATTATCCTTAATCAACTTTTTAGAATTTATAGATTATCAGATAAAAATTTCATGCTATGCATATAAATAATCTAAAAATTACCAGCAAATTATATAAATATCCAGCATATCTAGTAAATGGTATTGTTAAAAAGTTTGGATTAACTGAATATTCGTGATTTCTCTTTTTTGTATCTTATATTGGCCAGACATCAACATTCTCTTGATTTAACATTACATTGTATTTACATCCCCTTAAATATTAGCCTCACTGTTTTCGATTATACGCCCCATTATTTTGTAGCTCTTACTGTAGAATATCATCTTTTATTGCCTTTTCGAATTACTGTTATTTGTTTCATACGACTGGCAAAAGTGAATCTCTACTTTCAACCTTTGGGATTGGCAACACTGGTCGCTTTATTTTGGGCTCCAATGGTTAGCACATTTGCAGTTTTTTTATTCCAGGCATTCTTGTTTCCTTTATTATTTTTCTATCTTTATGTGTGTTGTCCAAGTTATTAGAGTATATAAATATTATCTATCTCTAATATCAGAAACACACATTTGTGTTCATTTTGATTACATACCTTGAATCTGATGAAGAGTTTTTTCAAAATGAACAATTCATTTATTTAGGCTTAGAGCTTATCCACGTGTATAGTTTTAATGCTAGGATTTTATTAGTTTTTCCAATTATCGATTCCATTCCATTGATATTTGTTGATTATCTTACACTTGATGACTAGCAATTTGTATTTTTTTCCATTTGATTGATGATTCTCTATTTAATACGTCTTTTTATTATGTAGGCATTTTTTAAAGTTAGGATTTTTGAGTTACAACTTCTCTCTTTTCTATCATTGGATTTTCAAACTATTATTATTATTATACGAGTATATATGTTGTATGTATGTATGTATATATATATATATATATGTGTGTGTGTGTGTGTGTGTTATATATATATATACATATATATATATAATGTATTTTCTTATTATATATATATAATAAGAAAAAATGAGATTGAAAATGGATTAATACAATTAGAAGTTGTGTGTTTACGGGGTTGTAGAGAGGTCAAGGGGGATTGCGACCGCTTTTCCTGGTTTAAGCATGCTTTTAATCCCAGGAAACACTCCCAGAAACCACTACACGCCCGAAACAACAATCAACAGTATGCCAGGGGAAAAAACGGAATCCCGAAATGAAGATCTTAAGTCACAAGAACATATAAAAGCATATAAAATGAAACAAGTATGAATAAAAATATATTCATATTCATACTTGTATATGTTTGTCTCATTTTTTCTTATTGTACTTTGAGGCTTAGATAAAGCAGCAAATGCGCCTTACTATTCCTTGGATTTTATATTTTATATTTCATTTTGATTGTATGAAACAAGTATGAATAAAAATATATTCATATTCATACTTGTATATATTTTTATTCGTACTTGTTTCATTTTATATGCTTTTATATGTTCTTGTGACTTTAAGATCTTCATTTCGGGATTCCGTTTTTTCCCCTGGCATACTGCTGATTGTTGTTTCGGGCGTGTAGTGGTTTCTGGGAGTGTTTCCTGGGATTAAAAGCATGCTTAAACCAGGAAAAGGGGTCGCAATCAACCTTGACCTCTCTACAACCCCGTAAACACACAACTTCTAATTGTATTAATCCATTTTCAATTTCATTTTTTCTTATTGTACTTTGAGGCTTAGATAAAGCAGCAAATGCGCCTTACTATTCCTTGGATTTTATATTGATTGTATTTGAGGAATATATATATATATATATATATATATTATTCGTAAATAACATTAAATGTTACCGATTTTTCAGAAACTATAAATTTCAATCAAATATACTTCCTTTCCTACCTGGAAGAATAAATAGCATTATGAAAGATTAATTTAGGAAGAGCATTAGATCATCTAAAGGGTCGAAGTTCAAGCGACCTACACCTTTAAATTGTACCAACGGTTCGTTGTTACGTATTCGTAACAATATGATGTCACTTCCGTTATATACTTCCGTTTCATCCTCGTCACATCATATTTCATGATTTGCTCTGTACCCGCGCCCTTAAATGTTTCGTATAAAAAAAAAAATATATTTTTAATATTATAACGCTTATAATGATAGAAATAGACTTACACAATATGAAACACGAATGCATACGAAAGTCAAGAGGAGAATATTTTCCCTTAAAAAATAATTTGATAAACAGTTACCATTTAGTTAATTACTAACAGATATGTCCGACGTTGCTCGTAATTTTATGTACAAATTGTAGTCTTTCTTCTAAATGGCATTGTTTATCAAAACATTCTATTAAAACATTTAATTTAATTCTCTTACGAAGAAATTAAGTAAATAAATGAAATATAATCTCTGTTCTCACTACAGAAAATTATTTTTACAACCATATCTGAAGAATACAACATTCTGATCCCGTTTGTAAACCACAAAGCACATTAAAGTGGATCAACATATGCCGAAATGAAAAATTTAAAATGGTAGGAAAATATATACCAATGTCATTTTTACCCTGTTTTTAACAATTGGTTAAACACAATATTTAAATTTGAAAAATATTTGCCAAAACAAAACAGATGACTTGAGAAATTGAAAATATCAATCAATACCCCATGGTTGTTACTGGTATAATACAGAAAAGGGCAATACCGTTCGTTTATATAATTCATTTTTATATTAATCTCTTTATTTTAAATCAGATAAATTAAATAAAAATCGTCTGTCCTATAAAAGTATTTAATTTAATTGCGCTGCTAAGCAAAGTGGCACAGCACAATCTTCTTCAAATAAATTTTCGGGGAAAAAATCATCTGCATATTGTATTTCAGGGAGGTTTAACTATGCGTTTTTTATTAATATCTCGATAACCGCTGGTCCTGGAACTCGAAACATTGACGGGGTTACCCGCAGTGAAATAAAGAATAACATTAGGGGGAAAAAATCTGATGTGAGCAGCACATGACTTTCCCTGCAGACGCGAATTCATTCTTTCTATATTTTTTTAAGAATTCATTAAATTCAGTTTAAGTGTACAAAATAACACAAAATTTTCATTTTTAATTCAATTTCTGCTTTTATTTGGTAATTGGACATTTTTACAAAGGAAACATAACAAAAATGCAAAAAATCTCAAATATCTCGAAAACGGTTAGTCCTAGAGAGATAGAGTTGTTCTTATTCTTTTTCTCGTCAAAAATTACGTATAAAACAAGCATTTAATTGATACATTTGAACATACGTAGTCTTTTTTTATAGATATTGACGATCTTTGCGGGCCATTTCGTAATAAAGGGCAGGTTGTTCTTTTCCGAATCGTACCAAAATCTAATCAGCACCAGAGTATCCCGCAAGTGATTTATCTACTAAATTTTGTGAAATTTGGTCAATTAGTATTCCAGGTAGAGTGGATACATGAGATTTTTGAGGGCCATTTCGCAAAAAAAGGCGGGTTCTTTTTTTTTTCGAATTGTACCCAAAACTAATCAGCACTAGGGTCACGCCCAAGAGTTTTACCTACCAAATTTTATGAAATTCAGTCCATTAGTTTTTGAGTTAGAGTGGATACATACATTGCACAGACACACAGACAGACGTCACGCTAAAAATGGTTTTTTCGTATTCTAGAGGTCGCGAAACGAGTAGATCCGTCGAAAAGTCGAGTTGCGATTTTCGGCATGATTCCAATACTTTCCTTATACATTAACATGTGTTGCAGGGAAAGTAAAAATCTGATGTAGGCAGCACATGAGTTTCTCTGCAGACTCAAATTCATTTATTTTATTTCTTTAATTATTCATTAAATTGAGTTTAATTACACAAAATAACACTAAATGTGCATTTTTAATTCAATTTCTGTTTTTATTTGGTAATTAGACATTTTTCTAAAAGTGGCATAAATAAATGCGAAAAATCTCAAATATCTCGAGAATGGTTAATCCTAGAGTAATAGAGTTGTTCTTATTATTTTCCTCATCAAAAATTACGTATAAAACAAGCATTTTATTGATATATTTGAACATACGTAGCCTTTTTTTAGATTTTGCGATTTTTGAGGGCCATTTCGTAAAGAAAAGCAGGTTGTTCTTTTTCGAATAATACCAAAATCTAATCAGCACCAGAGTATCCTCCAAGTGACTTATCTGTCAAATTTTGTGAAATTTGGTCAATTAGTATTTTCGTTAGAGTGGATACATGACATTTTTGAGGGCCATTTCATAAAAAAAGGCAGGTTTTTCTTTTCCGATTAATACCCAAATCTAATCAGCACCAGAGTATCGTACAAGTAACTTATCTACCAAATTTTGTGAAATTTGGGCAATTAGTATATTAGCTAGAATGGATACATGAAATTTTTACGGACCATTTCGCAAAAAAAAAAAAAGGCGGGTTCTGTTTTTACGAATCGTACCAAAAACTAATCAGCACCAGGGTCATACCCAAGTGACTACCTACCAAATTTTATGAAATTCGGTCCATAAGTTTTTGAGTTAGAGTGGATACATACATTGCCCAGACACACAAACAGACAGACACACAGACGTCACGCTATAAATAGTTTTTTCGTATTCTAGAGGTCTCGAAACGTGTAGATCCGCCGAAAACTCGAGTTGCGATTTTCGACATGATTCCAATACTTTTCCTATACATTACCATGTATTGCAGGGAAAGTAAAAATACAAAAAACTGTCAAAAACTGTGGATTTGTATACGGAACAGACAAAAAATAAAAACACCAGTTTTATATACATAGATAGCAACTTAAACGTAAATTGTGAAAATTATCAAGAACTGTTTATATGAATTCCAGTTACAGTTGTACAAGGAATGTTAGATATTATTTCTTTTTAAACAATGTAAGGTATGCGGGGTGGGGTGGGAGACCGAGGTCCGTGTTTCATTCTATTTCTTAAATTTAAATATTATAAACTTGTACTTTAATGTCAACTTATTTCCTCATTTAACTTTGACATTTGCTATTTCCCCCATAATGAAAAATTTAATTTGCATCCGTATAAACCAAATTCCCACAATAAATTTCTAAATCTATTCATGTCATGAACAAAAAATCGTCTGCAAAAATAAGACCTTTTCCAATCACGACTCCAGATCTATTTAGGTATTAAGTATTTCCAGGAATATTTCGCTTCTTTGATTTAAAACACCTGATAGTCTTTAAGTACCTGAAGCGACGCAAGGGATTAAGAAGACAGATGCTGCGAAAATATCGCGAAAGCAGAATAGAGTAATTTTAGAGTATTCTTTTGGAAATTTTTCACCAATGTGGTACTGTGATTTGAAATTAATATCTGGAAAGATGTTATCAATTAATGTGGCATATATAACATATACCAGATATTTCACAGAAACAATTTTATTTCTATTTCTTAGCAATTTACAAATATTTAAAATCCGAAATATGGAAACTTAATACGTTTAGTGGGATTCAACCGCGATCGGGTAAATGTTAAGCCTTAAATTGAAATCTCTCTAGTGGAGTGCTTCCCAAACTGGATAACGTTGTACGCCAGGGGTACGCCAGATGATTCAAAGGGGTACGATGCCAAATTTGTTGATTACTTTATGCAGGGGGTCTCTGCATAACTGAACTCGCTTTTAGAATTTCGGCAATTGATTTAAGACGCAAACTTCCAATCTGAGAATTCTCTTTTGTTACTTTCCCTGCAATACATGGTAATGAATAGGGAAAGTATTGGAATCATGCCGAAAATCGCAACTCGAGTTTTCGACGGATCTACACGTTTCGAGACCTCTAGAATACGAAAAAACTATTTTTAGCGTGACGTCTGTGTGTGTGTCTGTCTGTGTAGATTTTGTATCCACTCTAACTAAAAAACTAATTAACCGAATTTCATAAAATTTGGTAGGTAAGTCAGTTGTGGGCGAATCTGGTGCTGATTAGTTTTGGGTACGATTCGGGATAAAAGACCCCGCCTTTTTTTTGCGAAATGGCCCGCAAAAGCTTATATCCCCTCTAGCTGAAAATCTAATCGACTAAATTACACAAAATTTGGTAGATAAGTCGCTTGTGGGTTACCCTGGTACTGATTAGATTTTGATATGATTCAGAAAAAAATAACCTGCCTTTTTTTGCAAAATGGCCCGCAAAAACGACAAAATCTAAAATAAAAATATTCGTATCCTGAAATATATCCATTAAATGCTTGTTTTATACGTAATTTTTAACGAAGAAGAGAATGAGACCAACCCCATTACACTAGGACTAGCCGTTCTCGAGATATTTTCGTTTTTTTTTTGGCTTTTCTCTAAGTCACCTTTGAAAATGAGTCCAGTTACCAAATGAGAACGAAAATTGAATTATAAGTGAATTAAATTTAATTAAAATAAAGGGAATGTGTATAAAAGTCTGGAGGGACAGTCATGTGCTGCCCACATCAGATTTTTGTTTATTAAAATAAATGCGAAATTCTTTCATATTATACTTCTGAGTAGTATTTTCATAGAAATAAGGGGCCCAAATTTTATACAGTTCCTTGAGTATATATGAAAAAAAGAAAGTAAAAAAAAAACGGTGCGGTGCGCTGTACATAACTAATCGAAAGGAAATAAATTAGATGTGGGCAGCACATGACTTTCCCTGCAGACTCATATTCACGTTCGTTTTATTTCTTCAATGATCCATTCAATTGAGTTCAATTGCATAAAATAACACCCATAATTATTTAAAATGACACAGAATTTGTACTTTTAATGTAATTTTCGTTCTCGTTTGGTAACTGGACTTATTTTCAGAGGTGACGCAGCGAAAATGCGAAACATCTAAAATATCAAGAGAACGGCTAGTCTTAGTATAATGGGGTTGGTCTTATTCTTTTCATCATTAAAACTTACGCATAAAACAAGCATTTAATGGATATATTTGAGCATACGTAATTTTTTATTTTAGATTTTGACGATTTTTACGGGCTATTTAAAAAAAAGGAAGATTATTTCTTTCCAAATCGTACCAAAATCTAATCATCACCAGAGTAACCCACAAGTGATTTATCTTTCAAATTTTGTGAAATTTGATTTATTAGTTTTTTAGCTAGAGTGGATTTTTGCGGGCCATTTCGCTAAAAAAGGCGGGTTCTTTTATCCCGCAGCGTACCAATAATTAATCAGCACCAGGGTCACACATAAGTGACTTACCTACCAAATTTTATGAAATTGAGTCCATTAGTTTTTGAGTTAGAGTAGAGGCATACGTTGTACAGACAGACACACATACACACACACAGGCGTCATGTTAAATATAGTTTTCCTATTCTAGAGGTCCCAAAGCGAGTAGATTCGTCGAAAACTCGATTTTCTACATGATTCCAATACCTTCCCTATGCATTACCATGTATTGCAGGGGAAGTAAAAAACTGTGCTATTACTGACAAGTTATATTATTTATATAAAAAAAAAAATCGGAAATTCTCTCTGTCGGGGTCAGAGCAAATAACTTTGTGCAGAGACGTTTTATGTAGAGCCTGGTTCAATTTGTAGTCAGCCCCTGCAGTACGAGTCACGATTGAGGGAAAATCCAATTCGAATTTTAGCCTACTTTACGTTAGTTTTTTACGTTATTTCCATAGCAAATATTTTCAGAAGTATTGCAAATAACCGCACCCGGTTTTTTCCTTTGACTAGTTATTGCTCAGCGCAATTTATTCTACTCGTTCTTTAACTTTTTGCTGAAGGGCTCGTATAAATATTTAGACCCTTACTTCAGTCAAAAGATCACCCACCGGGATTTTAATACATTTTCAAATTGGAAGTATGTGTTTCAAACCAATTGCCTAAGCTGCGAGGTCAGTTATGCTGAAACACCCTGTATGGACAAAAACATTTCTTTAACCCCCTCCCACCACAACCACCACCTCACTGACGTACAGAGAGAAGATTTAGGATTTCCATGGGCCGTTGATATTTCTTTGAATATCAAAGGCTTTCACAGTAGGGGTGGTAACCTTATTTTTACTTTCCCTGCAATACATGGTAATGTATAGGGAAAGTATTGGAATCATGTCGAAAATCGCAACTCGAGTTTTCGACGGATCTACACGTTTCGAGACCTCTAGAATACGAAAAAACCATTTTTAGCGTGACGTCTGTGTGTGTGTCTGTCTGTGCAGATTTTGTATACATTCTAGCTAAAAAACTAATCGACCGAATTTCACAAAATTTGGTAGTTAAGTCACTTGTGGGCGAGTCTGGTGCTGATTAGTTTTGGGTACAATTCCGGATAAAAAAAAAACCCGCCTTTTTTTGCAAAATGGCCCGCAAAAGTTTGTATCCACTCTAGCTGAAAAACTAATGGACCGAATTTCACAAAATTCGGTAGATGCGTCACTTATGGGTCATCCTGGTGCTGATTAGATTTTGGTACGATTCGGAAAAAAATAACCTGCCTTTTTTTGCCAAATGGCCCGCAAAAATTGTCAAAATCTAAACTAAAAAGCTACGTATACTCAAATATATCCATTAAATGCTTGTTTAATACGTAATTTTTAACGAAGAAAAGAATAAGACCTACCCCATTCCACTAGGACTAGCCGTTCTCGAGATATATTAGGTTTTTTTTTTCGTATTTTCACCACGCTATCCTTGAAAATAATTCCAGTTATCAAATGAGAACGAAAATTGAATTAAAAGTGAATTAAATTTAATTAAACTAAAGAGAACGTGGATATAAGTCTGCAGGGAAAGTCATGTGCTGCCCACATCAGATTTTTAACCTTATGTCTGTTTGGTAATTTTTATCGGGTGCGTATAGCTTCTTCATAAAAATTCCAAACATACCATAGAATGGAGTGGGAAAACTATGGATCCCTTGACTACAGGGTGTTTCAAAGATTGCACGACTCAATAAATATTTCTTGAACAATTGATCTTAGACCCATGGTTCAAATTTAAGCAATGATTCAAATCAGGTAGATTTTGTTGCGACTTTTGTTGCCACTGCGGCAGATTTTGTTGCCACTTAACTCGTTTTAGTAAAAGAGTACAACATTTAACTTTTTTATACGGATTTGCAACAACAGCAAAACAAAAAGTTTCAGTTAGCAAATTCTTCCTTATTTATCTAAAGATCTTTTGAAAAAAGAAAATCTGTTATATAATATGCAACATTGGACGTGAAGAACTTGTTAAAGTTTTAAAACTGGGGTGTCATGGGCACCCATGGGGAAGAACAAGAGGGGGAACTTGCCACATCTCTCTCTGGCTGTTAAAGGTCAGACGATTAGGGCCCAGGTCGCTGTATAGAACGCCTAGATCAGTGATTCTGTGAAAAATGCCTAATATAGGAACCCCAAAACGCATTACCACTTATGGCTCTCTTGACGATTGGCTGAATAGAAATCTGCAATAGAAATTAATAGCCTTCAATAGAAATCCGACGATTACAAATTTTTTAAACAAAGTCTAGAGCCAGCTCACCAAAGCAGTCTCAAATTATCCATTTCCTCACACACAATACACTATTTTCATTGTTCCAAGAATTATATACATAATTTTTTTCAGAAAATAATATTACGAAAATCTTAAAATTCAAATAATCATGAGAATTATTAAAAATTTTATCTAGTTTTTCACATGTCTGTACCTAAATTTATATATCAGGAACTCTTCTGTATCTAAATTTATATATCAGGATACCTTCTTCCAGTCTTTATTCCCCCCCCCCCCCCATCCACACACAAAGATTTTTCCAAAAGTGTTAGTTTAGTGTAAGTTTCCAAAAGTGCGGATTTGGGAGGTCTTAGACTTTAAAACCCAAAATGTGTTTATTTGTTAAAATCTCGAATTGGAAAACTGTCTGAAAAACAATACTTTCTCTATGAAAAAAGTAACAAGAAAGATCAATCATGCATAAGCATTGATTATGAAACACTTTCCAAGTGAAATGCAATTTCATTTAAAAATTTCTAAAATATGATACATTCAGTGGTGATATCTTTTACATTATTACAGTGCTACAGTAATTTATTATACGTAAATATTTAAAACTGTATCGAAATATAAATCATCTGATTCTCAATGTAAAATCAATGAATATTTCATTCATATAACTTTTATTCCAGACTCCAGAGCTAAATAATTTTGTGTGAAAAAAAATTCAGCAATTCTTATGTAACTCACCTTACAATCGCTTGAGATATTTGCATTCTGCATAATTTAAAATTAGGCTTCATTGAAGAGATAATAAAAGTTTAGGGATCATTTAAAATCACAACTATTGTAATTGCATAGGCACGGAATTTAGATACACAGATAATACACAGATACACAGAAAATATATGTGTGTGTGTGTATGTATTCAAAGTATTGGAATCGTGCCGAAGATCGGAACTCGAATTTTCGAAGGATCTACACGTTTTGGGACTTCTAGAACACGAAAAAACTATTTTTAGAAAGACGTCTGTGTGTGTAAGGGAGTATCTGTGTATGTTTCTGTGTGTCAGTGAGGTTATTACATCCACTCTATTGAAAAACTAATAGACCGAATTTCTTAAAATTTGGTAGGTATGTTTTTTGTGGGAAATCCTGATGTTCATTAGATTATAGTACGATTCGTAATAAAAGAATCGGCCTTCTTTGCGAAATGGCCGGCAGAAATTTCCTTTATCCACTCTAGCTAAAAACTAATGGAACAAATTTAACAAAATTTGGTGTATATTATTTCAATAACCTACAAGTGATTTATATACCAAATTTTGTTAAATTTGGTATATAAATTTGTAGGTTATTCTAGTACGATTCGGGAAAAAGGAACGGGCTGCTTTTGCAAAATGGCACGCAAAAATCGTTAAATATAAAAATAAAAGACTACGTGTGCTTAATTATATCAATTAAATTCCTATTTTATACGTGATTTTTGACAACAAAAGAATAAGACTAACCCCATTATTCTAGGATTAGCCGTTCTTGAGATATTCTAGTTTTTTCGCGTTTTCGCTACGCCACCTTTAGCAATAAGTCCAGCTATCAAATGAGAACCAAATTTAAGTTTAACGTGCAAATTCAATGTCATTTAAAATACTTATGGCTGTTATTTTGTGTAGATAAACTCAAATTATTATTGAAGAAATAAAGAGAACGTGAATATAAGTCTGCAGGGAAAGACATGTGCTGCCCACATCAGAATTTTTAACAATATTACAACAATGATTTATAGAAGTGAACGGGGATTATTTGCAGGCCATTTCGAAAAAAAATGTAGGTTCTATATTTAAAGATCCACCACATTTTTGTAAAATAAAATGTTCAACAAATTTAAGTTGTGTACCAAATTTTAACTCTCTGGGACGTAGGAAAGTGCATTAAAAATGCCATCAAATAAGTACATCATGAAGAGTTATATAAAATTCAAAAAAATTTGAAAAATTGTTATCTACCAATTTATTTTAAAATGTGTAGCCTCTCTCATATACAAAATGATTAAACTCTTGGAAAGATATTTATTATATAATATATCTCTTTTTTCTTTCTGGAGGATATCCCAAAAGTCAGAATTTTATTGAATTTGTTTTTTTTCCCCATATTAAATAATTTTTAATTAAAAAACTACTTAATATATTTTACTGAAATTTTTTTTATATATTTTATGGGATAATATGAATATTTCCTAAAAATTTCGAAGCAATTTGTGAATTTTAAATTTGCTTAAAAAATGTTTGAAAAATTAGGTCCCATAGGGTTCAATGTATTTCATTTTTTCAACCCGGGTTCAATAAAAAACTAATTGGGTGATATTATTTATTTATATTCCCATAGGTCCCACAGACCGTCTGAATAACATACTAAAATTTCATTTTGATAAAGTCATTTTTACGGTAGTTATCGTGCTAACGGACAGACAGACAGACAGAATGAACAAAGTCATAAACACTTTTCAACTTTGTTGTAAAGTGTTAAAAATGAATTACAATAGTGAGCAATAGTTAATGTCATAAAGTTAATGATTATGAAACATTATATTCATAAAAGAGTTCAATTCATTCAAATTAAAAAAATACTAATTTTATTTATGCATTTTAGTATATTTTGCCATGGAAGTAAATTTCCTTATTACTTTCCCCATACGCGTAGTATAGTGTATAGGGAAACTATTTAACTGAAGAGAACGTTTGGACATTTAGTTTTGGTTTTTAAATTTTTTTTTTTTTTAAATTAAATTTAGTGGCGCATAAGTATCCATGAACTGGAATTGAACAGTTTTGAGGTGATGTCTTTGAGTTTGTGGAAGCGATATAGTATCTCACGAACGAATGCGGCGTTTTGAATGCAATTTGATTATCAAAATCAGTGAATTACTATTGATCGAGCATTCGGAAGATGAACGTCTTCGTGCGTTCTAGATGAGAGTCCTCAATAGTGCGTTTCTGGTCGAGCCCCCCTCCCCCAACTCCCCCCCCATTTCGCTTACGTCCTCAAGCAACAAATAATACGTATTCAATTTAAACGGATTTTATCTGATCTTCTCCCATTTCTTTTCTTGGTATAAATATATTGACACCGCAGTTGAAAGAATTTTTTTCTCTCTCTTTGAGATAATTTTTCTCCAGTTTCAAATTTCTATCAGCAGATCTGGGACGGAGGGCTGTTGAATGTTGAGGCAGCCAACAGGCCGACACTATGATATAGCGTAGACATATTTCCGTGATATACCTGTATATATACCAGTTTTTAGGTAGGAAGTTGGAAAGCCTCCTTCCCCCATCCCTCAATTAGCTGATCCATTACATTAGATCACTATAGGGTATATATTAGAAAATGAAAACCTTCGCACAAATATTCGATCGTCGACTCACCCATTCTGGGATTCTATATATATCTACACCTTTAACAACAACGTTACTCAGCATAAGCGTAGTCGGGATCTCAAAATGGGGCATGACGAAATTGGGGGTTTTACTTCGAGGAGTAATCTAAGATATTAGCTCTTTGGGCTTTCTTTACACCCATATTCTCCAACTTACCAGAAGGTGTAAGGTCACTGTTTGGAGGCCCGGGAAAATTTCGATCAATTTAGACCTTAACCCAAAGGGGATGGCAACTACAGGGACCTTCCTCTGACTCATTATCTTTCGGATGGATCATCTTTCAGACCTACAGATTTATCGTGATCATACTCCGCGTAGACACTGAGGGATTTCGGAGCTGAATTTTGATAGAGATGGACCCTATAGAGAATTAATGCAATTGTTAGTTTCCTTTGGGGATTATATCCCCTGCATACGCCACTGTTCAGTTGACAAGCTTATGAGAATGACTTTCGCCCGTTCTTAATTCTAATCCATAAGCAGTGATTTTTATAACTAAAAACTTGTTACACAATCAAAGATTTCAAAAGGGAGGAGTTGGCGGAGAATTAAGGAGGAGTCTTGTATCATTAAAAACTCAGTTTTCGAAAATGCATTTTTCCAGTACAAATAACTTCCCGAAGGCTTTAATATTAAAACGCGCCTCTCTATAACTCCTTGCATGTCGCTTAGTCGTTGTACTTCCGTGCATTAAAGAATTATTAATAAAAAAAATATGGAAAAGAAACGGGATTACTATTCCGCTGTTGGCTCCCAAATTTCATTTTAGTGGCGCATTTTAAGAAGATGCCGGAATTTGCTTTCGGCCCGCATTGTCAGCTGTACTAATCCACTTCCTGTGTCAAAGTTGGAGCATTTAGCAAAGATAATCCCTGGGTCCAAATTCAAGATACCTCCGCTGCCGGAGTAGTTGTGTTGTTGCTGATGCGTATACTTCAGATTAAAAGCAGGGCAAAGTTTTGCTCTTCGAATAAAAGCATCTCGAAGGCGAAGCACTACTAAACACCTAACATTTTAGTTAATAAGCATAGTTTCGGTCAGAAGTGCATGTGCGTGGTTATGCCATGGTTATAGGGGAAAGGTCGTTGATTTACGAATTTGACTTATTCAAATTTATAATATAAACACCTTGATGTATCTGCCTATCTCCGGGTAACGATGTTACAAAATGTTGCCAAACGCGTTTCAATCACGGGTAAACATTTCATGAACTCTGGAGCTTTACGAGCGTATGATATCAGATACTGAAAGTGAGACCACGGTGTTTTCTTATTTCTTATCATTTTATAAATTTTTATTTGAGATATAGTATAACTCAACTCGGTAAACAAACCCAACAGAAGTAGGAAACTTTCTTGCGTATGATTTTTTTTTTGTTGTTGTTGTTGTTTATTACTTATAAGGCAGAATGCCCGAGGGTCTCACTAGTAATGAATCTAATCAAACCCTTATTCAATGACGAAACGGAATGAAAATATTTGGGGAGACACAAAACCCAAGATCAAATTTAGCAAATGAATTTTTTTGCCCTTTCAATATAGACAGGAGCGGTTCATTCAAAGAATTAAAATATACCACAAAAGGCTACGATATATCAAATGTGAGCTTTCTAGCTTAATCGGTTTTTACGATTATTCCCCTTTAAAGAACTACGTCTTCTTATTGTAGACTCAGAACGGAGTAGAGCTATAAGGTTAAAAATTCAATGCATAAAAATATATCACGAAAGACAACGAGTACCCAATTTGAACTTTTCAGCTGTTCTGGTTCAGTGGTTGAAGACCCAGACCGTCCGATTCATCCTAAGGACTCGAACAACCATTTGGACGGCCGGTTGGTTCAGTGGTTGAAAAAACTTCTTTATTATTGTAGTGATCTACAACTACAACTATATTATGATAAATGCAGTTAACTACAACTACAACTACTTTTTAAACAGTAGTGACTACAAACTATTTTTAAAATGGAGTCACTACATAACTACTTTTATAAGACGAATTTTGCCACAGCTTCAATTTTCACAAAAAGTTGAGGATATGAGTATACTGCAGTCATTTAATATACTTATCCTGAATAATTAATATTTACTGATTCCCAAATTCATTGATCAACTAACCAATCTTTACGCTTTTACACTCTTCTGAAAACAGAATAATAAAATAAAAGTATAAACTTTAAAATCAAACACAACCAAAAATAGGTGTAAAAGTCCTTTAATAAAATCTCCTTTCCTCGACGTACAATAATTACACGGCCAAAGTATGGTCCCGACCGTCCAAACAGTTACCTTACACCTTTCTGGTAGGTCGGACGGTCTGGGTTTCAACAACAACAACAACGGCCAAAGTATGGGGCGCGGTAGCCCATTGGTTAGCGCGCTGGAGTTGCACTCGGTAGGCCCGGGTTCGATTCCAGCCACTGCCACAACTGCCGCCGTGTTCACGCGGAGTACGATCACGTTAAACATGTGGGTCCGTAAGTCCTTCCGAGAGGTTGGTGGTAGGGGAAGGAGTACGGTCCCTGTGGATGCCTCCCCCACTGGGTTCCGGTCTAAATTGGGTGGCACTTCCCGGCCGTCCAAACAGTTACCTTACACCTTTCAGGTAGGTCGGACGGTCTGGGTAACAACAACAACAACGGCCAAAGTATGCAATAATTGCACGGCACGTGTACAATAATTACTCGATCATCATCGATGCCCTTCATCAGTGGCTTTGAAAACGCTTTGGCTATGTAATTATTGTACGCCGAGAAAAGGAGATGTTATTAAAGAACTTTTAACCTATTTTTGGTTGTCTTTGATTTTAAAGTTTAATTAAAGTTGACGTGTATCCATTTTATTAATTAAAAGAATAAAATAAAACAAAAGTAAAAACTATTTATATAAAAACATGTTTGTTTATTTTTAGTAAAATTTGCATCTCAAAATTGTAACCAGATGAGCAGGATATTTTAGAAAATAACACATTTGAATGTATCCATATAAAAAATCAACTTCATGAGGCAATGGCCTTCCTAACTCTGCAGCATCGAAAATCTTATGTAGTTTCTCCTCGTTCTCTCTCAGGAACCATCACATGTGTTTGACGGCAGAATGCATTAAGTTCCATCTCGTCTTATTTGGTATTATGAGACGAACACTTAGCTCTGAAGATGTCTCGTGAGCTAAAACAACCGACATTTTTTATTTGTTTCAAAGCGTTTGGCACTTTGCAAATTGTACCTCGTTGCGTAGAATACTAAATTTAGCACAAAGAAAGAAAGGGTGATCACAAGATATGTAGAATGGCACCTTGTTTGTCCACTGAAGCAATGTTAAAAGTAGCGTCCAAACTCGATACAAACTAGTGATTTATTGTATCGCACTACTGGCTACACTACTTATTTTTTAAAATGACGCGTTATACTACAAACTACGAGAAAAAGTAGTGGCTACTGTAGTTTCGCTACTTGTAGCGCGCTACTTCCGATCACTGCTCTGGTTCTCAAGTTATTCCCTTTCAAAACACGTGTCTTCTTACTGCGAGTCAAGAACGGGCTGGACCTGAAAGGTTCAAAATCCAAAGAATCAAAATATACCACGAAATACAACGACAGACCGAATTTCAAGTCACAATGAACAGTAGAAGCAAGTTAGTTAGGGCCTCAAAGATGTTAAAAAGCGACACACGTGTGCAATAAAAGCAGCAGGACATAGAGACGTTTATCCAATAACAGTCGTCCGGGTAAAATGAGTGTGAGCGCATTCGTTTTCAAATCTATTTTCAATGGGACATTTCCCCGACGTGTGTCTTCTGAACAATCGGCTCTCTCTCTTGAGTAGTGGTTCTCAACCTTTTTAGTGATCGGCAACTCCTTGAATCTAGAAATAAGTTCTCGCACCCCCCTTGAAAAATGTGTTTCTATTTCTTTATTTAGGAAATGACATCTATTGCAATATAATTTATTTATTGAAAAATAGCAACACAAGCTAGAAAAATAGGAAACAGGCGCCAGTCGGAGCAAAAATGTGTGGACATGTCCCTTCGTTTACTGACACAGAATATATATTATTCACTCATTTAGAATAATATATAATTAAAATAAAAGTTACTTGGTCGTAAATTATGTGGTAGATAACATCTACTTCACACATGTGCAATAAACAGTGAATGGGTGGCAGTCATGTGCGGATAACTTCAGATCCTCTTGAGTTTCAGAGCAGATACGTTACGTTAAGACAAGCAGAAATATAAATGCATATTCAAACGTTATACGCGTTAATTTTTCCGAAAATGAATAGTAAACACTATGTAAGCGCTCAGTTATGTATCAGCGAAAGTAGCTATATTATGTAAAAGCATTTCACTGATATATAAATATACTTAGATTTCTTAGAACATATACAATTTTCTTTCGATTATAACACCAACCATACATTTCAACCTAATAAGTAGTGTAGCTGTTATAAATTTATTTCCAATAATCATTTGATGCACTTGAAATCGTCCAATGCACTTGAAAATAACACAAGCATTTTAGGGAACAAAACATGTACAATTAAATAAATATATCGTTATTTTGAAATTTCTTATAACAAGTACAAAAATTTAAATAATTTATTTCAATTATACCCTCTTTGAAGTAGTTCAATTTAATAACAGTTGTTATAAATTTGACATCCAATAATTAAATATGCATTTTAAAATAACATATGAATTTCAGGGAAAAAAGCACGTACTATTCAATATCTCTTTATTATGAAATTTCTTATAGAACATATACGTAAAAAAAAAAAAAAAAAAAAAAAAAAAAAAAAAAAAAAAAAAAAAAAAAAATTTATTGGGTTTCCGACGTATTTCAATTTAAAAAACATTAAATTTCTTATAACTTTGATTTCCAATAACTGAAAATGCAATTTAAAATAATACAAATATGTTACAATTCAATATTTATTTATTTTTAGAAAAGATACAAGAAATTTAAACTTTCTTTTTATTGTACTATCAATAATTATTACCAATAATTTAAAATGCACTTTAAAAGAACACAAAATTTTAGAGAACAATTATATATCATGCTTGTACATTTGAGGTGTATTTTCAGGTATTTATGTTTCCTATCTATTTTTTCAATCTTTATGCTTGTCGTCCAAATAACACGAGTTTATAGATAAAATCTATCTCGTGTTTCAGAAACAAACATTTTTATGTTCATTTCGATTAAAAATTTGGAATTGAAAAATAAATTTTTCGAAATGAACAATTCTTAAACCTAGAGCTTTTCCACGTGCAAGCTTTAATGCTTGGTATTTTTTGTATTCCTATTTTCGATTCCACACCATTGATATTCCGGCCATAAGCCCTAGTGTTGATCGTGTGGTCTGGACCTTCAACACCATTGATATTTGTTGATTATCTTTAGCTGGATGACCAGTAATATGCTTTTCATTTATTCATTATGGTTGAATTTCAGTTTTATTTCTTTGTATTTTGTACGCAAATTTTAAGTTAGTTAGTGCATTATGAGTTACTACTTCTATTCTATCATTGGATTTTCAATTTTAATATATATATATATATATATCTTTATTTAAAAATTGCTTAGAACACATAAAAAACATTTATTTATTTTTTTTCAATTGTACCTCCTCTGACGTATTTCAATTTAATAAGAATTAAATTCTTATAAATTTGATTTACAATGAATAAAAAATTCAATTCAAAATAACGCAAAAATTCTAGAAAATATAACATGTACAATTTGATATTTATTTTGTAATTGTTTTGAAAAGATACAAGACATTGAAACTTCTCGTATTTGTACCCTCATCGACGTATTTTAATTGAATAAGTATTAGATTTTTTTCCCAATAATTGATGAACTAGAGTATAGCTCGACTTTCTCATACCATAATCCGTTTTTAAATATCTTGTACAGATTTTTTTTTCTTTTCAGTTTTACAAAATACTTTTGAACTGCAAGCAGCAGTTCGAATTTTTGTATAGAAGTTTTCGCTCGAATTTAAAATAAAACTCTATCCAGTTCTAGATTTTTCGATAATAAAAGCCAGATATAAAGTTTCGTGAAAATCCATTAATATTTGTGGCAGCTATCGTGTATATAAGAAATCGACCACAGAAAGACAAACAGACGGACATCATTCCAAAATCGTCAAAACGTGTTCGGGAGGTCCTAAAATATATATTGGCATCAAAATCTCATATTACATTGAATACGAAAGGAAAAATGCCCTTTAAAATAGCACAAAAATTTTAGAACAAAACTTGTACAATTAAATATATCTTTATTTCGAAATTTCTTACAACAGATAAGAGAGCAATTTTTTATAACAAATACAAGAAACTAAAACTTCTTTTTCATTGTACCGTCACCAACTTATATCCATTTAATTAAGCATTGCAGTTTATTTTTTAGATAATTTAAAGTGCACGAAATTTTAGGAAACAAACATGTAAAATTGAATCTATTTTTATTTTGAAATCCATTAGAACAGATACAAGAAAGTACACTTTCTTTTAATTATAATTCTTTCTATTTCAACCTAAGTATTGCAGTTGAAGACCCAGACCGTCCGACTCGTCCGGAGGACTTAGAGTAACTAGTTGGACGGCCGGGAAGGTAAGTATTGCAGTTGTTATAATTTTTACCCCAATAATTAAATGCACTTTAAAATAACACAAGGAATCTGAGGAACAAGACATGTACAATTAGATATATCTTTATTTCGAAATTTTTTAGAACAAATACAAGAAATTTAAACTTTCTGTTAACAATGCTCTCCGTTGTATTTCAGTTTAATAAGTATTATACAGTTGTTACAAATTTGATTTCCAATAACTGAAAATGTACTCTACTCTAAAATAACACAGGAATTTTAGGGAACCAAACATTTTCAATTAAATATATCTTTATTTTGAAATGTCTCAGACCGGAACAGATATACAAGAAATTTAGACATTTTTTTTTCAATTGTACTCCTACTTCCATATTTTAATTTAATAGTAATACAGTTGTTATAAATTTCATTTCCAATAATTAAGAATGCACCTTTAAAACACACACAACTATTTACTGTACAAAACATGCACAATTAAATACCATTGTTTCGCTCTTTTCTACAACAAATATAACAAATTTAAAACTTTCAAACTTTCTGATAACAGTCGAAATTTTTCTTAATGTAACAAATGATCTCAAAAAATGTACAAAATTATACTGAGCGAGTTTTTTAAGCATAATATATGCATTCTTTAGAAAAATTCAAGCTTCTGCTTGTAGACACTTTGAGAAATTCCTTGATAAAAGCAAGCATATGTGACTTGGGTTTCGAGGGCATTATAAGCCCCCTTTCTTTAGGCCAAGAGAACCACATCTTACAAGCATCAGTTTGAATTTTTGAAACTATTCCTGATTCTGAGATATACACAATTGAGCAGTACTCTTTGAGGTGGGACAACCCAGTGGTTAGCGCGCGGGGATTGCACTTGGACGACCTGAGTTCGATTCCCGGCTCTGCCCAAACTGTCCCCGTGTTCACACGGAGTACGGACACGTTAACTATGTGGGTTCGTAAAGCTCCTATTACACGACAGTAATTTGGGACAACAAACAGTTCGCAAAACAGCTCAGATAGCAAATTTAGCCACAACATTTTAAGTTTAACCCGAAAATGTTGTTGTTGAGGGAACAACTGTGCGAAAATCGACCCATCAGAAGTGAGTATATCCGAAACGTCACAGGTCACGGACTTTCGAGTTATTTAATTTCTTACTTTAATGGCGATCAAGATGGCCGATAGACTGTTTTGAAATGCAGAAATGGAAGCTGATCTTATTCAACTTATTCAATCCAAACGGAACCTTTGTGATGTTAAGAGTACTCTTTACAGTAAGACCCTATTACACGATAATAATTTGGGACAACAAACCGTTCACAACAAAGCTGTTTTGTGAACCGTTGGTTGTCCCAAATTACTGTCGTGTAAGAAATAGGTCTTAATCCGAGAGATTGGAGCATCGAGAAGGAATAGAAACTATTCTTTCTCGATGGGTTGGTGGTATGGGGAAAAGGAGGGTACGGCCCCTGTAGAAGCTGCCCCCACTGAGCCCAGGTCTCAATTGAGAGGCACTTCTCGATCGTCCAAACAGATACCTTACACCTTCGGGTAGGTTAGACGGTCTAGGGTGAAGAAAGAAGAGCAGTACTCTTCAATATTTGGTTCTGACGCACATTTCTTTTTGTCTCGTTGAGCATGGTCTCTTTTAAGCTTAAAAGATTTTGCAAGCTTAGACTGAAACATGAAAGATACCTTAATTATTTGAAATTTCTGAAAGTTTTTAAAGTGTTGAAAATTTAAAATCATTCAAATTTTATTCGTGTTACGCTTTTTTTATTTTTATTTTTTTACGTTTAACATCCAGAATTTCTAAGATGTTATTCCTTACTCATTTGATTTTTCTCCGTGCTGTTATTCAAGATACTCGTTTTAAGATTTCTAATACGGAAAACGCACTTTATGATCTTCACTTGTGTTTAGGCAGAGATCTCTGTTCATTTTCGACGTTAAAACGTCGCAATGGGTCAACGTCAAAAGTCTAGTCTAGTTACTTTGATCTGAGGAATATTGATAGGAAATTTCAGTCTCTTCTCAGAAAGAAAACTCTTTTCCAATCAGACTCCCTCCTCTTTAAAGCAGGATGGTGTTATCCATCTTTCATCACATACGTTAAAGGCAAATCAAAAAGATGTCTTAAATTTGGGATTAAATTTTGCTCAGTCAGACTGCCCTTTTGCTACTAAGCTTACTGCGCTTACTGGAGGATTGGAGGATCTTCAAAAGCATAGTCAAATCTCTTCGGCCCCAAAAGAATGTCTTCATTTAGTTGCTAACACATTAGTGGCTAACAAGGTGGTTAATCATTTAGTGGCTAACACTGTTTTTACAAATAAGGCATCACTATCATTCCACCCTTACTAACAAGCAATGAGCACTAAAAGAATTGAAATGTACTTCTGATTTCGTCATTACCAAGGATGACAAAGGGGGACCAAATAGTTTTGCTAGACAAGTCTACTATGTTGAAAAAATGAAAAAAAAAATTATCTATTGAAGAATGAAGTGAAAAAATACCCAGCTAACTCATATTTTAAATGTATCAAAATCGTTGCTGAAAATTTTGCAGTATTGATGGAAACTAGCAGTTCAGATCCATAACCAGAGACGAAATTGAGGCTTGCTGGAAGTTAGTATTTTATAGTCACTATTATATATTCAAATTATTAACAAATAATTGCATATTTATATTTGCAAGCTAAGAGTTGATTATTGTTATCCATATAATACATCAATATTAATATATAATAATTACAATTGATTTTAATGTAAGCATTAACTAGTAATAAAGCTATTAATAATACGTAGAAACATTCTGAAAGTTAATACAAGTTAATGCTTGATATTAACTCTTACCTACTTATCAGTTAATGTCGACTCTATAATGTATAACAGTGAACCCCACAATAATACAAAAGTATCCTAAATACTATTTTCATAATTTTCAAATATTTTAAAATTAAATATGTAAATAAATGGATGATTAGTATAATCACACATGCAACTAAATTAAAAAATCTTTAAAACAAAGTCATTTATAAAAAAATCTCAAAAAAGAAAATTTTAATGCAAAATGGTAATGATATTTTATATGAAATTTCATATCACTACTAAAAATTTAATATTTTTTATCAGGGTTGCTGAGTATACAACTTGGGGGGGGGGGGCTTAGCCCCCCCTGCTGGCTACGGCCTTGGGGCAGTAAAGTAGCGTCTCCCATTGCTAATTGTTCACACTTTTATACGCTTCAAATGTCCACAAGACGAATTTTCCTCTTAGACCAGTCGTGTCTAACATTGTCACTGCTTCTTATCCTCTTGTATGGTTTTTAGCTAACACGCTTTGGTCCATATATCAGCTAATAATTGTCCCACTGTAAAAATTTTATATGAGTTTGTACAGGGTACTTTTCTGTACTTAATAATAATAAAAAAAGACTTACGGAATTTCTGGCAATGACTAAATTATGTGTTGAATAAAACAATTTATCTTCCAATGGAAAGTTTTTCAAACAATCTGAAGGACTCGAAGTGGGGAATTCTTTTCCACCGTGATTTTCCACCGTGATCTATACAGGTACTGTTTTGAAGAACAGGTATTTTAAAAACTTACATTTAAATGCTTGTTTCGGTATGTGGATGTTACTTTTATTTTTATGAAAAATCCATTTGATCTCCCCTCTATTATTAACATTGTTAATTTCATTGACCCTCATATTCAATTTAAGCATGAAATTGAATGAACAATCCACTTCCCTTTTCAGACAGACGTTCCTGATTCCAGAAAGGATTTTTCTTTTAGTACTTCTGTTTTTCGAAAACTTTTGTCTGTTTCTATGCCTTTCAAACCATCTTTCAAACCATTTTCTTTCAAACCATCCTCCCCAGCAGACATTAGCTGCCTTTTACACATATGTGCATCGCCCGGTCCACTTATGCTCTGACCCAACTTCTTTAATTTCTGAAATCAAGTTCTTGAAATCTCTAGCTAAAATCCGGGGTTTCAGTATATCAGGGGTATAATCAGGGGTTTCAGTATATCATTGAAAAAGCTTTGGTAAAACTGACCAGGCAAGGTCCACTATCCACTCTTTCTTCTGATAAAAGTTTTTGTTCCAAAATAGTTAACAGTTTTGTCTGTTTTAGGTCCTTTTAAGCTTTTAAATTTGTAGAGTTTTATCAAGATTCAATTGCTGTTTTTAGATCAGTTAATAAATTCCAGTCTTTATCCGTTAAAACCGTTATTCCGCACTTGGGTAAAAGTGGTATTTATTCTATTCTGTTAGTTGTCAATGTAACCTAGACAACATCGGCCAGAGAAAGGGGGGCTATCGAAGGGCGTATCAAAGAACATTCTATAGGATGGTCGTTAAGCAAGAAACATCTCATTCCTCGATTTTCCAACATTGTTGATCTGAAAATTATTTATTTCTGTTTCTAATGCAAAAATGATCACGCATGCCCACACTACATCTGAATTTGATTTTTGAAAGGAGCTTTTATTTACTCGAAATCCGATAATTTTAATCACACATCGGCAGTTGCTTGCATCATCTTTAGCAGGGGAAAATGTCCTCTATTCTTAACTTCATATATTAGCCAATATAGCTTTCGTATCAGTTATTTATTTTTTGTCAATTATTTAATTAGTTCCTTTCTAATTCCAATCTCATTCAATAGTGGTTAAAAGAGTTGTTCGTTCGTTTGTTACAGGAATTAGCTGAGAAGATTAACTCATACAGGTTCTCCAACCGGTTACTTCTTTACCTCTTGTTCATATTCTTATTTTCAGTATCATGCCCGGGTACATTTTAAGTAGTTTGTTCGTTGGTTATTTGAATATAGTTGATAAAGTCACTATATTGTAGCTCTCCAAAACCAACATTCTACACACTGCCTCTCTATTTACCTTTCGAGTAGGTTGATCGGTCTGGGTATCAACAACAACACTACCTCTCTACTGCTGCTCTATATCTTAGGATGAGTAGGACAGTCTGGGTTTTCGACACTACCTCTCTACTTGCTTTTAACTAGGGATTTTTATTGGTTCGAACTTTGATAATACGCAATTTCTTACATTTTCGTAACCAGAGAAGTATTCATTATACACATCCTTAAAAATTAGCTCATATAGTAAAAGTTGTGCCCTTGACTTTAAAAGTACGCATATAGCATCTAAAACCGGTTGTTTTTCTTTCAATTTGTTATATCCTTCTTAATTTCAGTCTTATTCACTGATATTTTTGAGTAGACTAATCGATAGATATTTACTTTTAGTTGATGAAGTTACCTCATACAGTTTCCGAAAAAAAAAATTTTCCCTTCTCTCTGTGTCATATTCTGTTTTGGACCTAGTCTCAACCATACCGAAGTAGCAGTCTGCTTAAAATCTGATTTGAAGTTGTTATATATCCAGATTTGGCAAACTTTCGCGAAGTAGGTTAAATAAAGCAGGAATGGGTGACAAAAGTACCTATCATTCAATGAAAAGCGAATATCTATTTAGTTTCATATAAATATAATCTACATCATTTAAATACGTCCCACCATGAATATATGCAAGTATATCCGGCGATTTAAAACAAGAATTCCAGGCGTAGAAAATCGCAGCTTGCCTTAAATGGAAGGCACATATTACAATATTTAAAAATAGCTGTATATAATATTCGAAAATTTCCAAAAAATTAATACATTTTTAACAATTTGCAAAAGAATGTCCGGCATATACAACGATTTAAAACGCAAAACTCTCAGTTTAGAATATCGCGGTTTGTTTTAAATGGACGTCATTATTGTGGAGATAATATTAAGAAGAAAGAGAAAAGAAAAGAAAAGTAACTGCTAGCTTTGAGCAATGTAGCTAGTTTAATTTAATTTTTAGCCCATGATTTCAATAAAAAATACAATTAAGCGCTGCACAGTATCTTTCATGAAACTTTAGCTAATAATATCAATTTATGCAAATTATACTGAATTTTGTTAAATCGTGATTTCTCCGTTTCTTTGTTAAATCGTGATATGATGATGGCCGGGTCGAACATTCGACTTGTTACTTATATGTTAATTTTGTGTGCATATTAATTTTGAGGTGATGTGTGTGCATATATGAGTCTGTGGGTGCGATATCTCAGGAACGAATGCAGCGCTTTGAAAATAATTAGGGAGGACTATTGCAATCAACCTTACTAATTTTAAATTCAATAGAATGGTCAACAGACACCACCATCCAATATTTGAAAGAATTTTTTTAAATCTCACTAAACAATCAAGATCTTCAATAATGATAAATACATAATCATTTCATACGCAATTTTTTATTAGAACACGAATGACATAAACTTTAGATCGCCAACATAAACTGACATCGATATATTGTACGTTTTTCAAATATGTCAATTAAAAAAGATTTATAAAATTAGAAAAGTGGTAAGTATTGTCAAAAAGGTTTATTTTCGATATGCAATATTATACCACAAATCTGTTAATACCATTTACGTGCATCTAATTCGCTCCATTGACGAAAGAAGATACTCTTTGCAATAGTCTTGTATTTTGACGCCCAAAAATTCATTGTGCTTTGAATCTTGTATACATTTGTTATTTATCTGCGCAAGAAATATATGCATTATTGTAAGTATTATTACTTTCCTTATATACATAATGTATAAGGAAAGTAATGTGACGGGGTCTAAAATTCGAATTCGAGTTTTCGACGGGAGAGCACGTTTCAAGCATCACGAATCGAACATTTTTGAGGTGGTTCTTTGTGTGTGTGTGTGTGTATCAGTGAGCCTGTGGAGACAATAGCTGACGAACGAATAGACCGATTCGAACGAAATTTGGTACAAAAATTGCAATTTGTGAGTACTAGAAGCCTATTGTTTTTATACGCAATCGAATGTTCAGAACCCCCCTAAATATTCGAATGAAATTTTGAAAAAATCGTCAAAAACTCAAAACCGCTAATAAAGTTACTCAAATAGACATTTTTTATGTAATTTTTCATTAGACAACGATTGGCATAAATTTTAGACCGCTAGCATAAACCGTTCTCCAGATATTGCACATTTTACAAAAAAATTATCAAAAAGTTATATAAAATTAAAAAAAAATATTTCCTATTGAGAAACATGTTCACTTTTCATATGTAATACCATACGATAAATTGGATAACATCATTCTCGTGGATCTAGCTCGTTCCATTCATGAAAAAAGATACTTTGAGTAATACTTTTGTATTTGAACGCCAATAGTCATTTATCTGCTGTAAGAATAACTTATTTCTGCGTCCATAACTCTTGGCGAGATTTTGGCGACGAATTTGGCGGAATGTCGCCAACTTGGCGACATTTTTAATTGTTGCCAAATTAACAAAAATCTCGCCAAATTGATAAAAATGACTCTAAATCAATGAAAATGACGACTAATTGAAGAAAATTCAATATCATGGAAAGAATATAAGTATCTACTATAAGAATAACGTTTATTTTAGCTGTAAAAGTAGTAAATTCATTGCATTATATAAGGAAAGTCATGTGTTGCCCACATCAGGTTTTTTTACTTACATCTACATCAGATTTTTTTTGTTGTTGTTTTTTTGTTATATAACATTCCGACTTTTGATAGAAATAAAGATTCTATACAGTTGAAATATTTTTTTTTTAAATGCGATGGTGAATTAAAGCTCAAATACTCCCCCCCCCCCCCCCCAAATTAACCGTTTTGAAGATATTAATATTAAAACGCGCCTCTAGGAATCTCAAGATAAAGCTCAAAGCTACTACTCTCTCACGTTAGAGTTATTAACGAAAAAATACGCACTCGAAAAGAAACAGAAGATTACCATTCTGCTGCAGCCAAATTTCAATTTTAGTGGCGCATTTTATGTAGCGCAGGCACAATTTGCATTCGGCCTGCGCTACGGCTTTGCTAATCCTCTTCGCTTGTCAATCTTTGAGCATTTAGCTAAGATAATCCCCGGGGCCGAACTTGAGATACCTCCGGAGGGAATATAGTTGTGTTTGTTCAGCTGCGTTTACTTCAGATAAAAGCAGGGCTAGATATCGCTTTCAGGGCGAACAAAGGTATCTGGAGAGCGGCTTCTTGTAAGTATGGCTTCAATCAAGGCTTCAAACGTCTTCGCTGAACGAAGAAAAGAAGTAGTACTGACTGAAATTGGAAGAGTATCTAGTTTTACTGGGTGGATAATGGTTATACGAATTTCACGTACACCTCGACGATAATGCGTTATTTGGGAGAGCAACCTTAGTCTCGTGTTTCTTAATGTGAGGTCCGCGGACCCTTATAGTGGGTCATGAAGGAATAGGATCGCCGTATTTATTTTAATTTTACGGCATTATTCAAAACAATTTTATTTAGACTAGAATATGCTCTGCATTAGAAATCTTCTAACGCAGTGATGAAGAGAGTACCCTGTTATTCTAAATTATATCTACTTTCAAAAATTTCCTTTTCTGTCCCCCGCTTAATTTCCGCAGGAGGTAAAAATCTGGGATTTTCCCAGCCCAGGGACTCCAAAAACTGAATTCCTTAATCCTTGAAGGGATATGAAATGATGTGATGAATAAATCAATAAATATGTATATATATATATTTACATATTCCTCAATATGCAGCTATTTTCAGAATTTTGACCATTTTCAGCGTTTTCAAAACAGACCACAACACCTTCATTTTTTTTTGGTAAAGACACACCATCAAAGGCGTTACCTTATACCTTTCTGGTAAGTCGGACGGTCTGGGTCTCATCTCAACAACAACAGCATCTAAGGCAAAAAAGAAAAAAACTATTACTTTGTTGCTTTTGGCGATGTGGTTGCAATGTATTTTTATTCAGAAAAAGAAGGCTGCATTTTGCAGTGTTTAACAATTTTTTTCAGCAAAAGCTGTGTTGGAAAATTGACTATAAGGCAAACCGCTCTTTGACAGAGCCGGCGCTAGGACAAGGTGAGCAAGGCAACTAACCGCCTAGCCTATCGTGCAGTCAAGGACCTAGGCCAAACAGCATTTTTTTAACACTTTCCAACATAGTTGTAACTATGTTGGAAACTTTGTTCATTCTGTCTCTCTGTTCGTTCGCACGATAACTGCCGTAAAAATGGAAATTTTAGTATGTCGTTGAGGCGGTCTGTGAGACATATGGGAATGTAAATGAATAATATCACAGAATAATATGAATATATCATATCATCATATTCAGTTTTAGATTGAACCCAGGTTGAAAAAAATGAAATACATTGAACCCAATGGCACCTAATTTTTTAAGCACTTTTTAAGCGAATTTAAAATTCCCAAATTGCTTCGAAAGTTTTAGGAAATATTCAAATTATCCCATAAATAAGATAAAAAAAATTTCAACAAAATTTGTTCGGTATTTTTTTAAATAAAAATTGAAATAATAATGACACCCATATTATATGGAGAGATCACGTGACTCATTGCAAAATAGAATATGGCATCCATTTTTTTTCGTTTAGTGAAAATAATGATTTTATAGGAACGCAGATAGTTATATTTAGTGTTGCATCCGTCCTAAAACTGCTTTTTATTTATTTATTTTTTTTTTTTTGCGTATTATCCGTGTATCTAAATTCTGTGCCTACACAATTACGATATTTTTTATTATAAATGATCACTAAACTTTGATTATTTCTACAACAAAGCCGAATTTTAACGTGTGCAGAATGTAAACAAATCAAGTGATTGTAAGATGAGTTGTGTAAAGTATAAGAATGGTTAAATTCTTTAAGGCAAAATTATTTAGCTCCGGAGTCTAAAATATAAGTGTTATTCATTGATTTTACATAGAGAAACAGACGATTTTATAGCATTTCCTTTTTTGATGAAGTTTTAAGTTTCCAAGTAAAATAAATTATTGTAGTACTGTGATAATTTAATAATATCACCGTTGAATGTATCACATTTTAGAGATGTTTAAATAAAATTGCATTTCAGTTGGAAAGTGTTTCATAATCAATGCTTTATGCATGATTAATCTTTTTTGTTTTAAAATTTAACATCGTAAATTTAGAAACAAAATGTTGACATTTTTTGGCTCCAGGATCCGACTAAACTTTCTCTGTTTGTTTGGCTCAAGAGTCCCCAACAAACATGCGGGGCCCTCTACTTATAGTAAAGGACTAAGAATTAGTGCCCGCCACCTTAAATGTCACCTTACCTGCCACCTTAAATGAAATAAAATCATGACTTAAGGGAATTATCAGAATTTTCTGTTTATATGAATAGTGTATTTTTTTAATTAGTAAAAATGACATGTACAAATTTGCACTTTTTATAAATTCTGAAATTCTCACCTGTTAAATTGCACACAATCGCTTTATCTTCTATAAATACTTCGATATGTTTGCTTTTCTGAACATAAGTCAGTTTCTGGGGGGGGGGGGGGCTGCCCCTCGGGGCTCCTGCCATACGGCCCCCTAAAATGGAAAAACAAAACCATAAACGTATTTTATTCAGAGCGAAAAAAAAAATGATATTTAATATAATGCTACTTCTCTTTTGATCTACCCGTTTTTCAACATCCTATACTCAAGTACTTTAAGATTATCTTTTTTTTTAGCGGAAGGGGCGCGCGCGCGTGTGTGTGTGTTGGCGAGGGGGGGGGGGGGACTCACGCTATGCATTCGCCTTGAGCGATCTCTAGTACTCAACCTTATCAACTCTAGTGCCGGACATTTAGGAATGGCTGAAAATTTTCAAAATTCTTCAGGACCCTTATTGATTTTCTTTGTGTGTGTGTGTTAGCGTCACCAGATAAAAGAATTTGGGGTGAGGGTAGGTTTGTAACAAATCTCTTGTTTCCTATTTTCCCAAATACCATTTCTACGAACTTCAATTGATTTAGTTGGGTTCCTGGGGAGGGGGGGGGGGGAGTGGCTATGAACCCTAAATTCCCCGTCTTGACGACGCAACTGTGAGTATGTGTATGAAAGTGCAGGTGAATATTAGAAACGGGGTTGTTTAAAATATCTTTCAGCAAAAATTTGTGGGTTCTTGTTTCTTTCAAATCAATCACATCGCTTGCTATTTTATTACAATTTTTAAATTAATTCTTAAAAAATAACAAAGTGCATTTCAGAATATTTGATTCAGATATGAATGAGACAATGCAAATACAGATTGCAATAGATTTTTCTTGCAATTACGAGATTACAATCCAGTAACGGAATAAAACACCTTATTTGAAGAAATACCCCCCCCCCCTCCCCCAAGTATATTTTATGGATTTAATCTCGCCAATACAATTTTGATCTTATGGTTCTGTCATCTATAGGGCAGGATCTCGAAAAAATAGGGGGAGGTGATCGAATGGGGGGCGGGGGTACACAGATTTCGATTTCTTATGGTTAATGTAATTATTCAGTCAGTGAGGGTTATGACCCCTAACCCCTCCCCCTCCACGCTCGTTCTGTCTCTACACCATGTCATCCCCATGAAGATTAGACAAAATCGTTATTCTGCAGAAAGTAGGCAAAAACTAAGAGTTTTAGGTTAATTTGACAAGCAGAATTCTACTCAATTCTAAATTCGAAGAGATCGACCCGTTTCTCTGGAATTTTTGGAAGACCGGAAACATTCATCCTTCGGACGGGGGAAAGGTGAAAGGCGGGGGGGCAAAAAGAATAAATAGGAAAGGGGTGGCACAATAAAGGAATGGGGAATTGGTGAATGCATGGAGAGTTCGGAAGCACCAAGAGAGGGGGGGGGGGCGAAACGATAACAAAAGCTTCATATGCGCACGTGAACGTGCAAGGAAAGTGCGCCAACAAACTCCAGCCGCGGAGGAGGAGTCATTGTAGGAGAACCGCCCACACAGCGCGTGCAGATTGGATGCGGACTGAGTGGGTGGTACTTCATCATAAGCCTCCCTTTTAGCACGTGCTGAGAGGAAACGCCTTGGAATATCAGAAATGGGAGAGTTTTCCGGCAAGAGTAGGGGGAGCGCTCAAGGGAAAATTTAACCCCCCTCCCCGAAGTCTAAACAAATGCAAAGAAAGAGGGGTAGGAGGGGTGTAGGAAAATGCATCTCCATGAAAATGAAGAACCCTAGTGCATGTCGGCATAAAGACCAGGCCGAGTCTTATTCGCCAGAAACTTAATTTTGCAAAAATTCAAATGAGCAGACTATCGAGAAACACGTCTGTACTGGCACACCGCGCAGATAAGCTACAACAATGAAGCGTATTGATATATATATATTTTTTTGGAAGGAGGGGGGGGATGGGGGGCACGAAAGTGCCCCAAAAATATTACATTTTGAGGCATTCTCACTTTTAGGACAAAGCAGAGCATGATAAACTATGATATCATTTAATTTTATATATGATATCATATATAAAATTAAATGATATCATACATAAAATTAAATGATATCATATATAAAATTAAATGATAATATATAGATTAAATGATCATATATAAAATTAAATGATATCATATAAACTATGATATCATTAAATTTTCATTACAAAAAGTATCATTTTTAGAAACAAAGAACTGATTATTTTTTACATCCTGATCTTCCTTCCCCATCATTATTCTATTTTAATAGCCCTCTTTCAGAAACCCATTCTTCTAAACGCATTGTTAACTGATAATAATACTTTTTCTAATTATAACATTTACACAGACGGATCCATCCAAAATGGATCATAATGTTGGTTTTGCAATTTGTATCTTTAATCTGATTGAGACTCTCTTTTTAAACCTTGATAGTTTTTGGAAGTTGGATAGTTTTCAGTGTTTTCCAAGCTGAAATTACAGCTATTCATTTGGCTATCGATTGGGCTCGCAAAAACAACTTTAACATCAATATTTTTACAGACAGCCTTTCATCTATCCTGGCCCTTAACTCTCTAAATAATAAATCAAATTATTTAAAATCCATAAAATCTAAACATTTAATAAATCTTCCTTGGGTTAAAGTCTATGTAAATATATTAAGAAATGACACCGCTGATGAATATGCTAAAAATGCTATCCCTTACACAATCTCTCGCCCATATTCTTATCTTTCGAAATTTTGTAAAACTTCTATATGACTTTCAATTATACCTTTAACTATATTTCCCCCCGTAATAATGATCCCGCCAGAATAAAATCTTTTTAATCCGCTGTTAATACAAAACTTCAAATCTTTAATCGATACGTAATATACTTTCCTTACTGGTCACCTTTAGATGACCTCTATTACTTCAAAATTAAATGCACATGTAACTTTGTAATAACTTCGGAAATGTGGATTATTATGTTTTTTCATGTCCTTATACAAAAATGTTTCATCTTTCAAAACCTTCTTTCAATCAATCAACCCTTACGGTTTTCAAATATTTGTGAAAACCATCGCTTTTTCTTATTGCCAAAAGTATTTCTGAAAAGGTTTATTAATAATGTGTTGGCTACTGCTTTAAACTATAGGGTCCATAAAATGTTACACTTTTCCAAATTTTATGTGACTTTTCCCCTTAACTCAATACATCTTTCTGAAATAATTTGATCTCTTTGCTGCAGGATTGACTAATCATGATCAAATGGAAAACTACATAATGAACGCTTTTTTCTTCTCCTGGTTTTAGGCTGTTTCTGTAAATTTTTCTATTGCTATATTTTGTGTTTTTTTTAATGTGTTTAATAGTATTTTGGTGTATCTAATTTGATCGTAATTCCTATTTAAAAGGAGTTTTAAAATTTTCTGCTTTTTTTTTTATTTAAAACGAATTTTTCTTGCAATGAGGATTTTAAATTATTTGAATTTACCTCATTTTTTATATCAATCCCAACTGTTTTTTTTTCTTTATATGTTTTCTTTTTTGTTTTCTGTCTCTATTGTATTTCTATGTATATTGTCATTGTATGTTTGTGTATTGTTATTTCTGTGTTTTTTTTTCGACAGTCCCCTGAAACTGCTCCATACCCTTTGGGTGAGCTGGACGGCCTGGGTAATAATAATAATAATAAACTATGATATCAAAGACATGGACACTGAAATTATTTTTACAGGGTGCAGGCACCGTAAAGCCAAATCCTTTCATAAAGTATAGTTACAGAACTCACCTATAGGAGGCGTTCTCAAAACTAAGATTACACGACCACTGCAATAACAGTATTAACCTTTTGCTTAACCTTTTGTAATAACAGTAATAGCAGTTCGATCCCCTTTGCAGGCACTGGCGTCCATGGACGCCAATGTCTGCAAAGGGGGATCGAATTGTTTGGGATAGAGTATGTCAGATACCTGTCTTTTTGGGAGGTTCCTCGTTTGGGATGGACGCTGTTCCACCCGTAAGCAAAAGGTTCATGGTTCGGTTTCGTCAGGGCCCGACTAAGCCTAACTGTGGCCCGGGAGAGACATCCCCCCATCTCTCGACATATATGAAATGAACTCAAATATATTTTCAAAAACATAATTGCATTTTTGAAAAATGTATAAAAAAATTGAAGCTTTTACATATGTTGATGAAATTTAAATTACAGGCAACTTTCTCATCATAGCCAAGAAATTAGCATACTCTAAAATCTTAAATTAGTATAGTCTTATATATCCCCAAAATGAAACTTTTACTGAGAAAACCTATTTCGATGGTATATATATTTTTTTCAAGAAGCACTCGTTAAATTTTCAATGTTACAATTGTTTAAATTTGTAGCCCAGTCAGGCTCTGGGTTTTGGATTTATTACGCGCAACTTAGTATGGGATAGACTGATTGCTTACGATGGCAAGAAAACCCAGTTGTATTTGTCTTTTAACTCATACAAACTGCTTCTTCTAACCTCATGTTGAAGTTTAATAACGAATTCGAAATAATTGTAGTCACCCCATTTTTATGACTGGTACCAAAGAAGTGTAAAAATCTGTGAAATACTATCTTCAGAATCCTTTACTAATTCGCGTGAGATAATACTAATGAGATTGATATCCTTTACAAATCAACATTTTTAGAAAAAACAAATTGAAAAATAATTCCAAGTAAGAAAATTGATTAAATTACCACTAAAATTTAAATAGTTATGAAATGCAAAAGAATTCAATGTTACACAAGTGCATTTACATCGGAAAAGCCTACAACAAATTTGCCTGTCCTACTAGATTTATCAAAGATAAAAATATAAATGAATGATTAATTAGAAAGTTCTACCCTCGGGGAAACCCCAGGTCAATTTGAGAATTACTTGTTTATGGCATAATAGCAATCGACAGAAAGTACTGAAAAATGGAAGTAATGCAATGCGGAATCGAAATTTGTGTTTAAATTTGGAAGCACGCCGGTTGAGAGGTCTAATAAGCTCATTCCATGAAGCTGCCACCTCTGAATGTGTGATGTTCTTGACTTGATTGCGTGTGCCTCGTTCTCTCCAGACTTTTACACGCTTATCATCTGATTCCAGGGCAAATCCGGACTCGTCCGGGAACAGGACGTTGCACCAATCTGAGACAGTCCAATTGACATGTTGACGACACCACTTTAATCTTGCCCTCTGGCTTGGACGGTTAGTGGAATACAAAAACGTGGTATTCGGGCGTACAGTCCCTTTACGCGGAGCCTTCGACGCACAGTACTGGCAGATATTATCTTACCAAGTGCCGCTGCAACATATATGTAACAGTTGAGGAGGTCGCTTGTTGATTCCGCTTGGCTACTGTAGCAATATACCGATCATCAGAGGGGGTGGTAACCCTTGGACGACCGGGCACAGGTGTCCGGACAACTGTTTGACTTGTTTGGAATTGTTGTCATAATCGATAAATTGCCGAATGATCAACGTCAAAGAAAATAGCGACATTTTTGATTGACTGTCCTGCTTCAATGCGTCTGACAGCACGCCAGCGCTCACTATCTGTCATTCGTCTTCTTTCAGCCATAGAAACACGAATATCATCAATAATAATCCTACAAAAGTTATAAACACTTCGTATCAGCATTTAAATGCACCTCCTCAAACCCTTCAAAATGCTGGCGCCTTCAATGACTGTCTAATTAACATATATCCGGACAGTCAATCATGATTGGCTGTAACATACGATATTTGCATACTGCCATCTACATCCGCAGCGATTTTCAGCCACTCACATTCAAATACGCTTTTGAAAAATGAAAATGTGCATTGCGTGAAATATAAGTAATGGTATGAATCATTCCATTACTTCATTCCAGACTCAGAACATTCCAGACAGAATTCATTCCAGACTCCAGAGCTAAATAATTTTGAAAGAAAAAATCTGCAGCAATTCTTATACAACTCAACTTACAATAGCTTGATTTGTTTACATTCTGTGTACTATAGTTTGGCGTTAAAATTAGGCTTCGTTGTAGGAATAAAGAAGTTTAGTGATAATTTAAAATAAAATATATTGTAATTGCGTTGAATTGGCACAGAAATTAGATACACAAATAATGCACAAAAATAATGCGGTATCATGGTAGTCTTTAAACATCTAAGGAAAAAGTACATAACGGGGAAAAAAAAAAAGAAGCCATATTTTATTCTGCAATCTCGTATGTATATCTGCAGTCACGTAATCTCTTCATTCTCTTAATATGGGTGTCATTATTTCAATTGTTATTTAAAAAACTACCCAGCAAATTCTAATAATTTTTTTTATTACATTTTATGTGATAATTTGAATATTTCCTAAAATTTTCGAAGCAATTTGTGAATTTTAATTCCGCTTAAAAAATAAGTCCCACAAGGTTCAATGTATTTCATTTTTTTTTTAACTCGGGTTCAATCCGGAACTAATTGGACGATATTATTCATTTTTATTCCCAAACATCTCACGGACCGTTTCAACAGCATACTAAAATGTCTTTTCGTTAAAGTCATTTTTAAGGAAGTGATCGCACGAACGGACAAATAGACTAAATTCCTAAACACTTTTCAATTATGTTGAAAAATGTTAAAAAAATGAATTCCAATTTTTTTTTTCAGCAAGGGAGTTTTGGAAAATAGCCTTTGTTCTTTACATCAAACAATTGTAAAAACCTTTAAACAATCAACTGACATACAAATTGTTTTCGTTGTAATTGAATCATAACAGTCACTATACAAAGAACAATCAATTGACATGAGCAGAAATTTATATAATAATAATAATAATAATAATAATAATAGCGATCACGTTTCTTTAATTATACGAATGTGATGACGAATGTGTGGACTACGTATGATAAGCCTGAATTGTCAGTTCCCATAAAGTTCGCAAAAATTGTGGCTCACAGCAAGTTTCTTGCTGCCATTGAAGATAGCGGCTATTCTATATAGCGAAACCCACTGATGAAAATAAAGTACTTTGGTTTTAAAATGTTATGAATAATAAAAATTCTATTAATTACATTAGGAATTATATACTTAAGGCGAGTGAAACCTCTAAATAAATAACGTAAATTTTAGTTAATATCTACAAGCTACGGTCAAAAAGTCCGTTGCTGATATCTTCAACCCTGATTGGAGAAGAAAGGAACTATTTTACCATGGCGTAATGGCACATGCGACGCGAGATGTGAAAAGGAAGAAGCAGGTCCGCAGTGCAGGGTTTCTCCAGACTATGCGCGTCAGTGAACTTCTTCTTCGACCTAAACCGTCTGACCTACCAGAAAGGTGTAAGGTATCTGTTTGGACGGCCGGGAAGTGCCACCCAATTTAGACCGGAACCCAGTGGGGGAGGCATCCATAGGAACCGTACCCTCCTTCCCCTACCACCAACCTCTCGGAAGGACTTACGGACCCACATGTTTAACGTGATCGTACTCCGCATGAACACGGCGGCAGTTTGGGCAGCGGCGGGAATCGAACCCGGGACTACCGAGTGCAACCTCCGCGCGCTAACCACAGGGCTACCGCGCCCATTGTGAACTGTAGTCATTCGCATTCGTCGAAAACGAAAATGGCGTTTGAAGAACAACGTGCGAATATCAAATTCTGCCAGCGTTTGGGAAAATCGCCGACTGAAACATTGCACCTACTCTGAACTGCTGACCTGCTTCTTCCTTTTCACATCTCGCGTCGCATGTGCCTCTACGCCACGGTAAAATAGGTCACCTCTCCTTCAATCAGGGTTGGAGATATCAGCACAGTTTCCGAACTTTTTGATCCTACCTTGTATATGTCTCTTTCCTATTATTCAACTTGTTTCATTTTTACCTAAACTATACGATTTTATCTTTGACTATTTTTAATGTTCTTGCCATTATTTTTATACTGCTTTTTCAAATAATACTTTATATATTTGTTGCCCAACATTAGTTGGATGTACCTGTTTTCAATATGCTACCCTACTCTCAATATATATATGTTCTCAATGTATTATGATGTATAGCTTTCTAATTACTTTTGACTTGACGATTTGAAATGTCTAAATTCTGTTACAGTAAGCATTATTAATATTTCCGTTAAATTGTCTGTCTTTAGAAACATAGTTCTTCAAATAGAACGACCCACATTTCAAATAAACGATAACTCGGACTGACTCTGCAGTTTTCTGTGGGCTGGAGTCTCTTTGCCCATCTTGTTGCTCCAACCCTCGGGTGAGCCCGACGGCCTGCGTTGGGGGCGGGACAGCTCAGTGGTTAGAGAACGGACATTGCACTCGGAGGGCCCGAGTCCAATTCCCAGTTCTACCCAAACTGTCTCCGTGTTCGCACAGAGTACGGGCACGTTAAATATGTGTATCCGTAAGTCCTTACGAGACGTTGGCGTAGATATTCTATATAATAGATACCATACATTTTCTACTAAAACGGTCCAAAAATCTTTCGTAGGTGGGTTGGGCCTAAACAGTAGGTTTTACTTCTTCTTTTCGGATGACCCCCCTACTTCAGCGGAGTCATTAAGAAAGGGTATAGGCACTTAGGATCCGCACGGGTGCTCGACGTTCAAATCCCATTAGCGCACGAAAAGAAGGCGTGGACATAAAGTGATTAACGGTTGACAGGCAGAATGTCCAGCCAAAGTAGCCAATCAGAGAAAATTGTTGACACCGAAACCACGAAGTCAAAGTGAGACTCCGTATTTCTAGTATTGGAAAATAGGGGAAGGAGGGTAGGGCCCCTGTGGAAGTCATCCCACTGGGTTTCGGTCTAAATTGGGTGACACTATCTCAGCCGTCCAAACAGATACCTTACATCTTCGGGTAAGTCGGACAGTCTGAGTCGAAAGGACGACCTGGGTTGTGGAGGGGAAAAAAATTAAATATGTTCTACCCTCCTAGATTCCATGCTACCAAGCGCATAATATGAGCGAAACCGGTCCACGAATACTGTTATTTGTAATGGGAAAACTAAGGTCATAAAGGTATTATTTTTACCACAGCGGGTAATGGTAAATGGATGTTGATGGCAAATAAAAATTAAAACTAGACCCATTAAACATCGAAATTTATCTTTGTGCTGAAAATAAGTTGTTGGAAATACGTAAGTAACACTATATCTTTAAACATTTCATTTGCTAAAGTGCACTTTAAGAGATTTTAAATGTACTGGACATTTATGCCGTAATCATTAGCTAGAATTTAAAGGTGTATACATTTACTATAGTATACTCTGCAGTGTATATGGGAAAGGTGCATAACTCATTTTCTTAAAAAACTTATGTATATACTTTATTGAAAGTGAATAAATTTATTTACCGAGAAATAAAAAATTTAGATATTTCCGAATAAACTTAGGGGCTAAACGATTCTAAAATAGCTATGTTTAACCTTTTACTTACGGGTGGGACAGCGTCCATCCCAAGCGAAGAACCTCTCAAAAAGACAGGTATTTGACATACCCTATCCCAAACAGTTCGATCCTCCTTTGCAGGCATTGTCATCCATGGACCGATGTCCCACCCGTAAGCAAAAGGTTAATACAAAAATAACTAAAATTACCGTCCTGCTAAGCATACGAGTATTTTGCTTAGGAAACGTTCCGTGTGACATCATGTGCCCATGCTCTACTGCTAAAACTATCGCTTATAACAACAAGCAATTAGGTACGTGCATATCAGATATTGCGAAGTATTTAGTTTGAGAGAAGTAAAGTAAACAATTATTTTCATGGAACTTATTGGAGTAACAGCAAAATCCGAGGAATAACAATTAATCTGGTAACAAAGAATTCCCCCCCCCCCCCCCCCATACGTTCGTAAATATCCTAATGGAGTCTTCCTATTTTTTCCAATGCTAGAATTCCGGGGTAACATCTTACCCTGAACTTTCATTTTGACCTCGTGGTTTTGACAAAAAAGTGTCAAAAACATTCTCTGATTGGCTACTTTTTTTTGACACTTTACTCGTCAACTGTTAATCACTTTATGTCCACGGATTTTTTTCATACACTAATGGGAATTGGACGGACGCCATAACGTGGATCATAAGTGCTGATATCCTTTCTTAACGACTTCACGGAAGTAGGGGGTCATCCGATAGAAACCCCTACAGTTTAAGTCCAAACCACCCAAGAAAAATTTTTAGATCGTTTCTGAGGCCTGTGTTATCCATCTATCATATAGGATAGACCAAACTATTTCCCAAACACATCCCCAGACAAGGTTTCACACACGAAGATTTTTTTACTCGGACGGTCTGGGTTTCAACAACATCAACAACACGAAGATTGTTTGCGAATGTTCAAAGGATACTTGGCATGATGTTCCACCGCGAACAGAGAAAAACTGCTGAAAACATGCTGGGTTTTTTTAGAAGAAATTCAACAATCCTTCCTTTTTGATCCTGTGTCTATGAAGGCAAGACAGTGCACTGTGGAATAGGTTACAAGAAAACGGAGTTTTGCTAGGAGATCTTACTTTTGACGATTACGCCGAAATCCATAACGCGTTGGAACAGAAGCACCAAGAGGCCGATCATACCATTATTACTATAGCTACTGATAATACGTCTGATGAAATCGTAATCCGAAAATGATTTTAAAAGGAGAACAACATAAAAAATTTCTGTGAATAGCCTCCTAAATTTACGTGACTATATTTTGGCCCGCAACGTTATAACTGCAGTGACAACTTTATTAGAAAAAGATCAATAACGTGTGAATGTAGAGGATAGTAAGGGGCCCAAGCGTTTGCTGCATAAATGTCCGCAATTACTGCATAGGTTCTGTATAGGTTACTGCTAGGCCACTACCGGTGCCGACTTACCGACTAGGATCGGTACTCAAAGTCCCCACTCAAGGTCGGACTCAAAGTCCCCACAACTATCAAAAGCTCCCAATAAATTTTATTGGGAGGCACAATTCCAGCCCTAAATTTCAGTCAATTTGTTTTTAAAATATATTTCTGACTTGCTAAAAGGAAAAAAAAAAAATACTATTGCATTACCGAATAAAATGCAATGTTTTTCTGCTGGGGGCATAGCCTTGTAGTTTGGGGGCCAATGTTATGGGAAACAGATTCTAAGCAGCTTCTAAAATTTTTTTATTATTAATTTAAATTTCGAATGATGTTTTTAAAAATTTCGTTTTGTTGGATTCTTGACAACAGCATTTCCTCTTCGGCTAGCGGCGAAAATAATTCTGTCGAGATGGCTCAACTGCCACGCCGCTGCTCCTACTGCAAGTTTCAAAACCACGTCGGAAAATCGCGAAAAATTGGACACATTTATTTTTATTATTTTAATTCAAACATTTTGAGATCGAAGGATTTTTGTTTCAATTAACAATTCTCATGAAATTACGAGATATAAATTCAATAAATTGCTGAATAAAAGAAGCGGTGAAGAAAACCTAGTATAGGAAGGTTTTAAAATACCTGGTGGCATCGGTCTTGTGTTGGATTTAAAGTACCAAGAAAAAAATGTCTTTTTTCTTAATCATTTAAAAATAATTTCAGATAGTGCAGGTATGTATCTGTTAGTACATAACATTTTTTGTTTATTGTTAATATTTTTGTCACATTTTTATATGTATGAAAAGAAAAAAAAAATATAGATAAGTACTGTTTTAGCACTTTTTAAAATCTTGTTTCGGCGAAAGAAGGGGCAAACAAATTTAGACTCCGGGTTTATATTAAGACTACAGCCCTTACTCTACGTTTATTTGACTGAAAAATAAAATTCATGTGTTTTCAAAATGCTCGTCTGTATTTTACAATTTATTTATGTAATTTTTATACGCTCTATATTTATTTATTGATGTATGAGATAAAAAATTTCTGCGCAGGCTCGAAACGGGCTTTAAATTTCGAAAACAGTTTCGGGTCGGGGTGGGCTCAGCTTTTTTAAAAGTCGGTCCGGGTAGAACATATTTATTTTTCTTTAATTTTTAAAGGGATTTTAATGGAGTACATGAAACTATTGTGTTTATTTCATCGATGTAAAGATAAATGTTAAAAAAAAAAAACTTATTTTAACTCTTTGTACAAAAATTTCACAAATTCGGGTTTGTAGTAACACATTTGGTTACAAATCATTTCGGGCCAGGTCCGGGTTCTGCAGCTGTAAATTTCTTCGGGTTCGGGGCGGTTTTAAGTACTGGTTCTGCCGGATCGGGTCGGATGATAGCATAAAATGTCGGCCCGTGAGACCTCTACTGTGCGCAAAATCACATTCTGTATTTAACATGGCTTATACTACACTTTAATTTAAAAAAAAAAAAAAATCATTTTGCCTATTTAATTATACATGTGAACATGCAAAAATAATCAACGAAATGAAAAAGTGAAAATATAATAATTAAAGTAAAACCCATCTCGAATCATAGAAAAAAAAAATGAACTGGAATGTGGCTTAACTCAACTTTCTCATACGAGAATCCATTTTTTCCTTTTTTTAATTTTACAAAACTTTTCTTGAAAAATTTTGTAAAATTTTTGTGAGGGGGAGGGGGTAACTAATGACGTCACGAACGAAAATAATTGCATCGCGGCTATCTTTCACAACAATGATTGAAACTATGAATTTTCTTGATCATTGAGCCATAAATAAACTCTTTCATGCACAATTATGTCACATTTTGTCACGTTAAAAAAATATAAAATTCTTTAAAACATAAAATTCTTTTAAAAATATAAAAGTTTTCGCTCGAATTTCAAAAAAGTCTATCTAGTTCTAAATTTTTTGATAAAAAGCCTGATAAAAAGTTTCGTGAAAATCCATTAATATGTGTGGCCACTATCGTGTACACAAGAAATCGACCACAGACAGACGGACATCACTCCAAATGAGTCCAAAGGTGTTCAGAAGGTTTTAAAACATATATGGCATCAAAATCTCGAATTCGAAATTGTTCGTAAAAACAATAAGTTCTCTATACTATATTACACTGCATGAAAAATTAAAAATACCAACTGAAAATAATAACATCCAACATGCAAAGAAAAATTATGGCCCAAAATAGGCTCTTTACATATAAGGTAATGTAAGGCATTGAAGCATGCATGCAGGATCAAACATTCTAACGTATTAATAATTTCTTAACCAAAAGAAAATAATTTCAAATATATTTCAGAACTATGTACGGTAATGAATGAAATGACAATATACATTAGCGCACGATAAGAGGGAAATAGAGTTAAAACTTTCGAAACAATCTTTTATTTTCAAACACTAAACGGTATTAAAAAAGGATATAGTTTCAAATTAACATCAGTACATAAAATGATAAAAAAAAAAAGAAAAAATGGACCGACAATCCTCCAACAAAATAATCAAGTAAGTGGCATTAATTCATAAATTTTTATTGCCAAATGAGGGGGGGGGGGCTGATTTTTGGGGCTACCTATTTTTATTGTTGGTTTGCTTTGAATGTGCACTAGATTTACCAGGTTTTGAAGAATATTTGAATGTAGAAAATTTTTTCTTTGATGTATGCTCGTGAATTGCAAGTAAGACCAATATAACATTTCTGGATAACATGTGCAAGTACAGGAAACGAAATTCAAGAGGGGCTGAATTGAAATTCAGGGCAGGGGGCGCTCAACAGTCTTAAAGGAGAGGCTCACTAAAAAGTCTGTTAATCGCATTCCTAAACCGTAATAATTATTTTTATATATTTCGATCCATATAAATTATTAATAAATAAACAATTACATATTTATATGTCGAAAGCCCAGATCACCCGACTCATCCGAGGACATAGAGCAACTTAATGGATGGCCGGACATATTTATATGTGTAAGCTAAGAGCTTATTGAATCCACACAGCTACTATGCATCAATATTAATACATAATAATTACAATTGCTTTAAATATAAGCATTAACTAGTAGAAAGTTGTTAATTGAAGAAAATTTCAGATGGAAAATACAGGTTAACACTTCATAGTAGCTCTTAACTACTTATTAGCTGATTTTGTCGCTCAAAATGTATGACAGTGAACGACGCAATAATACCTAAAAGATACGCCGTATCCGAAATATTATTAACTTAATTATTAAAAAATTAAATATGTAAATAAATTGATCAGCTGTATAACTACAAATTTTGCTAAATTATAAAATCTTTAAAATGAAGTAATTTATAAAAAAATCTCTTAACGCAATTTTTATGAAACATTTGGATGAAATTTCATATCACTACTAATAATATGTTTATCAGGGGGGCTGAGTATACCTCTTGTGGGGCCTCTGTCCCCCTCTAACCCCTGCCTGGCTACGGCCCTGTGCAAGCGCCTCAGCTGATCTCGACCAGCTAAAAGCTTAGTCTGCACATTCATTCCAAAAGTTTATATCGTCGGAGTAACACGTATGAAGTTTTGTTGACTGTCTCCGCATACAAAATGAGTTGATATTATTTAATCAAGTTTCTTTTCCGTTTTATCATAGCGAAGAAATTAAGAACAAAAACATCTTCAGCAAATACGCGATAAATAGGTTGGTATGAGCGACGAGAATGTGGCTGACCTCTTCGAAGGGGACACTCATGAAAGTGATCATGTCTTCATTTCAATGCATACCAACACCAAGAAACATCTGGGTCAACTTCGGCAATTTGTCCGTGAGGTCACGCAGAAAGTGCCTGCATCTGCATTACATAGTACAATCAAACCTGTTTGAAACGTAATACTGTAATAAGCGGCAAACATTTTTAACCCTGTCCAAAAATATAGGAAATTCATGTTATTTTCCCCTGTGTGAAATGGAACCTGCACAACGCGGAAACGGACCGTCGATTTAAAATATTTTGTAAATAAAAGCACTGTTGTAAGGAACGAATGGAAAAATGATATGAAAATAGAATGGAAAAATCACCCAGGTCTCAGCCATTTATTTCCAAGACAACCATTTTTCACAAACTTTCTATTAAATCATATGACGATGAAAACTGTTTCAGAATTTCAAGAATTTTCAGTTAATCAGGGAGCTTCTGAAATGCTAGGAATATGAATGAATGCACAATTTTTAACTGAAAATCACACCATTAGTGAGACACATGTCCATGAAACCATGTTGGATTATTTTAAACATTTACCTCAATAAACCATGTTTTTCTTTTTCTTCTAATTTATTTTTTTGTTTCATGGTAAGCAGTAATATTTTGCCTGTAAGCCAATTCATCGACGTTTTGAGGTATGGTAATAAACTTACAGTTACGAACATGACTCTATTTTTATTTATATATACGCCTGTGTTTGCAGTATGCAAAAATGCACGTATATACATATTTAAAATAATTATATTAGCTATTATGGCGCAATTTGCATATGGCATATCTGCATTTCTAGCTAAACCTTTAAACTTCGCCTTTCCTGAAATGACCAGAAACGGAAATTTTTTCAAGACGTAAAATTCTTCCGGTCTCCTGAAATTCCGTTTAAAGCGGAATGTTTAGAGTATTCACCTCACAGAACACAGAAGTCAATCCATGGTGGGAGATATATTTAACTTAAGCAGATATAACTCTTAACCAAGCACAGCGCGAGTTAAATACAACTCACATGGTTTTGAAAGCAGTAGACCAAACTTTTACAATATTTTGATATCTATCAGGTTCTTTTAAATCCAGTAATTTGTTCCAAAAGGAGATTTTGAACACAGAAAATGGGGAATAGGAGCTTATAAAGAGAAATACTAACACAAAACCCTAATCGAAAATGCTGCCGTTTTCTTCATTTTGAAATGATGCTAATACGAATATAAAATTCTTTAATAAAAAATAAGTTACTTAGAGAGTATAAAAAGGGTACGTGCGATGTCTCTACTTCCACTTAGGACAGGGCCGTATCCAGAAACGAAATTGAAGAGGGGCTGAATTGAAATTCAAGGGGGGCTCAACAGTCTTCAAGGAGGGGGTTACTAAAAACACTGTTAATCATTAGCATTCCTAAACCGTAATAGTTATTATAACAAATAATCAATTACATATTTATATTTGTAAGCTAAGAGTTGATTAGGAAAATCCATATAACTACTATACATCAATATTAATATATAATAATTGCAATTAATTTAAATATAGGCATTAACTAGTACCAAAGATGTTAACTGAAGAAAATTTCATATAGTAAATACAAGTTAACACTTGATATTAACTCTTAACTACTTATCAGTTGATTTTGACTCTAATGTATAACAGTGAAAGCCGCAATAATACACAAGTATCCTAAATACTATTATCTTAATTATTAAAAAAATTAAATATTTTTAAATTAAATATGTAAGTAACATCATCTGTATAACCACAAATTTAGCTAAATTAAAAACTATTTAAAAAGAAGTAATTTATAAAAAAAACCTCATTAAGCAAATTTTACGCAAAATTTGGATGACATGTTGGATGAAATTTCATATCACTACTAGAAATGTAATATATTTATCAGGCGGGCTAAGTATACCTCTTGAGGGGGGGGGGGCTTAGCCCCCTCTAGCCCTTGCCTGGCTACGGCCCTGACTTAGTACCAATAACTCTTAAGTGAATAATAGTTCGAAAAGGATTCCATATTATATATGGACTAAAAGCAACTCCTATCTGCTAGCATGTACAAAATCTCAAAAAGGTTTACGAAAAAAAAAAACCCCGCAGGACAGTAGCTGTTCATGTCTAGAGAATATTCTAACAGATATTCCTAACCAGCGTTTCTTTAAGACATACAACCGACATTTTATGTTAACCTAGTTTCTATTTATGTGACAGTATTTATATATATTTATATAGGGCAAATAAAACACTCCCCCACCCCTAAAGTTTCATTCGCCCTTCCGGCCAAAAAGTCCTGAAAGCAACACTGATCTTAACTTCCTAACTCTCCTTCAAATCACACGTAGTCTTTCTTATCGTAATCAATTATTTTTAAGTGTCTACAAAGCTTTAATTGGGAACTTCACGTTTCATTTTGAAATTTTATAATTTTTTTAGGGTGGGGGGTGAGTTTATTTTTTCTACTTGGCGGGAGTTTTTTCCATGAAATAGTATCTTTGTGAGATTTCAATACTTTTGTAGAAATAATTATAAACATGATTACGTAAAAATCATATAGCAGACACTGCAAATTTCACCGTCAGTAAAATATATTCATGTTTTTTTTTTTGTTTTGTTTTTTTTCCAGATTTTTAAATTAGACATCAAATTATCTTCAAATTTTAAAAGAAAAGTATGCTCTTTCCCGAGCACACAAAATAAGCCTTTCATTAAAATCAGTTTATTAGTTTAGATTGTACTTCCGTCAGCATTAAAAAAAAGAAAAAAAAAGGAGTGAAAATTGCAAAAGTGCCATTTTAAAGTTAATTTCTCTCAGCTGCTACGGTATCAATTGTAATTTTTTTTTCTCAGCTATGTGAGCGTATTACAGAGATTCATATCTTGGGCTATCTTGAAAGGGGGGGGGGGGGCATCCCTGAACATCGGTGATTGTCACGCCAAGTATATACTTGTCAGCTACGGATTCGGCCATGACAACTTGGCGGGTCAATCTTCTTAAATTAAATGAACACTACGCCTAATCACATCAGAAAAATCGATTTTTGCTTCTTTGCATAGTCTAAAAGTACGATGACTCAAAACATTTCTGTACTCAAATACAAGTACTCGAGTTTGCATTCTCAAATCTTTGAACGCGTTTTTTTCCTTTCGAACGCTCAATTCTTAAAAGTCGGTTGTCATGATACCTTGAACAATTTTCTGCAATTTTATTTCAAATTTGGTCCAAACAGTAACATGCACTTCGCTACGTAGCAATTTTCGATGAAAGCTCTCCTTGCCATTTTATAGCAAATAAATGAATTTTTGAGAGAAAAATCACTGATATTTATTCTTATGGCTACCAATTTATTTTCCTTGAATATATATATATATATATATATATATATAATAAAAATTGATTTTTTTTAAGCAAATACTATGCAAACTAAGGTAAGTACAAAAAAATCCATCTCTAGCATATCTGTTACAAATAAGTAACTATAGACCAAGACTAAGGATAATAAAATTAGGTAACTTATTATTAGTACATATTAGTACACATAAATCACAATTAAATAGGTATATACGTATAAATAAATATAAATATATCAAATGAAAATGTAAACACGGCAAAAATGAGAAAATGCAATAATAATTAGCTCAAGATTAAAGATCAATACATGGAGAACAACCAGTTGAAACTACATAAAAAATATGGCGGTTAGTTCGAAATTGCATTCTCGTCAGGACAGCCATGCAATTCGAATTAAAACCGATGGAATAGCCAGTTTCTGACAATGGCGATAGTATTTGACTATGGACACCATTGGAACTGTCTACTAGCTAGTGGAAGGAGAAATAATAATTGAACGCATACGAAAAATATATTTGAATGAAGACTTTCAGAAATAGTAATCAGTATAGGACTCAGGACAAGTGGACAGTAGTCTTTCAAAAATAGTAAACAGTGTCAGACTCAGGCCTTCTGGAAAGCTAAATGATAAGAATGGATGAAACTCACAAAAAGGAGTTATCCAATCAAGGATAAGTAATGCAATTGTAAAATTACTACGTGGTGTATTTGAAATTATTAATATTATTTACAAATACTTCCGAATAGTGGCAATTTTGACAAATGCGTTTAAGATTATTGATGTGGAGATAGTGAAACTGAGGATCAGAAAGCCGTTCGAAATAGCTGGTTTAAATGATATTTCTAAACAACTGAATAGAATTACAAGATCGATATGATAGCAGCTTAATGATAGTGAAATTATAAGAATCTTTTTTATCATATAGATTGGTAACAACATGATTATGGAGGGTATCTAAATTTAGGTCTAAATAATTTACAGATTGACTGACAATAGACTCATTAGGGATTAATTCTAGGTTAGAGGGGTAAAAATCAATATTTGGATATAGGAATCATCAATGATAATACAAATTAAGTCGTCAACATATCGATGTATAATATATGAATTAGAGAAAAAATGACATTCATAATAATAAAGATATAAGTTAGCAAGAATACTACTACTACAGCTGCCTTGAGGTACACCAGATGTTTGTAAATATATGTTATCTCCTTGGATAATTTAATAGTTGTATAACATAAAGTGCAATAGCATAGGAAAGTTTTTGACATTGAATGGAACATTATTGGAAGATAGATAATCATGATAAAGAGACATAATAACTTTATATAAATCTTTAATATCAATGTTATTAAATAGGTCTTTAAAATCAAAGGTATGAAAACCAAGAATATGTGGAAGCTTGCTAAGATGATTAACTAAATCAAAACTAATGTTCAAAATGAAATATCCTGAATTATAAAATTTAAAAGATTCATTAATTCTATTTAAACAGTTTAGCAAGTACTTACTAGCAGTAGTGGTAAAGGTATTATGTCCACAAGTGACCGTTCTAAAACTGAGAGGTGATTTGTGGAATTTTGGAACCAAAGTAACAATTATTATTTAATTGTGTATATAATTTTAGCATTTTAGTTTTGATTTTGATGGACTGATGGGTTTAAAAATATAATTATTTTTTAAGTAATTCTGTAACAGAGAAACATAATATTTTTGACAAATAATGGCATAATTATTGGAGGCTTTATCTACATAAGTTATGACATAATGTTCCTGTAGTTCTTTAATAGCTGATAGGAGTTGTTTGTAAGGATAACTAGGCTTTGTAAATTTGATGTTTATAATAACATTTTTAAGAAGATATAGGGTAGTATACTTCCATAGATAGAATGTTTCAATAGGAATGGAATGTGAACAAGCTTGTTGGTATATGAATTTATCAAAATCAAAAGATAAAAACTGAAGAAGAAATTTGGGGTGATGGCAAAATGGAATGCAAAATTTAGATCCTTTATTCATAATATCCCTAAGTTTATCATCCTGAACTATACTGAGATCCCCAGTAATAATGTGTCCATGAGATGAGTTGACATAAGGAGTAAGATTCTTATCGCTGCATACACATGATGTATGGTGATCAGAGTTTAATGACCTGGAAACTTCATTGTAATTGTATATAGTTCTACTAATTGGTAAATTATATTTGAAAGATTTTTGTATTTTGATATCACTTACTGGTAACAAGTGCTGATGTTTTGCAAAATTATTATTTAAGTTAAGAGAATTAAGAATAGGATATTTAAAAGAAATTACACAGTAAGCTATTTTAGTAGGTGGATTAGGTGAATGGAGTAGGTGGAAATTTAAGAAATTTGTACGAGAAAGAAGCAAATCAAAAAATAAATGTTTAAAATGCTCATTAGTTAATTTTAATTTTAAAAAGTTAGCGTAAACAATATTTAATTTGCATTTTCTGACTTAATATAACCAAGTTCTAATTGGTAGGAAATTGAAAGTTTGAGAATAATTATATTGTAATTTCAATATGTCTGCATTGTAATCAATAGATTTACTTAAGTTACTTTTTCCGTTGCTAAACCTATATCACTTTTTACCAGGAGTTTATGATTTTGAATACTGAAAAAGATGTTTATAGACTGAAGATTTATTGGAATTGTATTCAAAACTATTTTTAACTACATTATTATTATTATATATTTGATTTAAGCCATAGGGGAAGAGAGTTTTGTGTTTTTTAATATAATAATTTTCAAATACTAATCTATCAGTTAGTGAAATTTTAATTATATATATATATATATATATATATATATATATATATATATATATATATATATATATATATACAGCGCAAAGTCCTAAACATTAGGATTTACTTTGATCTTTTTTTTTCAGTTGAAACTCATATCCTGCCTACTGCGAAGAAAACGCGTCTGATAAAGATCGCTGCCATTAGCCGATTTCGGCGTTGTCTTTTTTTTTCTTTTCAACCAAAATTTCAAAATTTACATTTCATCTATGCTATTTTTGAGAAGAAAGAAAAAGTATTTTAAAATCGTTTATCAATTTTACGCATTCAAAGACTAAAAACCCTTTCACTAATAAGACATCCTTATGTATATGTGCCCCCTACGTTAAAAGTCAAACTGCTTTGAAAATAACTGTAAAATAAAAAAAAAAATATTAAAAATACAACATATAACATATTGGTAACGGTATCAAATAGATACCGTCATATTTTTAATACATTGTATTTTTAACGAAGTTTTACTCTGTAGCACATGGTATGCGTATGCACACTTTTCGAATTCTGCAAAAGGAAAAACAATTAAATTTATGCATCAAACCAGTGGGTAACAAAATGAAGAATAATAAGTAATATAGATAAGACAAAGCACTAGTAAATGAAATAGTGAGGAAGGCATTTCCATGGCAGATATCAGTAGCTATGGACCGGATTCATGCTTATTATGCGCTCATGAGCATAGAATAACCGTTAACTGCAATAGCAGCAAGAAAACTTGCTATGCCTATTGCATTGAGAATACATGAATATGATGTACGATGTAAAACTTTAAACTATTGTTTTTATTTAAGATAGAAAATATTTATGATTCCGGAAAACTTTAAACCTTTTAAAAGCCTAGAAAAATAGGTATACTATGTAATATACACTAATTAACAAAATACGTTATAAACAACAGAAGTGAAAAGTAATTTGACACAATACCAAGTAATTCAATGAGTGTAAACACGAAGGAAAAACAACAACAAAAAAAAGTAAGCATAACAACAAAGCAATACAATATGAAGTAAACACAAACAAAGCAACAAAAAGAACATATACACATAAACAAAACAACGCAAAAAAAGGGTTAACACAAAAACAAAGCAAAGCAATTACAAAAAAAGAAAATAAAAAGAAAAATAAACCAAATAACGAAGGCTGCAGTGGCCCAAAAAAAAATAATTCCTCCTACACCGCAAGATTTATTTCCGAGACCCCTTCTCACTATTTTCATATTTTTGTTTTTCATTTATAATTATTGTAAATATGATGTACGATAGATACGAAATATATTTAGTTTTTTTTCCGGCTCTCTCAATGCACAACACCTCCCTCTTTGAGGGCCCAGGTATTACATCTCTGATTCAATGCAATATTTAACGTACTGTGAAAGATTAATAATAGTAAATACAAAAAATATGAAATTCAGCATAAAAAGAAAATTTGCTCAAACTTCTGTCCTAAATAATTTGAAAATAAAAATATACGTCGTCCGTAAGAACATACAACCAGGGATGTGGCCAGACAGCGGCCAGAGGGGGGTGAGCCCTCCAAGAGCCCCCTCTAATGGAAATATTTAATCATTTGTAGTGGTATGAAATTTCATACATGTCATCCAAATTTTGAAAAAAAAACCTGCTTTTTCACAATTTTTTGTAAACTTCGTTTTGTATAGCACAGATTAAGATTTTTTCGTTGCTGAATTTATGGTTATATTGATGATCATCAGCATATTTACAAAATTAATTTAAAAATATGCAATAAAGTTTTAAAAATTAAATGAAGAATATAGTATTTAAGGTACTTTTGTATTATTGCGAGTTTCACAGTTATACATTGCCAACTAATGAGCAGTTAGATAGATGAATAATTAGTTATATAGAGTACTACATTATCACGTTATACATTATCAACTGATAAGTAATTACAGTCAATTTAATAATATGTAATATAATATATTTAATTATAATTAAAATAATTTGTAATGCAGTGATTTATTAAAAACTGAAGTTTAACATTTTAGTGCATTTCCCTTCGCCCCCCCCCCCCCCCCAAATGTTGTTTCTAGGGATTCCTTCCTTCAAGTCTTTTGATCCCCCTTGAATTTCACACTTAAAGGGGGCTTGGATTACATTTCAGACAAGAATTTGTTTTACCCAACGACCCTGACAAGTATTAAGGCGACTAAACATATGACAGTTTATTAAATGTATTAACCGTTTTTAAAGGCTAAAAAAAAAAAGACTCCTTTTACTTTTCCTATATATAAAGTATAGAGAAAGTATTGTAACAGATTTGAAAATTCGAATTCGAGTTTTCGATGGAAGAGCACGTTTCAAGCATCTCCGAACCCGGATCGAACTTTTTTGAGGTGATGTCTGTGTGTATGTGTCTGTGTCCGTGAGACTGTGGATGTCATATCTCACGAACGGATGGAGCGTTTTGTAAGAAATTTCGTACAAATATTGCAATCTATGAATATTGGAAGCCTATTGATTTTTAACGTAATCGAATGTTCGGAAGATACCCCCCTCAGATTTTCAAATGAAATTTTGAAAAATCATTAAAAAATCAGAACTTTCAATAATGTTACGTGAATAATGATATCTTATGCCATTTTTCATTAGAAAACGAATTACACACACACACGTTAGATCGTTAGCATGAACCGTTCGCGAGATATTGCATATTTTTAATAAATTTATCAAAAATGTTACATAAAATTAAAAAAACAGTATTAACTATCTTGAAATACGTTCACTTTCAATGCAATATTATGCAACAAATCTGAAAACATTATTCTCCTGGATCTCGTTCGTTCCATTCACGAGAAAAGATTCTTGTGTAGTAGTTTGGCGTTTTACGACTAACAATTCGTTAATTGTCATACATACGAAAATCTTCTCTTCGTCTGTGTGTACCGCTTGGTGACAAATTTGTCAAATTTGGCGATATGTCGTCCCAGGTGGAAGAAATTTAGTCGAAATTTCAAATATGTATATGACGATACTTTAACGGAAACAAAGCCAAACGACTCTATTGCTTATTGCGGATGCTGTCAATATTGATAACTGTCCACTTAGTGTTGCGCGAAATATAAGTCAATTGGGTACGTCAAAATAATTTCACATGTTGTCATCCTGAACAGTTACACATGTACAATTCAACGTTAAAAACACTGTGCCGTGGATGTTATACATCACTTTTCCACTGGGAAAGAAGTAAATCCATTCCATACATAGGCATGTGCTACCCACATCAGAATTCTTGCCTTTCAAACAGATCGGCGCATTTTATCAAGCGTCTTATTACTGATGAAACCTTTCAATTTTCAAACATTACAAGATACAGCGATATAGATCAATAAATACTCACCGAGAAAATTTCGGCGTCCACATGTTGCAATGTACGGTGAGTAATCCAAAGTGAAAGCTAGAAAAAATAGAATATCACACTCAAAACAATATTTCCACATTCACAGTTCTAATTCCAATTCACAAAAGCTATAGTCAATTACGGTATGAATAAACACGACATTAGATTATAGCATACATTTTCGGAGTCCACTTCGAGGATAAGAGCTTGCAAATTCGCACCAGTAGCTCAACGGTAGAGTGTCGGCTGGCCAGTTCGGAGGTCCAGGGCTCGATTCACGGTCGGGGCAGCAAGGTACTCTACACATTTATCTACTATAAAACATCTGGCCTGGACCCACTATGAATAGATAAAAATAAATCCGGCAGAGTGGGTTTGGTAAAATGAATAATTATTTTTCTGGACAATAAAACGAAGACATTTCTTAGGTTAAACCATTTAATCCGATCCGAGACGAGTTAAGCTATTTCTTTGCATAAATGCAGGACGGGTGGACAAGAATCGGGGCTGACCCCGGCCTGACAGTTTAGTTCGATTTCATTTTTCTCTCATATACACCGCAAGTAAGTGTATATTAAACGTGCACATAAGTGAAATGAATTTTCAGAAACCCAAACCTGGCATGCCTTCCACATGAAAAAAAACCTGTCGTATATTGACGCAATTTTTTTTTCTACAATGCAAAACCACTTAAACCGGAAGGTTAGGGGAACCAAAAGGAGAGGGCTGGAGAAAGGAGCAAAAAGGAGAGAAAGGTAAAGGGGTTGTTGAGGTCCAAGGGCAGGAGAACAGTCCCTGAAGGTGAACTGCACTTCCGTGAAACCCGTCTTCCAAGAAAGGGAAAGTTGAGTTTTTGCCTTGATATCATCCTTTTCGGATAACCCTGGGCAGATGATTTTAAACCGAGCTTCCGTCACCGATGACATTGGAAAGGATAGAGGTGAATGTCACTGAGATCCAGTGGCGGAATGGAACCAGGAGTATGCAACTACTCAGTAGCGTCCAGTGTTTCTTTCAGGACTTTTTGGTCGGGGGGGGGGGGGGAGGGGGCGAATGAAATTTTAGGGAGGAAAATTTTTCATTTGCCCCACATAAATATATCTAAATGATGTGTCACATAAATAGAATCTAGGTTAACATAAAATGTCTCCGAGGGGACAAATACTCGTCTTCAGGGGAGGAGACTTTGCCCCCCTTCGAAGTATGCCTGAAAGAAACATTGGTAGAGTCACCAGAAAAAATTGGGGGGCGGGGAGAGAGTGGAAAATATACTACTTCCCATTTCTCCAAATATCATTTCTCCGAACTTCAATGGGCTCGGATGGGATCCTGGAGAGGAAGGGGGGGGGGGGGGGTGTATGACCTGGACCACCAAATCTCCCCCCTTTGGCAACGCCACTGCCTACTTTGCAGTGAGTTGGACCATGATTATGCAACTTCTTTACAGTAAGGTGGGCCAAAACCATGAATATGCAACTACTTTACTGTTGTATATTCATGGAGGTTGTTGCATTCATGTTGTATATATCATTCTCCATACCATGAGGACTGGGACTATAAGTAATCAACTGCTTTGCCATGAGATGACCTCTAGAACCATGAATCAACTACTTTACTGTGAGATGGACTAAAGCTGTGAGTATACAACTGTGGACTATGGCCTCCCTCCCCTCCACAAACAAAAAAAATCTGATGTGGACAGTACAGGACTTTCCCAATATAATGTAATTAATTGACTTCTTTTACAGTGAAAAAATGATGTATACTATCTACGGCATAATGTTTTTAATGTTGAACAATTGGCGCTTTTCTGAATGACAACATGTAAAACTATTTCGCAGTACCCAATTAACTTATATTTTATGCAACTCTAAATTGGCAATTATCAATATGGATTGTATCCACAAGACGCAAAAGTCCATATATTAAAATATTTTAATAATTAATTCATCAATTTGGCATTATTTGCGTTAATTTAGCAACCTTTTTTGCAATTTTGACTATATTTTCGTCAATCTGAAGAGACATATAGGCAAGTTAGCGATATTGAGCTAAATGATTCGTCAAGCGTTACACACAGAAGAAGAGAAAATGTTTTCTTAAATAAAAATGACTATTGGCGAATTCAAAATACAATGCTTAAAACGTGCTTTTCGTCGAAAACTCGACTTCTAATTTTAGACCCCCGTCACAATACTTTATACTCTATACATTATACTAATACTTTATACTCTATACATCACAATACAATACCCTATACATTATACTATGTATATAAGAAAAGTAAAAATTTAACTATTTTACCGTGCTGCCAATCAGTAACGAATTTGAGGCCGCATAAAGAGATAATATCATTGAATTTTCCAGGATCGTTTTACATTACCACTCTACAGTTGCTGTGAATTCGTGATCGTATACAATTACCAATTTTCAGTACCCAGGTCAACCAAATAATTTCATTTCGGTCAGCCGAATGAATAACCGAAATGAAATATATAATAAGAATCACACCATCCCCACACAGAATTTGAGTAATCTATCTGGAAGTGACTAGGAATTCAGGTTTGGAACAAGAAAGTCACACATTGTGTGACCCTTCCCGGTCGTCCATCCTGTTGCTCCAAGTCCTCTGGACGAGCCGGACGGCCTGGGGCTTTCACACATTGTGTGACAGATTCCAACCCTTGCTTCACGATTTCAGAAAATTTGTAGCATGGATTCTAAAATAAATTTACCAAATTACAATAATTAATATTCGTACAAATAAATTGATATCGTTACTAGGAATACTATTGCATACAATATAGTAATTTATAAAGAATTATTTATTCTACACGATAACCAATATCTATGCTAACTTTCTACATCACACAATGTAAGGAAAGTATTGTAAAGGGGTCGAAAATTCGAATCAGTTTTCGATGGAGGAGCATAGTTTAAACCTCTCTGAATCTAGGGGTACATTAATATATCAACGTACGCTAAGCCTGAACTCGAATCAGACGTTTTTGAGGTGATGTCTGTGTGTGTATGTATGTTAATGTGAGTCTGTAGATGTGATACCTCACGAACGAATTAAGTGTTTCGAATATTATTTACTAAGATTAATACAATTAGTGAATACTAGAACCCTATTGATTTTAAACGCAATAGAATGCTCGAAAGAGCCCCTCCCCCAATTTTGAAATAAATTAAAAGAAAACCACAAAAACCCTTTCAATAATAATAAAATAATTATTTCTGGCGTAATTTCTCATTAGAAAAAGAATGCCACATTTTAGCATAAAGCATTCTCGGAACATTGCACGTTTTTCAAGTAAATTTATCAAAAAAATCACATAAAATTAAAAAATAGAGTAGTAAGTATCGTCCAATATATGAAATCCACTTTCCATATGCAATATTATAATCTAGAATCGTTCTATTCACGAGGCAAGATATTTTTTGTAATAATTTTGCATTTTGAGTCCCAAGAATTCATCAATAGCCATTTAATTCATGCGATTGAGATGAATAAAATGTTAATTGCATTTTGATAAGTATTTTGTACATGAATATGAAAAAGTTATTCGTAAGTTGCCATACTTGCCCAATTTCAATTTATGTGATATTTATTCAATGTCATTCTGTAGGGAAAGTCATGTGCTGCCCCCATCAAGCTGTTTTGCATTATTTTTATAATGGACCTATTTTATGCACTTTTTATTTCTTTGTATGATGCGATTCTTTTCAACATGGTTAATTTGTTTTTCTACGAGTTTTTCTACGGTTCGCCCAAATACGCCTAGTACACACTGAAGTTCATGTTTGCTCCTCGAAATTTTATTAATGTGTAAAAATATGCATTAAAGATTTATAGCACTGAATTGAAAATAGTTCTTCGATGTTTTCTTCTTTCTTCATACTTAAATTTCTAGATATACATTTTTTTTATATAGCTATTTTGTTATTAAAAGTTTTCTATAATAAAATTTGTAAACTGTACATTAATAATTTTAATTTAAAAATTCTAATAAGTTCTGCAGTTGTTTACCCTTAGCATGCTAATCTGACAATTTTAGCTAATAAATAATGCATATGCAATAATACAATTACTATTTATTATAAATTATAATTTATGCTGTTTTTGAAGTAAAATATGCTTTATTGACACATTGAAGATGGTTAAGATGATATTTTAAAGATAAAAGATATATATATATATATATATATATATATATATATATATATATATATATATATATATATATATATATATATATATATATATATATATATATATATATATATATATATGTGTGTGTATATATATATATATATTTTAATAAAACATTTGGATAAAAATATTTGAAAACGAATATTATAGTTACTGTTGATTAAAAATTATAATTTAAATTGGTTCGAAAGTTAAATATATTTTATCGATAAATACAATAGAATAAAATTACTATGCGAATATAAAATATATTTATATTTGGTTTTAAACATTTGGATAAGAACCTTCATTTAAAACAGTATAAAACAAAAATGCAAGGTATATCAATCAACTGGTTTGAAAGCAAAACGTATAAACGTATCTTCTTCAGATTAAGGCAAACAGAACATATATATGTGTGCATGTGAAAAGTTTTATAAGTGGTTTGACTTGATATAAAATTCATATAAAATGACTGATGGTAATAAAATATTCCCTTTTTAATAATAATATGTGTGTGTGTATAATATATATATATATATATATATATATATATAATAAAAATATATGGAATTCTAATGATAGATTAGAGATAAGTTGTAACTCATATAACCATAACTTAAAATATAAAGATGTAAAAAAGAGATTTATCGATCAAGGAGATATATATATATAGTCTAATTATCAATATTTGGCGACTGGCAATTTGATGTTCTCTGATGTTCAAGCTCGGTATTCGGGAACTTGTTGGGGATTTCCTAGATCGATATCCCGCTACCAACAATATCCATTTTCTTCAATGACTATTCCATCTTCATTTAGTACATCCAGCCAGCATTCCTTGTTTTCTTCATATAACTATCAATCTTACAATCATGCATCACTAAATAACACTCTTAAATTTAAAACTTGTAATTCTAATAGATGTAAAACGTGTCCGCTTGCTAATCGTAACCAGATCAATTGTAGCAATAATCTTGCCTTCTGTAAAACATTTTATTGCATCCATCAAATTGTATGTAAAAGATGTAATATGTCATATATAGGCCAAATCAGGAATCCTCTGCACCTCCGAATTAACGTACAAAGGAATCATATAAAAAAAAATTTCAAATAATGCAACTACCCTTAATGAATCAAAATTCGAATACGAACATTTTTCTATACATGGGTTCGGCAACATTGAAATTAGTATTCTATGTATTAAAAAAATTATTATGACAGATTGTTTCTTGTAAATGAATTCATATGTGCACACAAAACTATTTTTCCATATGGACTCAATCAATTATTTAATCATCATGACATTGTTAAAAAATCTTTTAATTATCCTAATGAAGACAATATTTATTTTTTAACATTTCTAAAAATAAATCAAAAAGAACTAAAAGAGCAAGTAAATATAATAAAAAATTGCCCTCATTATCTGATCTAAAAAATGCCATCCTACAGCAGCATGCAAATTTCAAAATTACTTTTGATTGGAAAAAATGTAAGAACTGGGTTTTCGCAATTAAAAATCAGGAATTAAATTTGGTTTATAACGTTTTTAATAACTACTGCATTTGATAACATTCATTTTAAACATTTATTCTATGATTTGCTCATTACCAGAAGTAAAATTCTTAATATTTATTTATACGTCAGGGACTTAAATTTAAATGACGAATCAAAACAATATACTAAAATAAACGAATATTGTACCTTGAATTTCACTAATTCTGTTTTAAATAATCTGAAGATAAATAATTTTTTAAAAACGGTTTTCAATTACTTTCCAGTCAAACATGTAAATCCTAAAATTGCATATAAATATGATAAACCACTAGGACGTTATATTTTCAATTATAATCAAATAGCTAAATCAATAGATATTAATCAAACTTATGAATTGGATAGAGAGTCATACTGCCACTGTCATTTAGATAAATACAAAGACTACGTAGATAAACACCATGGGCATGTTATAACGGGAAATCTAAATATTATTAATTATGATGCACTGAGTTGGCTGATGTTACTAGGTACTAAATACCGTATACCTACTAAATTTAAACATAAATCAATTGGTAAAGGTTTATTTCTTGACTTAAATAAATTTATCTATAAAATCAGCTACAAATATCAAATTCCTGTAAAAGCCTTCAAACCCTGGAGTGTCTTAATAGAGCAATACTTAAATCACTATACATATAATCAGAAAATTAATAAATCATATAAACTTAATTCAATTAAAAAGGATATTAAAGAAATTCAAAATGATTTTGTCATTACTTATGCCGATAAGGCTAGTAGTAACTACTCAATCATATGTAAATATTACTATAAGTACCCTCCAGTCACTCTTGCTTAATAATCAAATCTATAATTTACATAATACTAACTTTAAAATCTTATCTAATAGAATTTCAGCCAAATATAAGCAAATCCAGCTAAAAAATAGTTGTAAAAACATTCCATATTTAGTTTTAGTACCCAAGTTTCATAAATCCCCTGTTGCTTTTCGAACTATTACTAGTCGGCATAATTCTTACATTACTAATGCTGGTAAATTATTATTAAAAATATTACATGAAGTATCTTTGTCAGATGAGATCTCAAATAATTGTCATATTGTGAAAAACAGTTTTGAATTAGTTAAGAAATTAAAAACTCTTAATAATATTCATTGTATTTATACTTTTGATTTCAAGGATTTGTTTAACAATATTGATATAGATCACCTGTATAGAATTATTTTAGAAATTTTAAAAAAATATAATATCAACCAAAAATATTCATACTTTATTTCACTCTCTACGAGAATTATATTCAACATGGTGGTACTTTTTTTAAACAACAGGTTGATAACCCACAAGGGGGGGGGGGGGGGGTGCCTCATCATTGTTAGCTAATCTGTATTTATTCTTCTATGAAAAGAACATTAATCTAAGCTTGCATAATATGCACATGTTTAGATATTTAGATGACATATTATGTGTATCCCTTAATAATATCCCTATAGTATTTAACTTTTATCCTAATAATTTACAATTAAATGCAAGTAATAATGACTCTAATATTCCAAACATTTTAGATTTAAAATTAGATTAAAAAATTGTAATATGGCTATAAACTTGTATGATAAAAGACAAAATTTTAAATTCAATACATAAAAAATTCAACATTTTGACTCTTGTTTGCATATATCAGTTTTTAGAAATATTATAATAAACCAGGTTCTTAGAATCAATAAAATTTGTGACGAAAATTATTACAATGACTAATAATGCATATAGTCCCAAATCCGCTATTAAAATTATCAACTCAGTATATCAACTTTGACTCGATAACATCCAAGACAACTTTCACAATTATAGTGGCTAACAATACAGGGGGGGGGGGGAATTATACTTATTTATTAATTATATAAATAAATAAAAATGAAAAATAATAAAATAAGCTAAAACAAATTAGAAAAATTAAAAAATCGGAAAATAAGATACATTAATATTAATGTTTTGAATTTTATTTTCGCTAAAAAATTGTAACTTTAGCCAGTTTGAAACTACGATTTCAGCGCCTTTATAATGGTGTATAGTGGCATTCTCGTTTATCCATTTATTCTATGAATCACTTGTTTAGTAAGAGTTTTCATCTTTGCTTCATGTTCATATTCTGTTTTTGCTTATACGGGTAATAGTCCTGTCTCCTGCTCTGTGTCACTGGAAGGGTCTGGGAGTGTAGCTGAGAACATTCGTACTGCCTCCTAGGTTGTATATCGTCATGTTCATTTCCGTGCTTCTAGATATTTTTTATACTATTGAGGTTGATCGCATATACACGTGGTGAAAGAAGAAGGGTTCCTGCCACAAATTTTCCTAATGTTTCTTATCTTCATTTTTTCATCTTTTGGTGCCTGTAGTCTGAGTTTGGGTATTTATAGTAATGTACTATTGCCCAATCTGAAACAGGCATTTGTTTGGGTTAATTAGAATTAAATACTCAGACCTAAAGATGAATTTAATTCTTTTTAATCTTCGAATTTGGGCCGGTGCTGATCTTTTCTATTATCGGCATTATGGCAGTGGTTTTGCTTCTATGGTGATATTAATATTTCATGATTACTTGAATTTTTTATTACTACTCCTTTCTAATATATATATATATATATATCAGTCTCAATTACACTCCAATGTATCCAGAAGATGTGGTAACTCAATTTATGATACTTTATTTTTATTATTTTTTATGTTTTAAACATTACATTGTATTCTCATAATATTAATATTACAAGGCATCAAGCTGGTATATTTGATTATTTTGTTTGAGTGTTTTTATATTTATATGTGACCCATTTTCTACATTCTTCTACGTCGGATCATGTGCATAATTTCTGTAATACAATTTACAGTTATGCGCACAGAAACGTAGAAGTTTAGCATTATCGAACCAGGTATGGCCCCTGATAACGTACATGGTTTCGGACATGCTTTTCACTTTTTCAATTATACTCATTCTCATATAAAAAAAATTTTGGGAGCCACAAAGGTCTAGCTCCATGTGCAATTTTATTCTGTTTGAAACTTTTCATCTTATACACTATTCATGCATTTCCATGTATGTTTATGCAGGGAACAAGGGGATTAGTACCTTAAGTACCTGTATTATATGATTTAAAACACTTAAAATAAATTTTAATCTTTAGTTAAGGGATTAGATTCACCTAAGAACTTAAACATTGTCTATAAATTACAAAGAAACATTATATATAACCTACCGTGCTGAAAACACCGGTTCTCGTTAGATCACTGAAGCCAAGCAGCATCGGGCGCGGTTAGTACTTGGGTGGGTGACCACCTGGGAACACCGCGTGCTGTTGGCACATTTCGGTCGCAGTAGCCCGGTGGTTTGCGCGCTGCATTTGCACGCTGCCACAACTGCCGCCGTGTTCATGCGGAGTACGATCATCTTAAACATGTGGGTCCGTAAGTCCTTCCGAGAGGTTGGTGGTAGAGGAAGGAGGGTACGGTCCCTATGGATGCCTCCCCCACTGGGTTCCGGTCTAAATTAGGTGGCACTTCCCGGCCGTCCAAACGGTTACCTTACACCTTTCTGTTAGGTCGGACGGTCTGGGTCTCAACAACAGCAACAACAACTAAAATGAGGAAAATTAAAAGCATATTACTAGTCATCAAGCTAAAGATAATCAACAAATATCAATGCTGTGGAATCGAAAATAGAAATAGAAAAAATACCAAGCTAACTTTACACGTGGAGAAGCACTAGGCTTAAGAATTATTCATTTCGAAAAAATTATTTTTCAAGTTCAAATATTTAATCGGAATGAACACAAAAAATGCTTGTTTCCGAAACGCGAGATAGATTTTATCTATAAACTTGTGTTGGACTACAAACATAAAGATTGAAAAATTAGATAGGAAATAAAAATACTCTTCAAATGTACTACCAAGTCGAGCATTAAATGACATGACCAATGTTGCCATTCTCTAAAGATAAAGGAAGACATCTACCGTTGCCAATTGTGAGTAACAAATAACAGCTTTGCGTAAAGGCAAAATGTGATATTCTACAGTAAAAGCTGCAAAATTAAAGGGCAAGTAAAATAATAGAAAACATAGAGGCAAAGGTATAAGTGGATGTAAAACATAGCAATGTAAATTCAAGAGAATGTAGATGTTCGGCTGAAATAAGATACCAAGGAGAGAATTTTAAGCTAATGGAAACTTATTAACTATATTATTTACTAAATATGCTGGATATTCATATAATTTACAGGTAATTTTTAAGTTATTAATGTGCGAAGCATGAAATTTTTTTATTTGATAATTATAAATTCTAAAAAGTTGATTAAGTATAATATTTCTAAACAATTGAATCGAGTTAGAGGAATTAAATGGTAATATTTTATTAATGTTAAATTTAAAATAGTCTTTTTTATCATATAAATTATTAACTATACTACTAGCAGGTTCAATAATTAGATTTAAATCCAAATAATTAATATTATTACTAATAGTAGTTTTAGTAGGTATTAATTCCAAATTATCCGTATAGAAATCTATAGCTATGACATAATTATAAGTAAATACTAAACAAATCAGATTATAAACATATATGTAAATTTTATAATCTGTTGAAGTAAAGGATTTTTCATACTGATATAGGTATAAATTAGCTAACATACTGCTACTACAGCCACCTTGTGGAACCCTTGAGACTTGTAAGTATAATTTATTACCTTGAAATATATAAATAATAAAAAGAAAAAAGTGGAGAAGTTTAGGAAAATCGGTAATATAACACAATTGTCTTACATAATAAAATAAGATGTTTATCTGTCTCTCTGTGTCGTCTGTAGAGGAAATTCTAATCTTCGGACAGTCACGAAATCTGGTACTTTAGATGAACTCCCGGAACAACGCTCATCGGTATTTTTTCAGCTTTTTTTTCCTTCATATTTTTCGCCATTTTATCACAGAAATCTATTTTATCTTGCCACGGCAGATGATAATTTGAGAGCAGCTTTGATTAAATCGCAGACATTTCGTCTACGTGGGGGGGTAACAGCGGACTAAGTGCATTTAAATTACGGGTTTACTAACTTTGTGAATTGCAAATATTTCGTACTTTTTTTTTTAATTTGGTATTATATTATTATTGTGAGTATTGTGCTAAAATTTAACTTCAATTGGATAAAATATAGCTGAGATAGCAATTTTTTTTAATTTTACTTCTAGAGAAAATATGCTTTTATCTTTTTTGCGAATTTAAGTATTTTCGTTGCGTCGTTTTGCCAATGATGGACGATCGAGTGCTTATTTAGAGCGTATACAAGGAGCTTATCTAGGACGTCCCCCGTTGTATAAATGGCATGGTTGAGCGTGGAAAAAAGAGGATTTTAGTTCAAAACAGACGATTTGGAAATTGCGCGGTTTTTTTTAAGTACAGGATCCGGCCAACGCCGAGTAATTCGTTCTAGTGTTAAAAAAATGCCTTCTGTAACAGTTTTAATGTCGATTACTACACATTAGGCATTGCTCTAAAACTTTTTTGGATTTATTCCTCAATCTGCCTTTGTTGCCACGTTTGTAATTCTAACTTTTTAAATTATCCGCTGAGGAAACTGTCGTTACTTCCATTCGGTCGGGCTTCCTTTACATATAGAAATGCCTAACGTGTGCATCCATAGACCTTCCTTTACAAAGTTATTAAGGTGGGAAATATGATGCTTTCTTGGGAAATACGAATGCGTATGAAAGTCGAGCATTCTGGATTGCGTCCATTAATGCTAACAACTACACCACCCCGGCAAATTTTACTTTAATGCGATTTCTCGGAATTAAGCTGAGTGACGTTCCGAAAGCACCCCCCCCCCCCCCCCCCCCCACAGAGCCTCATACAACACTGAAAACTGCTGTAAAGGAAAGGGGAAGGCCCTTTCAGTAGGTATGAAAGGGTATGGCAGCTGATGGGCGCCCACAGTTTCCGCCACCAATGACATTGGCGATGAAGGTTAATGTCAAATCGGAAATTGTCAAGCTGCCATGTGGATATTTTAAGCAAATTCAAAATTAAAGATGCTTATATTCGAACCCTTTAGATCAATAAGTGCAATAGATTCAGAACTTTACAAGAAATTATGGTATTCATATTTGATTTTTCGTTTATTTCATACCGACAACGTAAGGATGTGTCTTGAAAAATCCTCGCCAAAATAAAGCAGATGAAATAAGAAATTAAAAGTATCAATAATTCCCATAACATTTCAACCCGACAACCGTAATTGATACATTCCAGTCAAAAGTATAATTCCCATGAAATTTATTTTTTGAAACATTTCTTAATTATTCAAATCCGAAAAGATTTAATAAAAATCATCGTCTGTCGTATAAATTCACTGGCTTTAATTCCGTTGTTTAGCAACATGATATCATTTTTCTTTCAAATAAATGTGCGTAAAAGATATCGTCTGCATAATGCCATCTCTATGGGAGGTTCGTTTTTTAACACTTTCCAACATAGTTACAAAGTGCTTTTTATGATTTTGTTCATTCTGTCTGTTTGCCTGTTCGTCCGCATGATAACTGCCGTAAAAATGATTTTATCAAAATGAAATTTTAGTATGCTGTTGAGACGGTCTGTGGGAATGTAAAAGAATAATATCACCCAATTAGTTTTGGATTGAATCCGGGTTGAAGAAATGAAATGCATTGAATCCTGGGACTTTTCAAACATTTTTTAAGCGGAATTAAGGTTCACAAATTGCTTTGAAAATTTCAGAAAATATTCAAATTATCACGTAAAAAGTGTAAAAAAAAATTTCATCAAAATATGTTAAGCAGTTTTTTAAATAAAAATTGAAATAACACGAACCCGGGTTGATCGCGTGATTCATTGCAAAATAAAATATAGCATCCAATTCTTTTTCCGCTTAGTGAAAATCGTGATTTTTAAGAAATACTTATATTCATATTTAGTGTTACATCCGTCCTAAAACCGCTTTATTTTTGCATATTACAGTGTATCTAAACAGTGTATCTTTACAGTGTATCTAAACAGTCTATCTAAATTCTGTGCTTACGCACAGAATAATCATATGAATAAGTCATATGAATGAAATATTCATTGATTTTACATAGAGAAGCAGACGATTTTCAAGCATTGCCCTTTTTGATGAAGTGTTAAGTTTCCAAGTAAAATAAATTATTCTACTGTGATAATTTTAAAAAATATCACCACTGAATGTATCGCATTTTACAGATGTTTAAATAAAATTGCATTTCAGTTGGAAAGTGTTTCCTAATCAATGATTTATGCATGATTAATCATTCTTGTTTTATTAATATCTCGACAACCCCTGGTTCCAGCAACTCGAAACATGGACAAAATTTTAAGTGGGGCTATTCCAAGGTTACAATCAAAATTTCATGAAATTTTTCATGCAGCTGCTCTGCCATGATGGTGAGAAGAACAACAAACACACACACACATACTGACAGATTTTCAGTTTTATGCACATATAAAAACAACAACAGTAGACTTGCCATATAATGCCCCCCTACGGAACGAAATGGTGGCAATATCGAATGGACGTTATAAAGAATGTAGAAGGGGAAAAAGAAAGATGCAGTCATAAAAACAATGGGCAATTAAAAATGGAAATTTCAGTAAATGAAGCGAACAAAACAATAAATAGAAATATATGCATACTAATTCATACATTGCTTCTTAAAGAATTCGATGTTACTGGTGTATTTTGCTTGACTTCGCTCTGTTTCAAAAATAAATTTTTCCATTTTACTTCACATCAAGTCTGCCTCATGTCCAGAAAAAAAAACCGATCCTGGAAGAAAACAGAACATCCTATTTCGGTACTATTTTTTTTATAAGAATACGTATACAAACTACGGCAAATAACAAAAACAACATGAACAAAAGAACTGTGGGGGAGGGGGGGGGACTCATATTCATAGACATCATTGAAAATATGGCCGGTTCGTATTCAGAGACACTCAAAACATATAAATCCATGAATGAATGTTTTGCCTTTACATATACTATATATTATAGGGAAGTAAAAAGTAGATGTGCACAAAAATTGAAAGATAACTTTTTCGACATATATGCTACTGTCCATTTCCACGTACACACTGAATAAAAGTCCAGAATATCAAAATCCGTTTCAAATTGAAGCATAATAATGGTGCATATAATATAGTTTATGTTAACATGGAAATTGCAGCATGTAAAACTATATATTTCATCTCTTCCATGATCATTGTATATGTATTATACCATGTGTATACACCATATCTACTTATATCTACTTTAATAAATAAGTGCAAATGTATAGATGTAGTTATTTATTAAAGTAGAAAATGTGGATAGACAAACTATAATGAAAATTATTTTCATATATTGTTTTGAAATAAAAAAAACTTGAGAAGCAATCAATATTGAATAATAATAAAAAACAAACAAGAAAGATCAATCATGCATAAGCATTGATTATGAAACACTTTCCAACTGAAATGTAATTTCATTTAAAAATTTCTAAAATGTGATTAATTCAGTGGTAATATCTTTTACATTATCACAGTACTACAGTAATTTATTATACTTAAATATTTAAAACTGTATCGAAATATAAATCATCTGATTCTTTATGCAAAATCAATGAATATTTCATTCATATAACTTGTATTCCAGACTCCAGAGCTAAATAATTTTGTGTGAAAAAAATTCAGCAATTCTTATGTAATTCATCTTACAATCGCTTGAGATATTTGCATTCTGCATATGTTAAAATTAGGCTTCCTTGAAGAAATAATAAAAGTTTAGGGATCATTTAAAATCAAAACTATTGTAATTGCATAGGCACGGAATTAAGATACACAGATAATACACAGATAATATGTATGTGTATGTACTCAAAGTATTGGAATCGTGCCGAAGATCGGAACTCGAATTTTCAAAGGATCTACACGTTTTGGGACTTCTAGAACACGAAAAAACTACTTTTAGGAAGACGTCTGTGTGTGTAAGGGTGTATCTGTGTATGTTTCTGTGTGTCTGTGTGGATATTACATCCACTCTAATTGAAAAACTAATGGACCGAATTTCATACAATTTGGTAGGTATGTTTTTTGTGGGAAATCCTGATGTTCATTAGATTATAGAACGATTCGTAATAAAAGAATCTGCCTTCTTTGCGAAATGGCCGCAGAAATTGCCTTTATCCACTCTAGCTAAAAACTAATGAACCAAATTTAACAAAATTTGGAGTATAATATTTCAATAACCTACAAGTGATTTATATACCAAATTTAACAAAATTTTGTATATAAATCATTTGTAGGTTATTCTACTACGATTCGGGAAAAAGGAACGGGCTATTTTTGCGAAATGGCCAACAAAAATCGTTATATATAAAAATAAAAGACTACGTGTGCTCAATTATATCAATTAAATTCCTATTTTTTATGTGATTTTTGACAACAAAAAGAATAAGACTAACCCCATTACTCTAGGACTAGCCGTTCTTGAGATATTCTAGTTTTTTCCCGTTTTCGCTACGCCACCTTTGACAATAAGTCCAGCTATCAAATGAGAACCAAATTTAAGTTTAACGTGTAAATTCAATGTCATTTAAAATGCTTATGTTGTGCAGATAAACTCAAATTATCATTGAATAAATAAAGAGAACGAATATGAGTCTGCAGAGAAAGACATGTGCTGTCCACATCAGAATTTTTAACAATATTACACCAATGATTTATAGAAGAGAACGGGGATTATTTTCAGGCCATTTCGAAAAAAATGTATGATCTATATTTAAAGATCCATCAAATTTTTGTCGAATAAAATGTTCAACAAATTTAAGCTGTGTACCAAATTTTAACTCTCTAGGACGTAGGAAAGTGTATTTAAAATGCCATCAATTAAATTTATCATGAAGAGTTATATAAAATTTAAAAAAAATGAAAAATTGTTATCTACCAAATTTATTTTAAAATATGAAGCCACTCCCATATGCAAAACGTTTAAACAAATGGAAAGATATTTATTATATAATATCTCTCTCTTTTCTTTCTGGAAGATATCCCAAAGTCAGAATTTAAATGAATTTGTTTTTTTCCCTATATTAAATAATTTTTTTAATTAAAAAACTACTTAACATATTTTACTGAATTTTTTTTTATATATTCTATGGGATAATGTGAATATTTCCTAAAAATTTCGAAGCAATTCGTGAATTTTAAATTTACTTAAAAAATGTTTGAAGAATTAGGTCCCATAGGGTTCAATGTATTTCATTTTTTCAACCCGGGTTCAATAAAAAACTAATTGGGTGATATTATTTATTTATATTCCCATAGGTCCTACAGACCGTCTGAACAACATACTAAAATTTCATTTTGATAAACTCATTTTTACGGCAGTTATCGTGCTAACGGACAGACAGACAGACAGACAGACAGACAGACAGACAGAATGAACAAAGTCATAAACACTTTTCAACTTTGTTGTAAAGTGTTAAAAAATATTTTTAGAAATTATTTCACACCGTTGTGTCATAATAAAGTAGTATATGATTGAGTTTCTGGCTGTTTTCAAATATTGTTTTGAAATTTTATTTATTATTTTGAAATAACAAATATTTTCATAAAATGTATTGATTTAGAAATAAAATATTTTTTTTTCCAAATGCCCAGGCACTTGACTTTCATCATTCGACTATACATCGGCCAAAAACGTGAACCATTTAGCCGTCCTGGGAAGTTGCCCCAGGCGCACCAGAGGGGGGGGGGGAGGGGAGGCAGAATACACTCAACAACACAACATCCATGTCTTACGTGGGACTCGAACCCACAACGCGGCGGCCGAACGATGGCTTGGAAACGCTAGAAATAAAATATTTAAAGAAGCAAACCGTATTGGAAAAAAAAAAAAATAAATATGTTAAGAAATTGTATTACATTTTTGTACCACAATGAAGTGATACTTGATTTAATGTTCTTTCTTTCGATTCAGACCGTATATAAGGGTAAGGTATCTGTTTGGACAGCCAGGACGGTGCTGCACAATTTTAGCAAGAACCCAGTCGGATAATTTAGTGTTCTACGTTTCTAAATATTTTACGTATTCTACGTGTATTGTACATTTGCATTTTCTACACAGAAACCAAATCCTGCTTACAAGTGTAACAAGTGTGGTTACAAAGTGTGATTTATATTTTTATTAGATAAGCATACATTAAAAATTTATGACAGGCTGATTCTGCTATAAAACTTCATGGCAACTTTAAGCTTTTAAGTATACCTCGCTTATTTTACTGTAATTTAAATATACTTTACTAATATTCCCAAAATTATTGCTAAATGAATGTCTTTATCTTCTTTTTCTATAATATTAGAATTGAGATTGAAAAGTATATTTACCAATTAAAAACGTGTTTTGGGGTTTGTAACGAACAAAAGCATTATTCATTATTAATAGAACAGGCTATTTGTATATAAATACACAGTATAAAATGTACTTTTCAGGATTGAAATTACGAAAATGCACTTTACGTGAAGGTGTCCGCTATTTAGGGGTGTCCGTTAAGGTGGTTCTACGTGTAAATGTGTTTTAAATAACTATCTCACATTAATATCTACTACATTCTATTTTTTATACAAGAATACAGGAAGTCTCAAGGGGGTACGATCCTTAAAACTTATTCTCTTAGTAACTCTACCGAGAGTAAAATAGAATTGGGGTAAAAGTGCATATTTTAAATATATGACTGAGGTGCATATTTACACATCTAAAACATGCATTAGCGTTTGTAACGAACAAAATTATTCTCATTATTCGGAACACCTGCTACAGAAGTATTTATATACAAATATATCAGTATATAAATACGCAAAACAATGTGATATACTTTTTATGGTGGAAATTGCAAAAATGCACGCGCATTGCAGGTGTTCAGTCCACTATTCAGGAGTGTCCATTAAAGAGGTAAGCTTTTCAAATAACCAATGTACATTAATATCTATTATTCAGTTTTTATACTAGAACACAACAGGTCACTGGGGGGAGGGGGGGGTTATAACTCCGTAAAACGACCCTCTCTGCAACTCCGAGAGTAAAATTTTAAAGGATAACGCAAAGAAGATGAGATAAACTCTAAGAAAAATATCTGAAACTGCAAGGCACAAGGGCCGAGATCATTTCCTTCCGTTCTTGGGAAACACAGCTGTGTTAGCGTTCACTTAACGAAGAAAGGCCCTTACACCTAAATAAACACGTTAATGGACTTAAGGAATGCGTAGAGGGGGTGGGGACCCCAAAGGATGCTCAGGAAGATATATTTTCTATATTTGATAGACGGATGTTTTGATAATTGTGTGCAAGTTTTCGAAAGGACACTAACTTTGACGCTGTTTGGACGTTTGAGAATAGGATACGTTATGTTTATGCTGAGGTCGGCCTAGAGATCTTAAATATACAGGCTGACTCAATCGCCATTTTGATGCCAACCGATCCAATCTCTTATATTCTGTGCTTTTAAAATGGCGCGCCCATGATAATCGATACGCAATTTAGCTGTAAAATAAGGGTGCTTCTGCTTTAAAAAGAAAAAAAAAAATGGACCCATAGTTTAAGAAAGTAGTCTAGAATGTTTTGTTTTTCTCGAGATCCCGAGAAAAGGACAAGAAAATAACCGTCTTCCCGCCAAGTTTAACCGCCGCTCCTAAATATACAGGCAGGCCGTTGTTACGCCTGGCTGTATATTTAGGAGCAGGCCTGCAAGTCATACTAATACGCAATGTCCCTCTGCACATACAAGAGGATTCTAAATCTTTTTAGCATTCAAACGTCTCTTAAAAGTGAACTTTGCACACAAAAGTGAAACTTTCTTCTGAATTGAAATTTTGTATAACATGAAGATTGTCAACGCTTTGTTCAACATTTCGCTTTTACCATGCATTTTTAATTCCGTGAGCCAAATTATTTTGTCGAACTTTTAAATACCTTCAAGTATAACATTAATTGTTCTGTAGAAAATCATTTCGTTTTCCACAACTCAATTTTTTTTCCCCTTTAGAAACAAGCTGTACATCGCTATACCTACATTTTTAACACTTTACAACAAAGTTGAAAAGTGTTTATGACTTTGTTCATTCTGTCTGTCTGTCTGTCCGTTAGCACGATAACTGCCTTATGACTTAATCAAAATGAAATTTTAGTATGTTGTTCATACGGTCTGTAGGACCTATGGGAATATAAATGAATAATATCACCCAATTAGTTTTGGATTGAACCCGGGTTGAAAAAATGAAATACATTGAGCCCTATGGGACCTAATTTTTCAAACATTTTTTAAGTGGATTTAAAATTCACAAATCGCTTCGAAAAATTTAGGTAATATTCAAGTTGTTCCATAAAATATATAAAAAAAAATTCTGCGAAATATATTCAGTAGTTTTTCAAATAAAAATTAAAATAATAATTACACCTCTTATATGAAGCGATCACGTGACCACGATAAAGATCACATGACCCACTTCAAAATGATATATGGCATCTATCTTGTCTCAAAATCGTGATTTTTTAAGTTCTTTTTAAATCATATTGAGTGTTGTATCCGTCCTAAAACCACTTTATTTTTGCTTAAATTCTGTGCATCTACATACTGAAACAACGCAATTACAATATATTTGAGTTTAAATGATCATCCAAATTTGATTATTTCTACAACGAAGCCTATTTTTTACTTATGTTAAATGCAAACAGCAAAATATGTAGAATGAGTTGTATTAGAATTGCTGTATTTCTTTAACACAAAATTATTTAGCATGGAGTCTGCATAGCTGATATGAATGAAATATTCATTGATTTTACAAAGAGAAGGACGATTTTTTTCGATGAAGTTTTAAGCATAGAGTTTAATTACTTGTAACTCCATGGTCTTAATTTTTAAATAAAATAAATTATTGTAGTATTGTAATGGGAAATTATTTATGAATGAAATGTTGCTTTTATAGAGAAAGCCAGGCGTGTTATTTTTTCTATGACGTCATTTGAATGTATTTCAGTGGTTTTCGATGAAGTTTTGAAATATAATAAATTATCGTAGTATTATGATAGTTTTAAAAATATTACCGAGGAATGTATCGCGTTTTAGAGATGTTTAAACCAGGCAATTTATATTTCGATGCTGTCATTTGAGTGAAGTTAATTTTTTTCGATGAAGGTTTAAGTTTTCAAATATAATAAATTAATGTAGTATTGTGATAAGTTTTAAAATATTACCGAAGAATGTATTGCATTTTAGACTTGTTTAAATAAAATTGCATTGAAAATGGAAAGTGTTTCATAATCAATGCTTTAAGCATGATTGATCTTTCTTGTTTATTTACAACAGCGAACAGTCATTCCCGAAGATGTAACTTTTGAGATTTATATAAAAACACTAGGAATAATAATTCAAAATTCCATCCTATTCTAGTGACATAAATTGTCGAATCCATAATAGGTAGATGAGCTTGACGGTGTTTAGAGCTTCAAATATACATTGACGCAGTTAAAATCCTTCAAAAATACCAACAGTTTAGGAAACTGCTGATACGATAAACATGCGACATTTTGCAGAATGCAAAAAATATTGCAAAATCCACTCCGACGATAAGAGCTTGCAATTTCGTCCCAGTAGCTCAACGGTAGAGCGTCGGCTGGCCAGTTCGGAGATCCAGGGTTCGATTCCCGGTTGGGGCAGAAAGGCTCTTTACAATATACCCCGATCGCAGCATGTTTCAAATTTTTGCATATTTGGGTACTTTCACGAGGGAAGAAAATCTGATTTTCTCAACATACTGCAATGCCTTTACTTCTTTCACGGGGTTTTGATTTTGTAAAGGTGTCCAAGTAGTGGTGATAGTTTAAGGGGAAATACCATCAAAGAAGTTGAAACAGGACAACCACATATCGGTCATTACGAGTTAAATAAAAGCATTTAAAATGGGGCAATGGTATCTATCTGGGGCAATGGTGAATTATAGAACCAGTAAATTATTTGGGTACCTTTTTTATGAAAAAAAAAAGATAATTGTCAAGTTTACTTCCAAGGATCTTTATATGTTAACCACAGATTAAAAATTTGTTTGTTAATGATGAGACTAAATTAGTGATTAGTAATATCCTCTCATATCATAATCTATTATAACTCATGCTGTTAATTTATTTTTCTGGTTAAATTTAAAACTATTTTTTTTTTTATAATTCTGAACTGACTTAATCAAAACAAAAAAATACTTTTAACATTGAAAATAAATTTGAGTATTTTGATACATTATCTGTGTGTAGCAGTTTTAAACTATATTACTAAATCAGGTGTTATAAATTGAAAATTTATACTTGCATCAATTAACTATCAATAAAATATTTTAAGAAATTTGTTAATTAAGTAAAAATAATAGCCCATCTGTGAACCCTATCTTTCAAAAGTTTAATGGCAAAGACCTGAAATTATAATATAATTGGATAATATAATATTCTTACAATATTAAAAACATGTTGAAAACTAAATTCAAAGAAATAAAAGTCGATCTGTCTTATATCTATCTATCTATCTATATATATATATATATATAAAGAAGAAAAGTATGTATGTATGATCCAACATCACGGGAGAAAGGCTGAACCCAATTTGATGAAATTTGGTGGGTAGTCTCGAAATAGCTCCACTTAAAATTTAGTCCGTGTTTCGAGTTTCCCCGACCAGTGGTTCTCGAGATATTAGTGAAAAACAAAACTTTCGTATGTCTCATCATCACGGGAGAACGGCTAAACCGAATTTAATAAAATATGGTGGGTAACTTTAAAATAGCCACCCATAAATGTAATCCAAGTTTCGAGTTTCTAAGACCAGGAGTTGAGATATTAATGGAAAACGAAACTTTTTCATAGGAGTTTTACTCTCTAACTCCATGATTCCCAACGAAAGATTGGACATAGTTGGTTTAAAATGTGAAAATCAATTAAATCTCTGAGTTTTGTGGGAGTTTATTGAATGTAATGGTCACTTTTGAAAATCGCAAGTATGAAATATGAATTTAAATGGAAACTATCACCATGGCTTATTTTTCACAGGCTTACTCAACAACGAAAAGTATTAAGAAATCACAAGAAAGATCAATCATGCATAAAGCATTGATTATGTGAAACAATTTCCAACTTTAATTTTATTTAAACATCTCTAAAATGCGATACATTTAACAGTAATATATAACAATACTGCAATAATTAATTATATTTGAAAATTTAAAATTTCATCGAAAAAAACGTATTTGATTCAAATGACGTCATCGAAATATAAATCGCCTGGCTCTCTGTACAAAAGCAGTAAATATTTCATTCATACATTTTTATTTCATTCATCACGGTACTACAATAATTTATTCTACTTAAAAACTTAAAACCATGGAGGCCAAAGTAATTTAACTCTACTCTATGCATAAAATTTCATCGAAGAAGCTTGCCATTAAATTGATTCAATCTATATATATAATTTACTTTTTGTTTGTTTGTTCCATATACAAATTCACACTTTTTGATGGACTTTTTTTTTATAATTTGGTATGGTTATTTTCTACGTCACTGCAGGTAACATAGCTAATTTTGTGTAGCCCAAACAGATATTTTTTTAATTTTTACAGATAGAGGAATTTAATTTCAATATTTTAATGGAATTTTTTTTAAAAACAGTATGAATGCGTTTAGAATTTGCATATTTTAAATCATGAGCAACACAGGGTATATTTGCTAACAAGAAATATGTCAACATTTCGAAGTTGGTATGACACAGCGTAGTTTAAAGAATTAATATCGGGATCTAATATAAGTATGCCATTTTTTAAACGGCGTCTGATACAGGGATATACGGACCTGGGATCAAATTTATGAACTATCTCACGAGGGACAACGTATTACCATAAAATTATTAAACAAAAGAAATTGTCATTGTCTTTTTGATGGAAAATAACAAACTGCAATGTAAGACTTAACATAAGGTAAAAATGCAATTCTATTTCGTTTTTAATATACGTGCATTTTGATGACACTGACAAAACTGTCAGTCTGAATTTTTCTATTTTCATCGAATAATCAATTGGATTCTGAAATATTCGATATAACAAATTCTGACGATATGGGTACAAACGCATACAAACACTGGCATAATTGTATTACTTTCCAAGGAAAGGCATCGCACCATTGAAATTTCATTTCCGACTGTCTTCTTAAATTGGAACAATATTTGGATTTCTAAATTGAGACACTGCACAAAATTTAATAACTGCGAAAAAAAAAAAAAAAAAAAAACTGCGGCGCCCTTGCTGCCACAAAATTAAAGCGACGTCTTCCTGGGAGAAAAAAAAAGAAGAAAAAAAAATTCCAACACCTTTTAAGTGTAACAAAGTGCACAAACCGCAAGGATGGAACGAATCCCAGGATATCGTCTGCAGATGATGACCGAAAGAACGCAAATGGTCGACGCGGGAAAAACAAAAATAAATGTAAGAAAGAAAAAAAAAGTGACTGGGATTTGAGAGGAAGAGCAAGTCCAAGGTCATACGCCAATAAGAACAGAAAAAATAAAAAGAAGAGAGAAGGAATGAATGATGAGTACGATAAAGAAATAAAAAAAACCCAGAAAAACGAATGTCACAGAATCGATCGAGAAAGTGTTGTGATGGATGCAGGGTTGGTAGGCGTGACCAACGACGAAAATGGCGCGCTCCCATTGGCCCGGCGGTTGAATGTGTTTATTATATCAGGAAGCGGGGTTTTGTTCGCGGCGGTAGTTGGCATTGAGGGAGGAAGACGGATCGAAAGGATGAATCCGCGCGCATTCCCGCAAGGGAAGCGCGCAGAGGATTTTCATTTCCCACATTCGCAGACTATTGGTTGAAATTGGAGAGAGCGTACAGTTGGAGACATAAAATTATCAAACAGAAATATTTACGAATTAAGAACCGGATCGATTGAGATTGTAATTTAGCAAATTGGTACAAAGAAGCACAAAGCAGCCGTCATTACAGGCTCAGTAATAGAAAATAAACGAATGCATTATTTAGAAAGACTCCCTTTGTATCATTAGAACATAGTGTATTGGTTAAATTGCAAAATGCGGGGAAAATGGTAATTCCAAAATAATACTGCGTATATACGTATACTCAGTAATGGAAAGTTAATTAATATTCATTATAATCTTTAACAGTGTTTCTTTCCGACATATCCCCCCCCCCCCCCCAGAGACTTTTTATGTTAACCTAGTTACTATTTGTGTGATACAGCATTTAGATATATTTAGATAGATAGGACAAATAGAAAACTTGTCCCTCCCTAAAATTTCTTTTGCCCCACCCACGGGCCAAAAAGTCCTGAAAGAAATACTGATCCTTAATGCAAAATTCACACTCATAACACCGCTAATATTTCCCACAAAAACAGATTGATTATTATTAAATCCAACACATATTCCACCCAAAACACTTTGCTTAAATAGGGAATTTTGCCATGCGGTCAAATCCATATTTGTGTATGTATAAATTCTTTGTATGTCCTTGACATATATAAAATATATAAAAGTATATAAAAGGATATATAAAAAATTGGATGACTGCAATTGTTTTAAAGGGGTCGTCTTCGTCAGGTCAGAAATAGTGTGTATTAACGAAGAGATCAAATACAATGGGGCAGAAATTACTTCACGGCGCGAAATGTAGGAAGGTTTATAAAATTTCGTGAATTTCTGTTCCCCCCCCCCCCCCTCCTATTATTACTTAAAATTTTATTATAAATTTTAGATTTTTGTTTCGTGGCGCGAATTTTCTCATAAATTTTAAGGAGGTGGGGTGAAGGTCAGAAATTTCGCGAATATTAAATATATAAAGTCCTATGATCTTTTCGACGAACAAGAAGATTTGTTTGCTTTTCCATTCATATAAAGTGTGTGTAAAAGAATTTCGTATTAGCAAAGTTTTAATCAGTGTTTCTTTCAGGACTTTATAGCCGGGGGAGGGGGGCGAATGAAACTTTAGGGGGAGAGCAAGTTTTCTACTTGCCCTATACAAATATATTTAAATATTGTCACATAAAATGAAACTAGGTTAACAGAAAATGTATCTGGAGTGTTGAATAATCATTTCAAGGAGGGGGAGCTTCCCCCCTCGCTGATATATGTCTGAAAAAAACATTTGGAATTAGTTTCTGGAGTTATGAAATAAAGTTTTCATAGCTACATAAAGTCGCCATGCGTTGTTTGTCAATACCCACAAACAGTGTTTGTTCTTTTGTTTTTTAAATTTAAAAACATAGTACAGGATAACAGACACTGCAATAAAGAAGAAAATCTGTGTATGTACAATATAAATGTATTAAAACGCCGCCTACTTAAATGGAAATTTTGATCTCATGTATAACAGCGTTGATATCATCAGGGCCTGACTAATGCAGAGACATGATGGGGAGCTGCCCTAAGTTCCGTGCATCAGAGGGGCTCCCACATTAAACGCAACATCGAAAAATTTGACAACGGCTTCATGTAAAAAAATATTTATACCATCGAAATTGGCTCGTCCAGTGAAAAGATTTATTTTGAAGACATGTGGGGATTATCGGACTCATTCGCCCTCTTGGCTATTGTTGCGAACGTTGAATATTCTTTCAGTGGGGTCTCCCATCTTGTCTTTCGCCTCTATCGCAGACCAAACGGTGGCGGCGGAGTGTTTTCTCCAGAAGACAGTGGTAAGAAGCATTCTTTCCTTGACTTCACTCTATGGTTTCCAGAATTTGCTAGTCAGAAGACAGGTTGCCAGATTTGGCGATATATCGCCAATTTGGCGACTTCCCGAAACATCGCGAAATAACGATTATTCTACGAGATGTTAGATAATTCTGGAAATTTCTACAGAGAGATTTTCATAAGTTTCTGTAGAGAGACTATAAAAAGGTTCATCATTCCGTTGGAGTTCAGTTGACGAGTTGACACTACAGTGAACTGTGACTTTTGTCAATGTTTTGAGAATAGTAGCTGTTGTTTTGGGAAATTATTTTTACTAGTATTTTGGAAATATTATTGCTTATTTTGTGTAATGAGTGGAGCATTTAAGTGCTGTTTGATTGAATATTGTTCATGTTTACGTTGTGCTTGTGAATAAACGTGAGTTATCCAGAAAGTCTTATACATAAGCCGATATTCACGGACAAACATTTTATTTACCTCACTTATCATAAGCGAAAAGTTCTTAATAACGGACGCCAGGGCCGTAGCCAGAGACGAAATCGAAGAGGGGCTGGAGGGAAATTCAAGGGGGGCTCAACAGTCTTGAAGGAGGGGCTCACCAAAAACACAATTAATCATTAGCATTTATAAACTATAATAGTTACTATTATATATTTCAATCCATATAATTTATTAACAAATAATTGCATAATTATATTTGCAAGCTAAGAGCTGATTATTAATATTAATATAGCAATATAAATATATAATAATTACAATTGATTTTAATATGAGCAAGTAAAGTAAGTAAATCTGTTAATAAATCGAAGAAAATTTCTGAAAGTAAATATAAGTTAATGCTTAATTTTAACTCTTAAGTACTTATCAGTTGAATTTGACGCTATATAATGTGCTAAAACAGTGAACCCCGCAATAATACAAAAGTATCCCAAATACTAGTGTCATAATTTTCAAAATTTTTAAATTAAATATATAAATAAATGGATCATTAGTATAACCACACATTCATCTAAATTAAAAAAACCTTTAAAACAAAGTAATTTACAGAAAAAAAAATCTCGAAGAAATTTTTTATGCAAAATTTGGATGACATTTTGATGAAATTTACATCACTACTAAAAATTCAATATTTTTATTAGGGAGGGGGGGGGGGCTTAGACCCTCTGGTCCTGTCTGGCTATGGCCCTGACGGACGCTCACCTGGAACGAAACGATACTGTTAGTGGGATTCTCTGCACTTGAAGAACGTAGTATACCGTAAATGGAAGAGCATACCGATGGAAACAGCAGCAGATAGCAACTGCTATTCCCTCGTTCCAGAGTGTGGAAACGATTTATAAAAGTCTTTAAATGCATAAGCCTGTGATTCTCAACATTTTTTAAAGAATCTCAAATAACCAGATGGATACATATTAGACAAAGGCAAATTAAAAAAATAGACATAAAATATTGTACGGTTAATAAATAATAATTTACTCATTTTACCTATCCATACAACCTATATAGTTTCGGTAAAAGCTCGATTGTAATTAAATCACGATCACCATACTTTTCTTACACTACATAGGTCAAAGTAAAAAAATTGCTTAACCTGCAGCTAAAAGTATGTCTATCATTTACACCATTGTCTCGCTGTAAAAGAAGTAATGTGATTGCATTAAATGGGAAAAGTCGTGTTCTGTCCACATCAGATTATTTTATCTTGTGTATTACTCGTAGTTTGTATTCTATCACTTTTTACTCTCTCGTACTATTGAATATTAGAGAAAGTATTGTTTTCATGAAAATTTTCCATTTTGAGATTTGGATACCAACTAATATATGTTTTAGGACTTCCTGAACACGTTTTGGCTATTTTTGGAGTGATGTTCGTCTGTTTGTATGCATGTATATGGTCAATTTCTTGTGTAGACGATAGCTGCCACAAATTCTCATGGATTTTCACAAAACTGTATATCCGGCTTTGTTAACAAAAAATCTAGAACTAGATACATTTTTTTTTTTTAAATTCGAGCGAAAACTTCGAAATTTTATAATTTCTTAATATTGCAGCACAGGACAAAAATTGATTGGATTTTCACAAAACTTTATATCCGGCTTTGTTAACAAAAAATCTAGAACTAGATAGATTTTTTTCTTTTAAATTCGAGCGAAAACTTCGAAATTTATTCGAAATTTTATAATTTCTTAACATTGCAGCATTGGATAAAAATTGATATAATTATGCATAAAAGGGGGGGGGGCTATTTAAGACGCAATTATCACGAAACTTAACAGTTTGAATCATTGTAGTAAAAGAAAGACGTGATACAATTTTTGTGTTCGTGACGTCATTAGACCCCTCAGGGTGAGGGGGGAGTTACCCCCGAGGAGGTACATTGCCAAACGTGGAAAAAAATCGAAAGATTTTTTCAAGTTCTTTAAAATGAATTATAATATGCTATAATTGTGATCATTTAGACTAACAATACAGATTTCTCAATTTTTACTTAAAATAAAAAAAATAAAAAAAATCACAAGCTACTTAAAATTATATTTGGGTATAAGAAATTCGAGTTGAGCTACACTCCAGACTTCAGTTCATTAAATGCTATCATAAATGAATGAAACAGCTTAAAAGAGCAGACACTAAACTACTTATTCATGCAAAAGGCAGAAAAAAAAAATTATAGTCTCATGTTATAATTTATGAAAATATTTCTTTTAATGCTATGTATTATAAAACCCATCTCTAAATCTGTGAAAAAGGTCTCTAAGGAAATATAGGAATTTCAAATAGTTTTAAACCTTTTGCAGTTCCCGAAGGATCTAATTAATAGAGTTAAAAGATGAGTTTTGTGAGAGCATTAAAAAAAGTATTTAATAAACAATAATGAGATAATATAAACATTTTTTCTACATTTACATCAAGTTTTATTTTTGTTTAAACTATTATTTATGTAAAGACAGAATACAAATTATTAATATACAATAATATGAAAACAATAATTGCAAAATAATGAAAATTAATACAAATGAATAATTTCAGTTTCTAAAACCAAATGTCTATAACATTTCCCAGTGTATAATTTTTCTAGTCATTTATTTCATCTGTTATCTAAAATTCTAAAATCCTACTACATTTCAAGTTTTATATCGGTTTACAGCGCATATTCCAGAAACTGAACATTATTTGTTTTTGAAATTCTTTAATTCAACGGTAGTGTGTTACAAAATCCAAGATCCCACATTTTTTTTTTATTTGTTATATCTTCAATAGGAAAAATATTCAATTTTTTTTCTCCCAAATAATTTCATAATTGTATAGGGAAATAAAATTTATAGTGCACGCTTTTTAAAAGTGAATAATTTTGAAGTCTAACATTCACTACGTAAACAATTTTCTTTAATCCTTATTTGCTTATCCTCTGCTAAAGTTATATGTCACCAAGAAAAATTTTGATTTGTGATTTATTTTTACTATTAACATTCTTCAACATCAATCTCTTCCAAAGAAAAATATGATATGATACAGCTGAGTGAGACTGATTGGCTAAATGATGAACTTACAGTCCAAACTGCTGAAGGTATAGAAACTTTAAACTTCGGATACACGCGAGAGTTAACCTGCAGATTGTGAAACATAACTAAAATTTTGGAATTCTGTGCTCAAAAATTTTGTAAATCTGGTGATATTTTGTTTCAATATTGTTCTAGAACTGGAGAACGGCTAAATATAAAAAAATTAGTTTTTACACCATGGTATACACATACAGAAAAAATATAAATTTTCTTAATTGGTACATAAATACAGTTTTGGGGATAATTTAATTTATAGTTATAGCAGACGATTTCCTTATCATATTTTATAATTCAAATTTTTATACAGTCTTTGATTCCCTTTATAACTCAGAGTTACGCTTCAAATACCGAAATCGTCTGCTCGCTATTCTTCTGATCAAACTATTGAAAATATTTTTTTATTAATAACTAATTTTTAGATTAAAATGTTTGAAAACTTTGAAAGTAAGACTTACAATGATTGAAGATGTAATATTGTTTTACATGACGTAATTTCATCTGACCAGAATTATAAAATGTGCGCCATTTTTATACTTAAATTTGAAACTTCGGAACTTCTTTTTTTTTAACACTTTACAACATATTTGAAAAGTGTTTATGACTTTAGTCATTCTGTCTGTCTGTCCGTTCATACGATAACTGCCGTAAAAATGATTTTATCAAAATGACATTTTAGCATGTTGTTGAAACGGTCTGTGGGACATATGAGAATGTAAATGAATAATATCACCCAATTAGTTTTGGATTGAATCCAGGTTGAAAAATGAAATACATTGAACCCTATGGGACCTAATTTTTCAAACATTTTTGAAGCGAAGTTAAAATTCACAAATTGTTTTGAAAGTTTTAGGAAATATTTAAATTATCCCATAAAATAAATTAAAAAAAATTTCAACAAAATATGTTCGGTAGTTTTTAAAATAAAAATTAAAATAATAATTACACCCATATTATATGAAGAGATCATGTGACCCACTTCAAAATAAAATATGGCATCCATCTTTATTTTCCGGAGTAAAAATCGTGATTTTTAAACTTCTTTTAAATTTATATTTAGTGTTGCATCCGCCCTAAAACCGCTTTATTTTTAAATTGTGTAGGTGTCACAGTGATTGACCATTGGCCCTTTCGCAGTTAAAAATCTGTTCACAAACTTGAAAGCATGAATACAATGTCTATATTACCTAGTTTAAATGATACCACTTGATATCTAACTTATAATTAATATAGCTGTGTTAAAAATATACCTTGCAAATAATTTTACATGTATTCCTTTTATTTAATCCTTTCTCCCTTAACAACTAAGGGTAACAGAGAAATTTGGTTACACATTCCAATTCAGCAATGCCAAAACTATAACAAGAAAGATCAATCATGAATAAAACATTGATTATGAAACACTTTCCAACTGAAGTGCAATTTTATTTAAACATCTCTAAAATGCAATACATTCAGCGCTGATATATTTTAAATTATCATAGTACTACAATCATTTATTATATATGAAAACTTAAAACTTGACAAAAAAAAAATGACCTTTATTCAAATGACGTCATCGAAATATAAATCGTCTGGCTCTCTATGTAAAAGCAATGAATATTTCATTCATACACTTTTGTTCCAGATTCCAGAGTTACATAATTTTGCGTGAAAAATTTCAGCAATTCTTATACAACTCACCTTACAATCACTTGTTTACATTCTGCATCCATTAAAATTAGGCTTCGTTGTAGAAATAATCAACGTTTGATGATCATTTAAACTCAAAAATATTGTCATTGCGTTGGCACAGAATATAAATGCACAGAAAATACGCAAAAATAAAGCGGTTTTAGGACGGATGCAACACTAAATATAACTGTAAAAGAACTTTAAAAATCACGATTTTTACTCTGGGAAACAAATGATGGAAGCCATATTTGACTTTGAAGTGGGTCACGTGATCTCTTCATATAATATGGGTGCAATTATTATTTTTATATAAAAAACTACCGAACATATTTTGCTGAAATTTTTATATATTTTATGGGATAATTTGAATATTCTTAAAATTTTCGAAGCAATTTGTGAATTTTAACTTCGCTTAAAAAATGTTTGAAAAATTAGATTCCATAGAGTTCAATATATTTCACTTTTTCAACCCGGGTTCAATCCAAAACTAATTGGGTGATATTATTCATTTACATTCCCATATGTCCCACAGACCGTCTCAGCAACATAATTTCATTTTGATAACGTCATTTTTACGGCAGTTATCGTGCGAACGGAAAGACAGACAGAATGAATGAACAAAGTCATAAACACTTTTCATCTATGTTGGGAAGTGTTAAAAATAGCCATGATTTTGAACAGGAAGCGAAAAAAAGCCAATGTAATTTAATATCTTTATTTCAAATCTTAGATCTGCAATCGTTTCTGATGCCCTAGCATGATCGTTGCTAGTGGACTACACTCCCCAAAGGATTTGTTCAAATCAACATTATTGTTTGGATTCAGCCAGTGCTGTTAAGACGCCGGTCTTAACAGCGAATTACATTTCAGAATTGTCCAAATGAATTGATAGCAGAACAAATCTGTTTTTTTTGTATCTTAAAGGGTAGCATAAAATTGATAGATCTGTGAACCAAGGCTGTTGAGTCCCCTTGAAATTCACTCCAGCCCCTCTTGATTACATTTCTGGCTACGACCCTGAGTTACTCCCAGAGAATCTAAAAAAAATCCGATGTGGGCAACACATGACTTTCCTTATATAATGCAATGAATTGACTCCTTTTACAGTCAAAAAATAATGTATAAGATCCACGGAACTGTGAACTGTTAACATTGAATTGTACATTTAGCGATTTTCCTGATGACAACATGTAAAACTATTTCAAGTACCCAATTAACTTATATTTCGCGCAACTCTAAACAAACAATTATCAATATTGATAGCATCCTTAATACGCGATATAGTCCATATATTTAAATATTTTAATAATTAATTCATCAATTAGGCGTCGCTTTCATTGATTTAGGGTCATTTTTATCAATTTGGCGATATTTTCGTTACTTTGGCAACATTTAAATAAAAAAAAATCGCCAAGTTGGCGATTTTTTTTATCCAAAATCTCGCTAACGTTAAAAAAAAATCTCATTAAACGCCAAAATCTCGCTAAACGTTATGGACGGAGAAATAAGTTATTATTATAGCAGATAAATGACTATTGGCGTTCAAATACAAAAGTATCTTTTCTCATGAATGGAACGAGCTAGATCCACGAGAATGATGTCACAAAATTTATCGCATGATATTACATTTGAAAACTGAACATATTTCACAATAGCTAATATTTTATTTTGTTTTATGTGATTTTTTTTTAATGCATTTATTTGAAAAATGTGCAGTATTTCCAGAATGGTTCGTGATAGCGTTCTAACGTTTTCGTCAAACGTTTTCTAATAAAAAATTATATAAGAAACGACTATTTGCGTAACTTTATTGAATGCTTGAAACGTGCTCTCCCGTCAAAAACGCGAATTCGAATTTTCGACCCCGTCACAATACTTACTTTATACATTATACTATGTATACAAGGATAAGTAATGAATGAAATTGCGGAAATAAATTACTTTTATGCTGTTAAATTGCATAAAGAAAAAAAAGCATTTATAATGGATTGCTGTAGAAATGCAAAATGCAAAGCAAATAATTTTTTAATCCATTGGCTATGATTCGATTCGAGACAGCTAAACAGTACTGACACACACACAATATTAGTTCTATTAGATTATACATACACACACATATGTATATACATACAACATTGAGGTTCCAGAGACATTGCAAGTTTTTAAAACAAACTCCAATATGCTCACTGTTATCAAATGACCGAATGCTTTATAAATACTTTTAACTAAAAATAGATGGTCACAATTATTTAGTAGCCGTTCACGAGATATGGGAATTTTTAATTTTCTTTAAGGAACACGATACCTCATAAAATAATCAAGCGTATTGTATAAAATTTGGTATGCATATTTTGATCAGTAACAATGAGTCTTTGCAAGATCTAGAGATAAGAAAGCTGCAATAAGTTTTATTTATTGTTTTCACACAAAATCGAGTTTGTTAATCGGTATGAAAGGTAGCATATTGGACACAACAGATTTTTTTTAATACTACTTACAAATTAAAAAAACTTTTCCTTACAGGTTTATTTGTTTGTATGAGTGCTGCAATTTGAATACATTACTGTTATAAAAAAAATCTAATGTGGACAGCACAGGACTTTCTCTATATAATTCAATGATTTGATTTCTTCCACAATGAAAAAATGTTGTTACGGTTGGTTCACAGGCACAATGTTTTTAACGTTGAATTGTTTATATGACGTTTTTTCGGACGACAATATATAAAACTTTTTCAACTTGAAAAGTATCAATATTGATAGCATGCGGAATAACCAATATAGTCCATATATTAAAATATTTTAAGAATTAATTCATCATTTTGAAGTCATTTTTGCAATTTTGGCGATATTTTCGATAATTGCTAAATTGGTCAAGTTAGCCAAATGTATCGCCAAACATTACAAGCAATTAGAGAGAAATGCCTTTTTTATATATAAATGACGATTGGCGAATAATTAAGCGTCGAAGTGCAAAACTATTACCGAAAATATCTTCCTGTGAATGGAAAGAACTAGATCCACAAGAATATTAACAAATTTTTCGCATAATATTACCTATGAAATTCACGATATTTAATACTTTTTATTTTTATATGATATATTTTTTTTATAAAATAAATTTATTTGTAAAATGTGCAATATCTCGAGAACGGTTCATGTTCATGCTAGTGTTCTAAAATGTATGTCATTCGTTTTCTAATGAAAAATTACACAAGAGATGATTACTTACGTAATATTATTGAAGGTTCTGATTTTTTATTAAAATGTTAAAACTTTATTAGAAAATTTGGGGGTTTTAGAGTATTCGATTACATAACCAATTGGGTTCCAGCCTTCACTTGAATTCGCACACAAGCATCACCTCGGGGCGCGGTAGCCCATTGGTTAGCGCGCTGGAATTGCATTCGGTAGGCCCGGGTTCGATTCCAGCCGCTGCCAAAACTGCTGCCGTGTTCACGCGGAGTACGATCACGTTAAACATGTGGGTCCGTAAGTCCTTCCGAGAGGTTGGTGGTAGGGGAAGGAGGGTACGGTCCCTGTGGATGCCTCCCCCACTGGGTTCCGGTCTAAATTGGGTGGTACTTCCCGGCCGTCCAAACTGTTACCTTACACCTTTCTGGTAGGTCGGACGGTCTGGGTCTCAACAACAACAAGCATCACCTCAAAAACGTTCTACTAGAGTTCAGGAATACTTGAAACATGCTCTTCCGTCAAAAACTCGAATTCGAATTTTCGACCCAGTTATAATACTTTTCCCATACATTATACTATGTATATAGGGTAAGTAAAAAGAGAGATTTACCCATCAAACTGATTTTTTCCCCAATAAAAATCGCACATAATTACTGTGCTATCTGGCAATTATTTTATGCTGTGCGAAATCCTTAAAAAGGAATCCTCCTTTTGTTTATAGATTTATAAAGAAGCAACCTCTATAAAATTGTTCAAACCAAGTATTTTGCAAATTAATTTTACCAAAGAAAGAAAAAAAATATTACTCTTGAACTGTAATTAGAACATTATAAAATAAAATAAATGTTTACTTTTATAAATAAATATTCCGTTTTAGCTATTTCAGTTTTCACAAAGGAAAGAAAGGACCGATCCACAAGAAAGAAAAAGAAAGTTTTAAAGAAACCTGCATTCCCTATAATTTTATTTTTATAGATGTTATTACCACTTTCATTCAAAGTTTGAACGTGTAAAAATATTTGAAGCATCTAAATTAGTGTGAAAAATGATCAGTAGATGGCTGTACCAGCAATCACAATATAGAGTCCCTTTATACTAATATCGGGACTCAATATAAAGTCCCTTTATAAAGGGACTTTATGACAATTTAGAGTCCCTTTATAATAATTTATCTATAAAGGGACTCAATCACAATAAAGGAGCCTTACTATCACAATAGAGTCCCTATTAAATCATATTTTTTTTCTCTTTATTTATAGCTCTTATAGTATGTTCTCTTCCTATATACACAGTATAATGTAAAGGAACAGTATTGTGACGGGGTCGAAACTTCGAATTCGAATTTTCGACGGAAGAGCACCCTTCAACCTGAATTTGAATTGAACGTTTCCGTAGTGATATGTGTGTGTGTGTGTTTATGTCCGTGGATGCGATTTCTCAGGAACAAGTGGAACGTTTCAAACAAAATTTGGTACAAATATTACAATCTGAATACTGGAACCCTATTGATTTTAAACGCCATCCAATGTTCTGAATACCTACAACTTTTCAAATGAAATTTTGAAAAAAAAAAATCGTTAAAAAATCCGAAACTTCAATAATGTTACCAAAATGATCATTTCTTATGTAACTTTTTCATTAGAAAACGAATGATATACACTTTAGAACGTTAACATGAACTGTTCTCGAGATATTGTTCATTTTTCAAATGCATTTATAAAAAAAATCGCATAAAATCAAAAACGTATTAGCTATTATGAAACTGTTCATGAAATATTATGAGACAGATTTGTTATCTAGTTCATTCCATTCACCAGCGACGATAGGTTGAATATTAGTTTTGTATTTTAACGTTTAACAATTCGCCAGCAGTCATTTTTATATTAGAAAAGCTTTTCTCTCTGTTTGTAACGTTTGGCGATAAATTTAGCAAACTTAACTACCCATTTCGCCCCACATTGAAAAACATATGGTCAAATTATTAAAATTAATGCTAAATTAATGAAAATGAGGCCAAATTGATGCATTAATTATTAACATATTTAAATATATGTACTATATTGTATTGCTATGTGTGGATGTTATCAATATTGATAACTGTTAATTTATAGTTGCACGAAATATAAATTAATTAGGTACTCCGAAACAAATAGTTTTACATGTCATCCAACATGGCACAAAATGTACAATTTAATGTTAAAACCATGGAATTAGAAAGGAGATAAAACTCCTATGGATGAAATGCTTGAAAGTGCCATCATGCTTTGAGAAATAATTATATCTAGGTGTCGCTAGTGTTAGTAAGGTAGCTGCTACTATAGTTAACACAGTAGAAAGGCGTACTATTTAGTATATGTACTTTTAATTATTTTTAAATTAAAAGTTCCCTAATTATGAGTATTTTTTTCATAGTTATACAATAGAGTATAGAATATATGGAGATAAAAATAAATTGAAAGGTAAAATAATTTTGAATACGTAAGAATATTCTTTATTATTTCAGTTCTACTTTGCATTGTGGTAATAATTTATTTTTACACAATTAACAGTTTAAATAAATATTTTAGGCCTTTTGCTATGGAAATGCATATAATGAAGGGCTACTTATATTATCTCAGCACCACCTGAATGATTATCTCAAACGATACTGGTGTTTCCTTAATATGAAGTTTTAACACCTTACTTTTACCTCCATGGTTAAACATTGCGCAGTGAACCTTATACATAATTTTTTCACTGTGAAAGAAGTAAATCCATCACATCATGTAGAGAAGAAATTCATGTGCTGCTAGCATCAGAATGTTTGCAAATAAAGAATCTTATAAATAGTTGATTTAAAACAGTTTAGGATACTGTGTGAAAACAAATACCTGTTAGTATGCAATTTCATTTAAATATAAATAATTTTTATTATATATGAGTAAAATGCATATATATTTTTCTCCACATAATAAAATACAGTTCTTACAAAAAATAAGTTTTATTTATTGTGATAATACATTCAGCCTATTTATAATGAGCTAGGTCCATTTTTCACTGATTTTATCAGCTGTTTATGAAAATGCATAGCAGTTTAAGAATATTTTTTTAAGAATAATAATACATATATATTTTGAACTATATGCTATATAAGAAATTTTTTTTTCTCAAAATAATAGATATAAAAATACTTTGAGCTATGTGATAAACCTAAATTTGATTTGGATCTATCATAGTTTTAGTTTCATATTAATCAGGCAATGCAATCTTTGGTACCTTTAACTTGCTTTGAAATTATTATATATTTTTTTTTAATAATAAATATACAGATTGTTTACACAATAAAGTTATCAACTGCAGGTTTAGGTAGTGACTATGATAATATACAACTTGTGCTTATTGACTATGTAGCCTAAAGCTTATAATGAGTTGAAAATAAAATAAAATATATTAATAATTTTTTTTTTAAATACTTTAAATAATAATAATAGAAGTGTCTTTGGGACACAAAATTTTCTTAAAATGATTTCCAAATCTTTAACCAGGGTTAAATTTTCTACAGTAGAAAACCCAAATGTATATACAGTATGTGTAGAATATGTAGAGTACATAGAAAACTTACCATATATCACTTGTTTATGATACAAAGGTGTAGTATAATTAATTTCTAAAGTTATTTCCTTTCATTTTTATTATTCAACTTCACCCAATTTTTTAATTTCAAAACAATATATTAAGATATTTATAATTTTCAAAATATGAGAAATTTCAAAGCAATATATTAAAATATTTGTAATTTCAAAGCAATATATTAAAATATTTGTAATTTCAAAATATATGAAATTTCAATGAGATATATAAAAATAATGGAAAACTTAAATTACATATCACTACAAATATGTAATATAATTATTTTACTATTCAATATGGTTTACATCAGGGGTATGTATCTATTTGGTATGGATCTTCAATGAAATACAAACCCATTAATAATTTGGGAATGAGTTCAAAACAACATCCAGAAATAAGCTTAATTATGAAACTGTTTAACTTGAAAGAGTTATTTCAAACTGGTTATATATCCACAATTTGATTATAAATAAATTAATATTTAACCTCTCAAAGCAATTAGTGTATCATACCTAGTGTTAATTTCAACCATAATTTGATGTCCATTGTTTTGTTTTTTTAAATAAGATTTTTTACATGTTTAATTTTTTAGCTTAAAATATTGTTACAATGGATAATTTCTTCAGAGTTGTTCCATTTTACTATTTAATAGCAGTCTTTAATGGGCTTATAGTTTTACACTATGCTTAGTGTTATTTCTTACTTGATATCATAGTGCAATGAAAATAAAAGGAATTTACCAATACTTCAAGTTCATTTTTAGAAAGTAAAATTCAACAGGTCATCACTAATCTTGGAAATACAGAAGATGACTCCATACTTTAATCATTAGTTAGAATATAAAATGTGAAAAATTTTAACTAGTTTAAAAGTAATGATGAAAATGTAGATTTCACAAAATATACAATAAATTTGATGCACATGTTTTAGAAAAACTCCAAAGGACAATAACATGGAGAAAACTTGTCCCCCCCCCCCTTCCCTTAGGAATTAATCATACCTTAATTATGAAATATTAAGTGTCCCTTTCTGGTGACTTAAAAATAAAGAATAACATTTGGGAAAATTTTAAAAAAGCTCAGTGAGATATACCTTTATCATGGGCATATATGTATAAAAACTAAACTCACTAACTAACTTTCTCATGTCTAAAACTACCTTTCTCATATATGTATAAAAACTTAATAAAATTATAAACTGGTAATGTAAGTTTTTTTATATTAAACTGTAAAAATATGCTAATATTTTTAAATATCATACATTTTTTAAAGCCTTCAAATATTATTTTGAAGTAAAATAATTGGTTAGATTTTTTACACATGGAATATGTCTATAGAAAACTATGTATTATAAGTCAAATGTGGAATAGGTATTCTAAGTACTCAACCCAGTTTTTAACAGAATTACAATTAGTGCTAATAAATTAAAAAATACCAAAATAAGAGAAAAATCATTAACATGCTTAATATCTAAAATGTGTTTTGAAATAATAATTAAACCAAAACAGAAACCCCTTAAACACACCTGTATCATGTTACTTCATTAATTTATAATGAAATTCAGTTTATACGACAATAACATTTTGGTAATTTAAAGGAAAAAGTCCAGTATTTTATAAAAAAAAAAAATCCTACAATTTTGCTAAGTTTGTTTATACAGAAAGGTTTATTTATTGGTCATATTTATTGTAAAATTACATAAAATAACCAATACCAAATGTCACACAAATATACAGTAAATAGTATTACTTTATATTAAAGAAGAAATAATAAAAATATTCATATTTATAGTATTATAGTACACACATTGTTAGCAGTATAATTTATTTATTGTAAAACGTTAACAAAAAATATAAAGCTCATGATATTCTACTATATAAGTTATACAAATATTGTGCATAACACTTTGAAGTAAAGGAGTATGCAAAATTAAGTTTATTTACTTAACATAAAATTAAAATTTGAGAAGATATCAAATAAAATATATATATATTATATAAAAAAAATATCTTATATCTTCTTGAATAATTAACTGTTATACTAATTATTGCATGAGTCTGCACAGTTTTATATAACATGAAATATTTATTTATTCTGCATAAGAATTTTTTTATGACAAAGTACAAATATATATAATACTACTGTTTCATGTTTACATTTCCTTTTAATCATTATGATTTTTCTTATTTGTAAACGAATCAATCAATCTTTGAATTTTAAAATGAAAAGTCAAAAGCAATTTATCTAATTTATAAAGTAATACATACAAGAAATAAATTAAAAAGTAAAAAATTATACAGATATGTATACCATCTTTTTCACAAAATTAAAGTAATGTAATAAATTATGCTGTTTATAAATTAAATTAATTACCAATTTTTTAATATAGCGTTTTGCATAAAAATTTGAAAATTAAAATGCCAAAATGCATATTTATTTTTAGAGTATCAAAGAATGTTTATTGCATTACAATTAAACTTTTTGATTTTCTACCATTCTTCCTATGGAATTTACAAATATACACAATAAATAATAGTATTATTAGATAGATAAAAATATTTAAAATTCTAATAAAATAAATAATTGTAAAAGTTAGTCAAAAATGTTATCCATTAAAAACTACTTAAAATTTTCAATAACGTATAATCTTTAATAAATGTATTAATTGCATTGCAATTAACTAATTTTTTTTATTATCTACTATTTATTTTTCTAGAATTTACTAATTTATGCAATAGAAAAAATAGAATTATTAAAAAAATCGTCTAATCTTAACTATCTAAAATATTTAAAGTTCTGATAAAATAAAAATTTGTAAATGTTAATTAAAAACATCATCAATCTTTTAAACAACGCGACATAACATAATCAATGCAATAATGATCTAGTACCACAATAAGGTGCAATTAATAATTATGTCAATATCAACGCAATAGTCGAGGGATGCGCACGATATATCATTAACATCCATAGCCATGTTAGGCTTACCGGCAGTTTGTACTCTCATGACCTTTGGCATTGAAAAAAATAATCCCTCTGTAAATGTTTACGAGTCGTAATTAAGCATGTGAATAATTGATTTACAACCAGGTAGGTATACCTTTGTAACATTTTTAATGTATGAAAATATAATAAAAATACGTACCTAAATAATGACCATCGGCTAATATTAATCAATATCATAATGGCGATTTTTTTTCATTCACAAAAATCCAGAAAAGAAAACAATAATTTGTTTTTACACACTAGTACCCAATGCAAGATACTGCATTTTTTATGAAATCCAAAAATTAATAATGTTCTTTGCACACATAGTTTAGAGAAGTCATAATTTTTATTCCAATTCTGCAAACAAAAAAAATCCTCCGCCATTGTTGGAACACGTGACAGGGCGAAGGTAAGAGGATGCGGCTGTCAGATTGGTCGGTGGGTTGCTAGCTACTGGCGATTATTTCTTCCGTGTCCTTGTCACGCTTGATACCTTGCAAATAGCTCACAAGGCGTTTTATTCCACGCCACTTGGGGCCATTTTTTTCGCGAGCTAATAATGGATAATGGGATACCACCGCCATCTGTTGGCTACAAAAACTCGGATGTTTTTTTAATAGTTTGACATTTTTTGTTGCTTATCGATCGTGTTTAAAGAAGGATTACATTAGTTTTATTTTATGCCAAAATTAATTATAAATTTTTCTCATCACTAATTCTTTTAATAGAAAAACTCAACATTTCTATGTATTGACTGAAAAACTAACTATTTTCTGCAAATCAAAGTAATGGAGTTTTAATGAGAAAAATTTTGATTATTCTAAAAAATTGTGATAGAAAGAGATGAAAAATAAAAATGTAAATTATCATTTATTTATTTATTATTTTATTCCAGCATTATGAAAGTTAGAACTGTGCAACAAAAAAATTAAAACTACTGTTTAAACAACCTAGATTCATATGCAAAGGTTTTAAATACCTTAAAGGAAAAAGGTTTAAACGTACAATAAAATATTTCTGAAAGTTCAAAAATAAATTAATTATTAGAATATGCACATTTTATTCAAAGAATAAGGTTATCAAAAATATTTAATTTCTTTATTTAGAAGTTTTTCCCAAACTAATTCTTACTTGCTGGTGTTTCTTCCTTTTTTTACTAAACAAAATATGAAAAGCAAAAATTTTTAATTTAAAATTTTGATGCTATTTTTTACTTATTTATTTATTTTTGTATCTATAAATTTGATATAAAAATTGAATGTGTGAAAACTGTAAAATAATATTTTTAATTTGTCTTCTGAATATTTTAAATGAAAAAAAAAAATGTTTTTTATACCTAAAGGACTTCTTTTTAGACAAATTATTTTTTTTAATTTTAAAGATATTTCAACTTTTCCTACAGTGCATATGCATATGAATAAAAGTTAAATCCTACTCTTGGATATGGATGAATATGCACTCTTCGTATATACACACAGTTTAGGGTTAAGAATTTTAAGAGCACCGAGCGAACAATATTTTAGAGCTCCCTTTGTTTATCCTATAAATAATTCAGCAGTTTGAGTTAACAGGCTTGAAGGCTACGTCTTACAAATAATACAAATAACAACAACAACAACAACAAAAAGATTATCGCTAATGAAAAACAAAACAAATTATTTTTACAATGTATAAAAATTACACTAAAAAACAAAATTAAATAACAGGCATCCCATAATTTTTTTAACTTATTTTTTTGTTCTATATTTCTTTGAAAATAATAACAATTATTAAAAGTATTAATACAGATGAAAATAAAACTAAAATTATATTCATACTTATAAAACCAACCCTTTCCAAAAATGCTTTTAATGAAATTTTTTTGGTAATAAATAGTTTATTATCTCTTTGAAATTTTTTTTTTCACCAGCTCATTTTCGATTATTTTATTTAACTGAGAGATTTATTAAGAGGTTTTGTTGCATTCATATTCTTCATTCTTTCTTTTTATTTATTTGAGTTTGGAGAATAATCTCTTAATTGTGACAACTGACACAATTTCTCATGCATTCAAATTTCCGTAGAGCCCTCCCCCCCCCCACCCACTTTATGGGTACCCTGGACCTTTATGGGTAATTCGATCCTGGAGATACATATGCAGTTTAAATTGAAATTTAAAAACTTTATTAGTAACCGTCTGAACAGTTGATTAAAAGTATCAACTGATTTAGAAAGCTAAAAAATAACTTCATCCTTCCAAGATAAAGAAAACTCCTTTTCTGGTGCGGTTGCTTTTTCTTTCTTTCTAAATAAAAGCGCTTTTGCCCCCCCCCCCCCCGCAAAAAAAAAAAAAAAACTGTTGATAAGTTCCTGGAAAAAGAAAAATTGAAATTCGAATCATTTCAGATAGCTGTTTGAACGACTTTTTATTGATGTATATAATATTCTCTCAAGATGCGATATCATTTTATGCAAATATGATTCACTACCTCCTGCCAATAACCTAGTTAGTGCTGACAGAACTACAGAAGGATGCCGCCATGATTAAAGATTCGATTAGGGGGGAGGGGGGGGGGAAATTGATATAACTTTTTCTTTTAGCGAAAAGAAAAATAACTTTATCCATACAAAAATTTCAATTTATGTTACTGTTTTACCACAGAAATCATTGTCAAATTTTTATACCTAGAAATCCTGTGATATGTTATGTTATCGTCTGCAGTATGACGTTTACTGCAATATTATGTTCCTTGCTGTGAAACTTACTTTACAAGCACTTTTAATTTCCAGAAAAATGTTTTGGGATGACAAAATTGATCCGAAATACAAATTTTCTCCACAAAATTCAATGTTTACTTTTCCTACATACATAGTACAATATATAGGGAAAGTATGGTGGCAGGATCGAATATTCGAACTCTAGTTTTATGATTGCACAGACCTTTCAATCACTCTAAAAAAACTAACTTACTTTTAATTTATATAGGTGTGTGATTTTCTAAAGTGATAATCATTTATTAAATTACACCAATAAAAAATCCCCACTTGTTTAATATTTAAATGACTCACTTCTGTGCGAAATTATGTAAGGAAGTTTTTGCTAGATCCTATGTACGCGGCAAAGGAGCACTTTTAATTCATATTAGATCTATAATATTTTTAAGGAGAACTTTCTGTATTAGATTACACTGATAAAAAACACAATGTGTAATATTTAAAGGATACGTTTATATGCAAAATTCTGTAAGGAAAGTTTTGCCAGATCCCATGGGTTTAGGATTGTCCTTATTCACATAGATATGTAAATATTTTAAAAGTGAAAATTATTTATTAGATTACACGAGTAAAAAATGCCAAATACTTAAATAACCCACTTATGTAAAAAATGATGTAAGAAAATGAAACATTTTTCAGAACAAAGATGTTTAATAGAGAAACTTTTTTTAAAACAAAAAAATTAGGTCTAGGTCTTTATTCAAAGACCTATAGACCTCAGTGCAAAACCTTACAGAATCCAGTCGATTATTTATGACTTTAATTCCTTTTCAATTATTTAAATGGCAGCAATCCCTTCATTTCATTAATGTCATAATTTTCGTATATAGAAAAATATGTATCTATTATTTTCAAAATGTATTCATAACGGAACAAAATAAATGGAAGTTTCGTACAATTATTTTAAATTTATCTGAAATTGCCGAAAAACCTTTAAAAAATGACTAGTTAATAAAAGAAAAATGTTCAAAATCATATCCATTTTCGTCGTTAAATGAAGAACTTTCAGGGTGAGGGTAAATATTCCTCGATTTTTCATGCTGATTCAAATTTCCTGGATTTCTATGTTTCCTGGGTTTTCCAGAATATTAGACACCTTTATACATTAAAAATTGACTTATACATATTTAGTGATTCTTGAAACGTGTAAATCAAGTCCGAGAATCCGATTTTTTTCTATCTAACTCCGATACTTTTCTTTACCTATGCTATGTATTGTAAGGAGAGTGAAATAAAAAACATCGTTTTTACATTTTAAAGTGCTTTATTTGTGACGCACAGCACTTCAGTTCTGATAAATGATTGAAAATGTAAAACACTGTTTATGAGAACGTATCTTAAATCTTTTATAACCACCAGAAAACGAAGTAATTTTACGATTCACTTTAAAACTTACGTAAAAGACGAATACCAAACATTGATAAATGGTTCTGATAAGATAACAATTATGTATGATTACATTATATAAATATTTTGTGTTCAGAGCTTTACTCCTTTGAGATAAAAGTAAAAGTGCAATCAAATTATCGTCTGATCATTCGATTATGCCACGCAACTTCAATCGTGTATTTTTACTTTTCCTACATATTATATAATGTATATATAATGTATAGGGAAAGCATTGTTCGAATCGAGCAGCATTTTAGAGGTGTTGTATGGGTGCGTGTTAGTGTGTGTGTGTATGTGTTAGTGTGTGTGTGTATGTGTTAGTGTGTGTGTGTTAGTGCTTGTGTGTGTTAGTGTGTGTATGTATGTTAGTGTGTGTATGTATGTTAGTGTGTGTGTATGTATGTTAGTGTGTGTATGTATGTTAGTATGCATATGCCAATGCGTATGTAAATTGACTTGTGTATATGTTAATGTGTGTATATGTTAGTGTGTGTATATGTAAGTGTGTGTATATGTTAGTGTGTGTGTGTGTGTGCATGTTAGTGTTTGCATATGTTAGTGTGTGTATGTGTCTTTGTGTGTATGTATGTTAGTGTGTGTGTATGTATGTTAGTGTGTGTGTGTATGTATGTTAGTGTGTGTGTATGTATGTTAGTATGCGTATGCTAATGTGTGTATGTAAATTGACTTGTGTATATGTTAGTGTGTGTATGTTAGTGTGTGTGTGTGCATGTTAGTGTTTGCATATGTTAGTGTGCGTATATGTTTTAGTGTGTGTGTACGTATGTTAATGTGTGTATGTTAGTGTGTGCAAGTAAATTGGCGTGTGTATATGTTAGTGTGTGTATATATTAGTGTGTGTCCGTGTGTGTATGTGTGCGGGTGCGAATGTTAGTGTTTGCATATGTTAGTGTGCGTATATGTTTTAGTGTGTGTGTACGTATGTTAATGTGTGTATGTTAGTGTTTGCAAGTAAATTGGCGTGTGTATATGTTAGTGTGTGTATATATTAGTGTGTGTCCGTGTGTGTATGTGTGCGCGTGCGAATTCAAATAGCAAAGAAATATCTTTCGGAGATCAAGAAATTTCTATAAGCAAATATATTTACATTCTAGTAATCATCTATTAAAGGGAAAATTTCAGTACAGGCTTCTAATTTAAATATCTCGATAACCTCACGAGGGATTTTGAGCAATATCTCCATGGCTATATTCTGATGTGAGTTTTATCCCCTTACAGCGAAGTGCTGAAATACGAAAAATTTTCGGACGATACGTTTTTACTTTCCCTATAATGTATAGGAAAATTATCATGACGGAATAAAAAATTCGAATTCGATTTTCGACGGAATAGCACGTTTTAAGCATCCTTCAACTCGAATCCGACGTTTTTGAGGTAATATCTTTGTATGTGTATATATGTGTGTGTACATGAGTGCATGTATGTGTGTATGTATGTATGTGAGATCGAGATATTGCATGTTTATCAAACGAATTTTCTAAAAAAAAATGAAGTAAAATTAAAAATATAGTAAGTATTGTCAAATATATTCATTTTCCATGTGCAACAGCCCGTGACAAATTAATTAACATCAGTTTCGTGGATTTGACTCGCTCCATTCATGAAAAAAAAGCATATTTTGCAATAGTTTTTGGTGGTTGTCATTTATATGGGAATATTAATCGCTTACCTGCCAATGCTGCTAAATATGAGAATGGCCAATGCTGCCGTATAAGAATATTTTTCAGAATTATTATTTTGCAGATTTTATGTAATAACTCCTTTATTTCAATCACCACTTGAGTGAAGCTGATTTTTATATAATTTGTTTCAGCAAAATAATAATAATAATAATAATAATAATTGTTATTATTATTATTTATTGTAAATGGATGACTTTTGGCACTTCTGATTACTTTTAGATTTCTTGATGTGGAAACCACAGAGATCAAAACATCAAGATAATTACTTGGTAATTGTTTAATGGCATTCTAGAGATATTAGATTTATGTAGCAGCAGATTCTTGTAGCAACAGATTTATGTAGTACAAATGAATTCCCTAAATTTTAATTAGAATTTTAAAATTGTAATTAAATTTTTTCCCTTACAATAGTTATATTTTTCGTCTAACTGGTTTGTAATAGAAACAAACACATACATACACAAAGAAAAGAAAATAATAATTGTAACCGAATTTAGCGGGTAAACGGTTAATTAAATGCCAATTGCATTTCGATGAAGATTTTATATTCTTCTCAAGCCGTCCAACTTATCCGAAAATGTAAGGTAACTGTTTAGACGTAAAAGATAGAGCCACTTATTTTAGACCGCATCCCAATGATGGTGGTAACCCCAGGGGCCGTACCATCCCATCACCTCTCGGATGGACTTTCGGATCTACAGATTTAGCGTGCCCATGCTGCGCGTGGGCATGGAGATAGTTATGGACGGCGAGGATCGACGAATATTTTTGAACGTGAGTATCAATGAGTCATTCTGGTTTGACTAATAAGTTGCCAAAAGCGCCAAAAATCAATGTGTGTGATATTAAATCAATGTTAAAAGGTTTCCTTGGCTCTGCTTAATTTCGCAGAAGTTGCTCCATCTTTTGTAACCCTAGGTCTATCTATTGAAACTTTTAAAACATTTCTAAACATTGCGTATATAAGATTGAATTTTACGCTTCTATCTGAATGTCTCATGATAGATATTTAAGGAGAGAAAGCTTTTGTTTTATGACTTTTAAAAGAACCGCTAAGAAAACTCGGAAGTTCAATGATTGATCTATAACAACAAAAACCAAAATATCTGATGTGGACAGTACATGATTTTCCCTACATAATGCAAACGTTACTTCTTTCAATGCGAAATAATGGAGTAGATTCACCGCACAATGTTTTTAACATTGAAAAGTACATTGACATTGGACGCTTTTCATGGATGACAGCATATCAAATTATTTTGAAGTACGCAATTAACTTATATTTCGCGAAAATATAACTTGATAATTGCAAATATTTATAACTACTAAACTATATATTCCATTATACAAGTATTAAACTATGTTAAATATCAATTCATCAATCTGGCGTTAGTTTAACCTGGTCGTCATTTTTGCCAATGTGCCGACATTTTCGTCAGTTACACATTTAAGGGCCGTTAAGTTGGCGATATTTTGCGAAATGAGTCACCGAGATCATCCATTTTTTTTGCCAAGTATTGCATATTGGATGATAATTGCCTTTGTTCATTTTTATGTATAGATACATTTATTATGTATAGATACTTTTAGATGCATTTATTTGAAAATCATAAAATTTCTGGAGACTAGCGTTTCTTCAAACTAGCGTTTTAAACAGTTCTTTAAACTAGTGTTTTAAACATCCGTGTTGAAATTGAAATAAAAAGGAATTAAAATTAAAAAAAAAAAAACGTACAAGTTGATTCTTTATTTAGCATTATTGAATGTCCTGATTTATTCACCATTTTTCAAAAATTCATTTGAAAAACTGTGAGGTATTCCGAAAGTTTGCTCACGTTGAAGATCAATAGGTTTCCAATATTCACGGATCGTAATAAAACAAGAAAGATCAATCATGCTTAAAGCATTGATTATGAAACACTTTCCAACTTCAATGCAATTTTATTTAAGCAAGTCTAAAATGCAATACATTCCTCGGTAATATTTTAAAACTTATCACAATACTACATTAATTTATTATATTTGAAAACTTAAACCTTCATCGAAAAAAATGAACTTTATACAAATGACGGCATTGAAATATAAATTGCCTGGTTTAAACATCTCTAAAATGTGATACATTCCTCGGTAATAATTTTAGAATTATCATAATACTACGATAATTTATTATATTTCAAAACTTCATCGAAAACAACTGAAATACATTCAAATGACGTCATAGAAAAAATAACACGCCTGGCTCTCTCTATAAAAGCAACATTTCATTCATAAATAATTTCCCATTCATGTCATTCATTACAATACTACAATAATGTATTTTATTTAAAAATTAAGACCATGGAGCTACAAGTAATTAAACTCTATGCGTAAAACTTAATCGAAAAAAATCGTCCTTCTCTTTTTAAAATCAGTAAATATTTCATTCATATCATCTATGCAGACTCCATGAACTAAATGATTTTGTGTTAAAAAAATACAGCAATTGTAATACAACTCATTCTACATATTTTGCTGTTTACATTTTACATAGGTGAAAAATAGGCTTCGTTGTAGAAATAGTCAAATTTGGATGAGCATTTAAACTCAAATATATTATAATTGCGTTGTTTCAGTATGTAGATGCATAGAATTTAAGCGAAAATAAAGTAGTTTTAGGACGGATACAACACTCAACATGAATTAAAAAGAACTTTAAAAATCACGATTTTGAGACAAGATGGATGCCATATATCATTTTGAAGTGGGTCACGTGATCTTTTCATATCATGGTCACGTGATTGCTTCATATAAGAGTTGTTATTATTATTTTAATTTTTATTTAAAAACTACTGAATATATTTCACTGAATTTTTTTTTATATATTTTATGGAACAATTTGAATATTACCTGAAATTTTTGAAGCAATTTGTGAATTTTAAATCCGCTTAAAAAATGTTTGAAAAATTAGGTTCCATAGGGCTCAATGTATTTCATTTTTTCAACCCGGATTTAATCCAAAACTAATTGGGTGATATTATTCATTTCTATTTCCATAGGTCCTGCAGACCGTCTGAACAACATACTAAAATTTAATTTTGATTAAGTCATTTTTACGGCAGTTATCGTGCTAACGGACAGACAGAATAAACAAAGTCATAAACACTTTTCATCTTTGTTGTAAAGTGTTAATAAAAGTACTTATTTACGTTCGAAACGTTCCATTCGTTCGTGAGATATCGCATCCACAGACTCACACACTAACACGCACACGCACATACACACACAAAATATGCCTATTATTTTTTCCAAGGATCCGTCGAATTTTAGTAGATAAAAATGTTCTACTGACTAAGTTGTGTGCCGAGTTTCAGTTCTCTAGAACGTAGAAAAGTATGTTAAAATTGCCATCAAAGAAGTTGAAGCAGACAGATAGACCATCGGTCATGAAGAGTTAAATAAAAGATTTTAATAAAAGCACATTATCGAATAATGTGTTCACTTTCCATATGTAATATTATGCAATAAATCTGTTAACAGCCTTTAAGTGGGTCTTATTGTTAGATGGATCGTTTTGTTTTTTTGAAAGAAATGAAAGCATTACATTATGTAGCACGAAAGCATTATGAAAGCATTGCATTATGTAGTGAAAGTCATATGTTGCACGCATTATTATTCTTTTTTCTATACAGTATTGGTGTCAGACAATTTGACGCAAACGATTTTTTAACACTTTACAACAAAGTTGAAAAGTGTTTATGACTTTGTTCATTCTGTCTGTCTATCTGTCTGTCTGTCCGTTAACACGATAACTGCCGTAAAAATGACTTCATCAAAATGAAATTTTAGTATGTTGTCCAGACGGTCTGTAGGACCTATGGGAATATAAATAAATAATATCACCCAATTAGTTTTGGATTGAACCCGGGTTGAAAAAATGAAATACATTGAGCCCTATGGGACCTAATTTTTCAAACATTTTTTAAGCAACTTTAAAATTCGCAAATTGCTTCGAAAATTTTAGGTAATATTCAAATTGTTCCATAAAATATATAAAAAAAAATTCAGCAAAATATATTAAGTAGTTTTTAAAATAAAAATTAAAATAATAATTACCCCTCTTATATGAAGCGATCACGCGACCATGATATGAAAAAATCACGTGCCCCACTTCAAAATGAAATATAGCATCCATCTTGTCTCAAAATCATGATTTTTAAAGTTCTTTTTAATTCATATTGAGTGTTGTATCCGTCTTAAAACCGCTTTATTTTTGCTTAAATTCTGTGCATCTACATACTGAAACAAAGCAATTACAATATATTTGAGTTTAAATGAGCATCCAAATTTGATTATTTCCACAACGAAGCTCATTTTTCACTTACGTAAAATGTAAACAGCAAAATATGCAGACTGTGTTGTATAAGAATTGCTGCATTTCTTTAACGCAAAATTATTTAGATCATGGAGTCTGCATAGCTGATATGAATGAAATATTCATTGATTTTACAGAGAGAAGGACGATTTTTTTCGATGAAGTTCTTGCAAAGACTCATTATTACTGATCAAAATATGCATACTAAATTTCATACAATACGCTTGATTATTTTATGAGGTATCGTGCTCCTTAAGGAAAATGAGAAATTCCCATATCTCGTGAACGGCTACTAAATAATTGTGACCATCTATTTTTAGTTAAAAGTATTTATAAAGCATTCGGTCATTTGATAACAGTGAGCATATTGGAGTTTGTTTTAAAAACTTGCAATGTCTCTGGAACCTCAATGTTGTATGTATATACATATGTGTGTGTATGTATGATCTAATAGAACTAATATTGTGTGTGTGTCAGTACTGTTTAGCTGTCTCGAATCGAATCATAGCCAATGGACTGAAAAATTATTTGCTTTGCATTTTGCATTTCTACAGCAATCCATTATAAATGCTTCTTTTTAACACTTTACAACAAAGTTGAAAAGTGTTTATAACTTTGTTCATTCTGTCTGTCTGTCTTTCTGTCTGTCTGTCTGTCCTTTAGCACGATAACTGCCGTAAAAATGACTTAACCAAAATGAAATTTTAGTATGTTGTTCAGACGGTCTGTAGGACCTATGGGAATATAAATGAATAATATCACCCAATTAGATTTTGATTGAACCCGGGTTAAAAAAGTGAAATACATTGAGCCCTATGGGACCTAATTTTTCAAACATTTTTTAAGCGGATTTAAAATTCACAAATTGCTTCGAAAATTTTAAGTAATATTCAAATTGTTCCAGAAAATATATAAAAAAAACATTCAGCGAAATATATTCAGTAGTTTTTTAAATAAAAATTAAAATAATAATAACACCTCTTATATGTAGCGATCACGTGACCACGATATGAAAAGATCACGTGACTCTCTTCAAAATGCTATATGGCATCCATCTTGACTCAAAATCGTGATTTTTAAAGTTCTTTTTAATTCATATTGCGTGTTGTATCCGTCCTAAAACCACTTTATTTTTCTTAAATTCTGTGCATCTACATACTGAAACAGCGCAATTACAATATATTTGAGTTTAAATGCTCATCCAAATTTGATTATTTCTACAACGAAGCCTATTTTTCATCTATGTAAAATGTAAACAGCAAAATATGTTGAATGAGTTGTATTAGTATTGCTGTATTTCTTTAACACAAAATCATTCAGTTCATGGAGTCTGCGTAGCTGATATGAATGAAATATTCATTGACTTTACAAAGAGAAGGACGATTTTTTTCGATGAAGTTTTACGCATAGAGTTTAATTACTTGTAGCTCCATGGTCTTCATTTTTAAATAAAATAAATTATTATATTATTGTGATGAATGAAATGAATGGGAATATATTTTTGAATGAAATGCTGCTTTTATAGTGAGAGCCAGACGTGTTATTTTTTCTATGACGCCATTTGAATGAATTTCAGTTGTTTTCGATGAAGTTTTCAAATATAATTAATTATTGTAGTATTATAATAGTTTTAAAAATATTACCGAGGAATGTATCGCATTTTAGAGATGTTTAAACCAGGCAATTTATATTTCAATGCCGTCATTTGTATAAAGTTCATTTTTTTCGATGAAGGTTAAAGTTTTCAAATATAATAAATTAATGTAGTATTGTGATAAGTTTTAACATATTACCGAGGAATGTATTGCATTTTAGAGATGTTTAAATAAAATTGCATTGAAGTTGGAAAGTGTTTCATAGTCAATGCTTTAAGCATGATTGATCTTTCTTGTGTACATTTTTATGCACTTGAGTGCAGATTTGTTTGCAGCTGCCCCTACGCATTAATAAGAATCCAATGACTGCAATTTATGTTTCTAGTTAAAAATAAACGTTTTCATCTGAAATTAAAAGGAAAAAATCTGATGTGGGCAGCACATGACTTTTCTTCAAGACTCAAATTAATTGTTTCTTTTTCTTTTTTTTTAATAATTCATTAAAATGAGTTTAATAATTGTACAAAATATAACACGCATTAGTTATTTGAGATTCACTGAATTCGCACTTTTAATTCAATTTTAGTTTTCAATGGGTAACTGGTGTATTTTCAAAGGCGGCGTAGTAAAAATTATAATACTAAAATTATAATACTACTAAAATATTAAAATAATAATGCTAAAATGTCCCTAGAACAGCTACTTCTTAGAGTTATGGAGTTGGTCTTATTTTTTCCATAGTCAAGAATGACGTATAAAACAAGAATTAAATGGATACATTTGAGCATACGTAGTCTTTTATTTTAGGATTTGACGATTTTTGCGAGTTATTTCTTAGAAAAAAAAGGTGGGTCCTTCTCCCCCTACAGAATCGTACGAAATTTTAATCAGCACCAGGGTCACCCACAAGCGACTTATTTACTAAATTTAGCGAAATTAGTATTTTAGCTAGAATGAATACAATTTTTGCTAATTTTTGCTGGTCATTTCGCAAAAAAGACAAATTCTTTTATCCCGAATCGTACCAAAATCTAATCAGCACCGGGGTAATCTACAAGTGAATCCTACCTATAAAATTTTATGAAACTGGCTCAATTAGTTTTTAAGTTAGAGTGGATACATACATAACGTAGAGAGACACACACACAAGCATGCATACAGACGTCAAGCTAAAAATAGTTTTTACGTATTCTAGAGGTCCCAAAATGTGTAGATCCGTCGAAAACTCGATTTTCGACACGATTCCAATACTTTCCCTATACATTACCATACATTGTAAAGAAAGTAATAGGTAACGTTTAAAACAAGAAAGATCAATCATGAATGCATAAAGCATTGATTATGAAACACTTTCCAACTTCAGTGCAATTTTATTTAAACATTTCTAAAATGCGATACATTCCTCGGTAATATTTTTAAAATTATCACAATATTATACATTAATTTATTATATTTGAAAACTTAAAACTCATCGAAAAAAAAAATGAACGTCATTGAAATGACGGCACTGAAATATAAATTGCCTGGTTTAAACATCTCTAAAATGCGATACATTCTTCGGTAATATTTTTAACATTATCATACTACTACAATAATTTATTATATATGAAAGCTTCATCGAAAACAAATGAACTTTATTAAAATGACGTCATCGAAATCTAACACGCCTGGCTCTCTCCATAAAAGCGGCATTTTATTCATAAACTTTTTTCCATTCATTTCATTCATCACAATACTATAATAATTTATTTTATTTAAAAACATAATACCATGGAGGTACAAGTAATTAAACTCTAAGCTTAAAACTTCATCGAAAAAATCGTCTGCTTCTTTGTGTAAAATCAATGAATGTTTCATTCATATCGGCTATATTGCAGACTCCATGAGCTAAATAATTTTGCGTTAAAGAAATGCAGCAATTCTTTTACAACTCATTTTACATCTTTTGGTATTTATATTCTCCATAAATGAAAATTAGGCTTCGTTGTAGAAATAATCAAAGTTGGATGATCATTTAAACTCAAATATATTGTAACTGTGTTGTTTCAGTATGCAGATGCACAGAATTTAAGCAAAAATAAAGCTGTTTTAGGATACATACAACACTAAATATGAATTAAAAAGAACTTTAAAAATCACGATTTTGACACAAGATGGATGTCATATTTTATTTTGAAGTGGGTCACGTGATCTCTTCGTATAATGGTTACGTGATCTCTTCATATAAAAGGTGTAATTTTTATTTTAAGTTTTATTCCAAAAACTACTGAATATATTTTGCTAAAAAATTTTTTATATATTTCATGGGATAATTTGAATATTTTCTAAAACTTTCGAAGCAATTTGTGAATTTTAAATCCGCTTAAAAAATGTTTGAAAAATTAGGTCCCATAGGGTTCAATGTATTTTATTTTTTCAATCCGGGTTCAGTCCAAAACTAATTGGGTGATATTATTCATTTACATTCCCGTAGGTCACACAGACCGTCTGAACAACATACTAAAATTTCATTTTGATAAAGTCATTTTTACTCACAAACTCAGGTCGGAAAGTAAACCTATTGTTTTCCCAGAAGCAAATAACCAACAGTACAATTCAGAGTTTACCATGACAGAGTTGATGACAGCTTTATCAAAAACACACAAAACTTGTAGTGGACGAAATTAATTATCTCATGCTAAAATACCTTTCTCATGACTCCTTGTTGAACCTCCTGCATCTGTTCAACAGAATCTGGTTTGAACATAAATTTCCTAAATCATAGCAAAGAGCCATCACCATTCCCATCTTGAAACCAGGTAAGGACCCATTAAGTCCGTTAAGTTATCGACCTATAGCACTTACAAGCTGTGTATGTAAACTACTTGAAAAAATGGTAAACGCTAGCTAGGCTTTTATATTTTTTAGAAGACAATAAAAAATTATCGCCACATCAAAGTGGCTTTCGACAAGGTAGATCTACCGCCGACAATCGAATTTCCTTAGAATCACAAATTAGGACTGTCTTCCTTAGGCGAAACCCTTTAGTTTCCATATTTTTTGATATAGACAAAGCCTATGATCGAACATGGCGCTATGGTATTATTAAGGACCTATTTGATTTTAATTTAAAGGGTAATCTTCCCATTTTTATCCAAAACTTTTTAGATTACAGGACATTCCAAGTTCGCATTGGCTCAGTTCTCTCTCAGACATATGTGCAAGAAGAAGGAGTGCCCCAAGGAAGTGTACTGAGTGTGACACTTTTTAATATCAAAGTCAACAGTATTTTAAACCAATTACCAATTGTCAGTTCATAAAACCATGTATGTTGATGATCTTCAAGTTTCCTATCAAGCACATGATATGCGTTCAGTTGAGCGACAATGTCAAGCTGCTATTAATTGTATTTAGCGATGGGCAAACGTAAATGGATTCAGTTTTTCTACTCAAAAGACATGTTGTATTCACTTCACAAGAAAACGTGACATTCACTTACCCCCAGAAATCTTTATGGGAGACGTTGTAATCATTATGGGATCACAGTAGCAGATGAAGTAAAATTTCTCGGGATCTGGTTTGATAAGAAACTCACTTTCTTGCCCCACATCCAAAGACTGCGAACGAAATGTGAGAAAGCTCTAAATATCTTAAAAGTTCTTTCAAATACAAAATGGGGTGCAGATCGGATTTCCATGCTTCGAATCTATAGAGCTGTTATTCGGTCAAAGCTTGACTATGGATGTTCTGTGTACAGATCAGCACGAGCATCTGTGCTTAAGAAGCTTGATTCAATTCATAATAATGCTCTTCGTATTTGTTCTGGTGCCTTCAAGACTTCTCCTATTCAAAGCATATACGTTGACTGTAATGAGACTCGAACTCAGGCGAGAACAGCTCTCACTGAATTGTCACTTTAGAGTCATGTCCATGAACTAACATCCTTTGCAAAGGATCATCCTGGATGTGCAGTACGATCGGCTGTATTCAGTCCGACCCTCCTGTATTCCTTCCTTTGGCATGCGAATGCACAATAGTGTATCATCAACTCCACTAGAAAATCTCAATGTTAGAAAGAGAAAGGCTTGTGAAATACCTCCATGGCAAGTCCCAAATTTCATTTTTCTCAATCCTTTTGATAATTTTTTAAAGAGTCGTACACCTGATTCCATTTATGTTCAACTTTTTGCAGAACATAGAGATTTATTTAAGGAGTTCACTCCTATTTTTACAGATGGCTCCAAAACAGCAGCTCATGTCGGATTTACTTATGTATGTAATGATATACAGAAGTCTTTTAAGCTTCATACCTCATGTTCCATATTTACTGCTGAAATCACAGCAATTCACCAATCATTAATTTCCATCTCCCATCAAAGGGTAAAAAAATACATCATATATACAGATTCGTTAAGTTCTTTGCAATTACTTTCATCCAGAATGGCCATGCTGCATCCCATTGCCTCAGATATCCTCCAACTTGTGCATCGTATGAAGGCACGAGGACACCCTATTCAGTTTTGTTGGTATAAAGGGAAACGAATTGGCTGATACTGCTGCAAAAACAGCTGATCATATTCTGAATCATCCCATTCCTTTGACAGATATAAAAAAAAAAAAAAACTATTAGTAAAATATTATATGATAAATGGCAACATTCATGGAATCAGCAAACTCAAAATAAATTGTATGAGATAAAGCCTTTAATACAAAACTGGACTAGTTTTCAATGTAGGAAACTCGATGTTATATTAACTCGTTTGCGCATTGGTCACTCGTTTCACCTACAGACACTTACTTTTAGGAGAAATGGAACCCTTTTGTAATAGTTGTCAGACCTCAGCAAGTGTCAAACATATTTTAATTGAGTGTTCGAAATATAAACAGTTTCGTTTCAAGCATTTCAAGACTTATACTATACATTTGGTAGAATTGATTGGAGAAAATCGTCATTTGGAGCTTTTCCCATTCCTATTGGACATTGGTTTTTTCCATCATTTTTAACTTCCCTTTTTATAACCTTTTAGCCATTTTTTCATCTCGTTTGCATTGTTGTACATGTTCCATAGTCATTGTTTTTTCACACATTATCACTCTTTTAAATTATACACGTGCTTTAATCCATACTAATTTATGTATCTTGGTGCCATATGTCTGGCGCAGCATATCCTCTTTGGATCTTGTGCCATAAAACCATAATCAACCAACCAACAAACCATATTTACTGCAGTTATCGTGCTAACATCATGCATCTAACTATCGTGACAGACAGACAGAATGAACAAAGTCATAAACACTTTTCAACTATGTTGTAAAGTGTTAACAAGAAAGATCAATCATGCATAAAGCATTGAATATGAAAAACTTTCCAACTTCAATGCAATTTTATTTAAACATCTTTAAAATGCGATACATTCCTCGGTAATATTTTTAAAACAAGAAAGATCAATCATGCATAGGCATTGATTATGAAACACTTTCCAACTGAAATGCAATTTCATTTAAAAATCTCTAAAATGTGATACATTCAGTGGTGATATCTTTTACATTATCACAGTACTACAGTAATTTATTATACTTAATATTTAAAACTGTATCGAAATATAAATCATCTGTTTCTCTATGCAAAATCAATGAATATTTTATTCATATAACTTGTATTCCAGACTTCAGAGCTAAATAATTTTGCTTGAAAAAAATTCAGCAATTCTTATATAACTCACCTTACAATCGCTTGAGATATTTGCATTCTGCATAAGTTAAAATTAGGCTTCGTTGTAGAAATAATAAAAGTTTAGGGATCATTTAAAATCACAACTATTGTAATTGCGTAGGCACGGAATTTAGATACACAGATAATATACAAATACACAGGTAATATATATGTGTGTGTGTGTGTGTGTATAGGTATTCAAAGTATTGGAATCGTACCGAAGATGGGAACTCGAATTTTCGAAGGATCTACATGTTTTGGGACTTCTAGAACACGAAAAAACTATTTTTAGGGAGACGTCTGTGTGTGTAAGGGTGTATCTGTGTGTGTTTCTGTGAGGATATTGTATACACTCTAACTGAAAAACTAATGGACCGAATTTCATAAAATTTGGTAGGTAAGTTTTTGTGGGAAACCCTGATGTTCATTAGATTTTAGTACGATTCGTAATAAAAGAATCTGCCTTCTTTGCGAAATGGCCGGCAAAAATTGCCTTTATCCATTCTAGCTAAAAACAATTGAACCAAATTTAATCAAATATAACAAAATTTGGTATATAAATCACTTATAGATTATTCTGGTACGATTCGGGAAAAAGGAACGGGCTGTTTTTGCGAAATGGCCCGTAAAAATCGTTAAATATAAAAATAAAAGACTACGTGTGCTCAATTATATCAATTAAATGTTTATTTTATACGTGATTTTTGACAACAAAAAGAATAAGACTAACCCCATTACTCTAGGACCAGCCGTTCTTGAGATATTTTAGTTTTTTCGCGTGTTCGCTACGCCTCCTTTGGCAATAAGTCCAGCTGCCAAATGAGAACCAAATTTAAGTTCAACGTGAAAATTCAGTGTCATTTAAAATACTTATGGGTGTTATTTTATGCAGATAAACTCAAAATATTATTGAGGAAATAAAGAGAACGTGAATATGAGTCTGCAGGGAAAGTCATGCGCAGCCTACATCACAATTTTTGACAATCGTGCAACAATGATTCATAGAAGTGAACTGGGATTATTTACAGGTCATTTCGAAAAAAATGTAGGATCTATATTTGAGGATCCACCAAATTTTTGTAGAATAAAATGTTCTACATATTTAAGCTGTGTTTCAACTCTCTAGAACGTAGGAAAGTGCATTAAAAATCCCATCAAATAAATATAAAATGACAGACAGACAGACGACCATCAATCATGAAGAGTTATATAAAATTTAAAAAAAATTGTAAAATTGTTATCTACCATATTTATTTTAAAATGTGAAACATCTCTTATATATAAAATAATTAAACTTTTGGAAAGATATTTATTATATTATATATCTCTTTTTTCTTTCTGGAGGATATGGCAAGAGTCAAAATTTAATTGAATTTGTTTTTCTCCCTATATTAAATAATTTTTATTTAAAAGACTACCTAACACACTTTACTAAATTTTTTTTTATATATTTTATGGGATAATTTGAATATTTCCTAAAATTTCGAAGCAATGTGTGAATTTTAAATTCGGTTAGAAAATGTTTGAAAAATTAGGTCCCATAGGGTTCAATGTATTTTATTTTTTCAACCCGGGTTCAATCCAAAACTAATTGGGTGATATTATTCATTTATATTCCAATAGGTTCCACAGACCGTCTGAAAAACATACTAAAATTTCATTTTAATAAAGTCATTTTTACAGCAGTTATCGTGCTAACGGACAGACAGACCGACAGAATGAACAAAGTCATAAACACTTTTCAACTATGTTGTAAAATGTTAATTATCACAATATTACATTTATTTATTCTATTTGAAAACTTGAAACTTCATGGAAAAAAATGAACTTCATTCAAATGACGGCATTGAAATATAAATTGCCTGGTTTAAACATCTCTAAAATGCGATACATTCTTCAGGAATATTTTTAAAATTATCATAATACTACAATAATTTATTATATTTCAAAACTTCATCCAAAACAAATGAAATTTATTCAAATGACGTCATTGAAATATAACACGCCTGGCTCTCTCTACAAAAGCAGCATTTCATTCATAACCATTTTTCCATTCATTTTATTTATCACAATACTGTAATAATTTATTTTATTTAAAAACTTAAGACCATGGAGGTACAAGTAATGAAACTCTAAGCTTAAAATCTCACCGAAAAAAATCGTCCTTCTCTCTGTAAAATCAATGAATATTTCATTCATATCAGCTGTATTGCAGACTCCATGAGCTAAATAATTTTTCGTTAAAGAAATGCAGCAATTCTTATACAACTCATTCTACATATTTTGCTGTTTGCATTTTCTATAAGTGAAAATTAGGCTTCGTTGTAGAAATAATCAAAGTTGGATGATTATTTAAACTCAAATATATTGTAATTGCGTTGTTTCAGTATGTAGATGCACAGAATTCAAGCAAAAATAAAGCTGTTTTAGGACGGATACAACATTAAATATGAATTAAAATGAACTTTAAAAATCTCGATTTTGACACAAGATAGATGCCATATTTTATTTTGAAGTGGGTCACGCGATCTCTTCATATAATGGTCACGTGATCGCTTCATATAAAAGGGGTAATTATTATTTTAATTTTTATTTAAAAAACTACTGAATATATTTTGCTGAAATTTTTTTTATATATTTTATAGGATAATTTGAATATTTCCTAAAACTTTCGAAGCAATTTGTGAATTTTAAATCCGCTTAAAAAATGTTTGAAAAATTAGGTCTCACAGTGTTCAATGTATTTCATTTTTTCAACCCGGGTTCAATCCAAAACTAATTGAGTGATATTATTCATTTATATTCCCATAGGTCCCACAGACCGTCTGAACAACATACTAAAATTTCATTTCGATAAAGTCATTTTTACGGCAGTTATCGTGCCAACGGACAGACCGACATATAGACAGACAGAATGAACAAAGTCATAAACACTTTTCAACTTTGTTGTAAAGTGTTAACGAATTATATTACAGTGAACAAGAGCGCTTATTATTATCATAACGTAATATTATGACAAGATGCGATTTAAGAGTCTCCGAGTACAAAAAAATAAATTTTCTGTGCTGTTCAGTGCCTGTCTGTGGGCACGAGATATTTCGAACAAATGGATTGAATCGAATTCAATTTAGTTTGAATATTTTAATCGGTGAACGTCAAATAATTTTTTCGGGATGAACAGAACAAGGGAAGGTCCTCAATTTAAAAAAAAAAAGAAAAAAAAAAGTTAAACATAATTACGTATAAAAACCATGCGAAAATAGTAGATTTTAAGTAGATAGTATATTTTTACTTTCCTTATATACATAATGTATAAGGAAAGTATTGTAACGGGGTCGAAAATTCGAATTCGAGTTTTCGACGGGAGAGCACGTTTCAAGCATCCCTGATCACGAATCAAACATTTTTGAAGTGATGTTTGTGTGTGTGTGTGTGTGTGAAAGTATGTTTGTGTGTGTGTGTGTGTGTGTGTGTGTGTGTGTGTGTCAGTGAGTCTGTGGAGACGATAACTGACGAACGAATGGACCGATTCGAACCAAATTTGGTACAAAAATCACAATCCGTAAACACTGGAAGCCTATTGTTTTTATACGTAATCGAATGTTCAGAACCCCCCTAAATTTTCGAATGAAATTTTGAAAAAATCGTCAAAAAATCAAAACCGCTAATAAAGTTACGCAAATAGACATTTCTTATGTAATTTTTCATTAGAAAACGATTGGCATAAATTTTAGAACGCTAACATGAACCGTTCTCGAGATATTGTGCATTTTTAAAAAAAATTATGAAAAAGTCACATAAAAAAAAAAAATTCCTATTGAGAAACATGTTCACTTTTCATATGTAATACCATGCGATAAATTGAGTGACATCATCCTCGTGGATCTAGCTCGTTCCATTCATGAAAAAACATACTTTGAATAATACTTTTGTATTTGAACGCCAATAGTCATTTATCTGCTGTAAGAATAACTTTTTTCTTCGTGCATAACGCTTGGCGAGATTTTGGCGACGAATTTGGCGGAATGTCGCCAACTTAGCGACTTTTTTGAAATGTTGCCAAATTAATGAAAATCTCGCCAAATGGATAAAAATGATGCTAAATCAATGAAAATGACGACTAATTGTCGAAAATTCAATATCTTGGAAAGAATATTAGTATCTACTATAAGAAAAACCTATTTTTTTACTGTAAAAGTAGTAAATTCATTACATTATATAAGGAAAGTCATGTGTTGCCCACATCAGATTTTTTACTTAATAGCGAATGTCATCATTTGCATAACAGGTACTGTTCTCTGTAAATATTTTATGTTTATAATCTGAAATGGAAAAAATAGTACAAAAATAAAATAAACGTACTGTTATAAAATGAGCAAATGCCTTGCAAATAGTTTTATTAAAAAATGAAAGTCCCCATTATATATAAATTTTAGCAAATTGTTCTAGAGTTATTAGAATACTTTTTTTTTCACATAGAAAGCTATATCTTTCAGACAAATTGAGTTGATCAAATGCAATTTTGCATAATATTTCAATCAATAAATCTCATAAGCCTATTTATTATCTAGGAGCTCCAACTAGGAGAACACGTTCTATATTTATCGAACAGACCTCTTATTTAACATTTAAGAAAATTTAAGATAAATAGAGCTTAGGTAATAACTGACATAGTTCAGCATCAAATTCTAGAGTAGATAGGGTGTCTCATTAAGAATTGCATTTCTAGTTATTATTCCACTTCCGCTTCAAAAATTTTCCTTGAAGCATCTATATTTCAGGATTGGCTATAAAGCCTAGATAATGACTGATATAGATTCAGTATCAAATTTCAGAGTTCGTGAGAGGGGTTCACTAAGGGTTTCCACTTCTGGTATTTTCCCAATTCCGGTTCTAAAATATTAATTTTCCTTGGAACATCTATTTCTCAGAATCATCTATAGACAGAGCTTAAATAATATCTGATATGAATTCAACATCAAATTTCTGAGGGGATAGGGTGATTCACTAAATATTTTAATTTCCGGTTCTTTTCTAATTTCGGTTAAAATTTTCCTTTAACATCTATTTTTATTTACATTTTAAATTTATTTTTATTTTTAGAATCGGCTAGAGATAGAGATAAGATGATAATTGATATGAATTCAGCATTAAATTATAGAGTAAGGGTCTCACTAAGCATTTCCCCTTCCTGTTCTAGAGATGTTATTTATAAAAAAAAAAATTACATTTTCTTTGCAATATCTTTTCTTAGGATTGGCTTCTATTTTTCAATTTAGATGATAACTGATATGGATTTAGCATTGAATTGTGGAAGGGGATAGGGGTTCACTAAGGTTTTCCTTTTCTGGAGATGTCGTTTCCGATTTTTCGAAAAATTCTCATGATCATACGAAATAAGTGTGCAAAAGATAATAAAAGTTCTTAAATGTTGTTCACGCTACTTGCTACAAGGCTTCTTTATAAATTTCTTATTTTATTTGTACTTAAATATGTTGCTCAAGTTTTCCTTATCCTTTGCATAAAGTGGTTTTTACTTATTGATGTAAATAATATTTAGAAGGGAATGTTATAACTTATAGAACTATAGCCAACAGCGTTCTTGAGATATTACTCGTATTTTATCTAAAATGATAAAAATCCTGAAAAATTATAAGTACAAAAATTTATACAAAATTCAAATGTCTCTTTCAGGCATACCTCCGGGGGGCGAAGCCCCCCAGAGACGACTATTCGCCCCCGGAGAAATTTTAAGTTAACCTAGTTTCTATTTATGTGTCAGAATTTAGATATATTCATATAGGGGAAATAGAAAATTTGCCCCCTCTAAAGTTTCATTCGCTCCCCCGGCAAAAAAGTCCTGAAAGAAACACTGGTTACAAAGATTATAAAACTTTTAATTGAGTATTAAGATTAAGTACTTTTAATTGAAAATAAATGAATACTATTGTTTATTACTTTCCTTATATACATAATGTATCAGAAAAGTATTGTGACGGGGTCGAAAATTCGAATTCGAGTTTCCGACGGGAGAACACGTTTCAAGCATCCCTGATCACGAATCAAACATTTTTGAAGTGATGTCTGTGTGTGTGTGTGTCAGTGAGTCTGTGGAGACGATAACTGACGAACGAATGGACCGATTCGAACGAAATTTGGTACAAAAATCACAATCTATAAACACTGGGAGCTTATTGTTTTTATATGCAATCGAATGTTCAGAACCCCCCTAAATTTTCGAGTGAAATTTTGAAAAAATCGTCAAAAAATCAAAACCGCTAATAAAGTTACGTAAATAGACATTTCTTATGTAATTTTTCATTAGAAAACGATTGACATAAATTTTAGAACTCTAACATGAACCGTTCTTGAGATATTGCACATTTTTCAAAAAAATTATCAAAAAGTTATATATATAAAAAAAAAAAAATTCCTATTGAGAAAAAATTGATTGAAAAATTTCCTATGTTCACTTTTCATATGTAATACCATGCGATAAATTGGGTGACATGATTCTCGTGGATCTAGCTCGTTCCATTCATGAAAAAAGATACTTTGAGTATTACTTTTGTATTTGAACGCCAATAGTCATTTATCTGCTGTAAGAATAATTTATTTCTCCGTCCACAATGCTTGGCGAGATTTTGGCGACGTATTTGGCAGAATGTCGCCAACGTGCCGACATTTTTAATTGTTGCCAAATTAACAAAAATCTCGCCAAATTGATAAAAATGACGTTAAATCAATGAAAATGACGACTAATTGAAGAAAATTCAATATATTGGAAAGATTATAAGTATCTACTATAAGAATAACATTTTTTTAAATTGTAAAAGAGTAGTAAATTCATTGCATTATATAAGGAAAGTCATGTGTTGCCCACATCAGATTTTTACTTTCCTTATATACATAATGTATAAGGAAAGTATTGTGACGGGGTCGAAAATTCGAATTCGAGTTTTCGACGGGAGAGCACGTTTCAAGCATCCCTGATCACGAATCGAACATTTTTGAAGTGATGTGTGTGTGTGTGTGTGTGTATGTGTGTGTGTGAAAGTATATGTGTGTGTGTGTGTGTGTCAGAGAGTCTGTGGAGACGATAACTGATGAACGAATGGGCCGATTCGAGCGAAATTTGGTCCAAAAATTACAATCCGTAAACACTGGAAGCCTATTGTTTTTATACGCAATCGAATGTTCAGAACCCGCCTAAATTTTCGAGTGAAATTTTGAAAAAATCGTCAAAAAATCAAAACCGCTAATAAAGTTACGCAAATAGACATTTCTTATGTAATTTTTCATTAGAAAACGATTGACATAAATTTTAGAACACTAGCATGAACCGTTCTCGAGATATTGCACATTTTTCAAAAAAATTATCAAAAAGTTATATAAAATAAAGAAAAAAAATGTATTTCCTATTGAGAAACATGTTCACTTTTCATATGTAATACTATGCGATAAATTTGGTGACATCATTCTCGTGGATCTAGCTCGTTCCATTCATGAAAAAAGATACTTTGAGTGATACTTTTGTATTTGAACGCCAATAGTCATTTATCTGCGGTAAGAATAACTTATTTCTCTGTCCATAACGCTTGGCGAGACTTTGGCGACGAATTTGACGGAATTTCGCCAACTTGGCGACATTTTTAATTGTTGCCAAATTAACGAAAATCTCGCCAAATTGATAAAAATGACGTTAAATCAATGAAAATAACGACCAATTGAAGAAAAGTCAATATCTTTGAAAGAATATAAGTATCTACTATAAGAATAACATTTTTTTTAACTGTAAAAGTAGTAAATTCATTACATTATATAAGGAAAGTCATGTGTTGCCCACATCAGATTTTTTTAAACTTTAAAAGTAGTAAATTCAAGGCATTATATAAGGAAAGTCATATGTTGCCCACATCAGAGTTTTAGTCATTAGTTCCCCAAATATTAAGAATTTATTTTTCCACAAGCAGAGCGTTATATCTCGAAATAGTTAAGCGAATTACATTAAATTTGTTATATGCTTAATTTGACATTTAACAGCATTAAATATTTAGCGAAATCTAGTAATAAGAAAGTTCCAATTTGTATTATTTCCCCCCACAAAATCGAAATTTGTTTATTTGTAGGCAAAGGTGCTGGGCACATTGATATATATATATATATATATATATATATATTAATATTTTAAGTTTGGTCGAAATTCTTTTATCTGTATTATAGTACGCATTGAAAGTCAAAGGACTTGTTACTATGTGGAAAGATTGTGGTGTGAACAACTTTGCCAGCAGGAATAAGCAAAGAGAAAAAAAAAATGCTGAAATGTTTATTCTTATATTTCATCTGAAACATACTGTGGGTTTTATTCATTTCATGTTATCAGAATCGGGTATTTTAAATTAGGTAAATATATTTCGTTGGAATTTTCAATCAATTTCTCTTTTCTTAAAAGTCTTACAGAAATTAATCTATATATATTTCTTGAAACTACAGTGAGTTTCACACTGTTCATTCGATGATCCATTTGAATGAATTAATCACTAAGTGACGTGAAATGTAAACAGGGCATTCACCGAAATGATCATTGAAGAAATTTCGCTTAATTTTCGTTTTGTTCACTTTTGCCGCTTCTCATTCATGAATGCATCATCAAAAATGAAACATAAATGCGTTTTACATCTAGGTTCATTTTTTTCACAGACATTTTGTTTTTTAAGATTAGCAATATGTTTTATGATAAACTAGCTATTTCCACCCTCGCTTCGCGCGGGTAATACTAGTGGTCACTAAATGTGGCTACTATATACACACTTATTGAACGTTCTAAATATCAAAACCCGTTTCAAATTTAAGAATAAAAATAGGGCACATTTTATAGTTATGTTTATAAGGAAATTACGGTATGAAAACGATATTTTATTTCCTATCACTGCATGTTGCCTTATTTTCGAAGTATTCAATCTTTCTAAAAATCAATTAATAAATAGTTCTAAAAATCAATTACTAAATAGCAGACGATTTCACTATTTGAAGCACAACTCTGTAAAAAAAAAATGAACTATAAAATGTATGAAAAGAATCGTTTGCTATAGCAATTAAAATATATTAACAGTGGTTGGCTGTATTCCAATATAGTTAATTAAGAAAAATTAAGATTTTTTTTCTGCGCATAATAGTGTAAAAACGAATTTATGGGTCTAGCTATTCTGAGTTTTTTCTAAAAAAATATTAAAACCAAAAATTCCGAGATTATAAATTTTTCGAACAAAATTCCAAGATTTTAGGTTTGGTGGAGCAAACTTCAAATCTTGGAATTCCGAGGTTAAGTCTCATTCCCACGTACATGCAAAATTTTAGATTTCTACCTGCATCAGATGGAGCTGTAAATTTATCTATCAACCAGTCTTACTCATCTGTATGATCCTAGCTAGCTACGTATATCCTCAAAAGACACTGGTGTTGATGCTCAGTTGCAATAAGTTTGAATAAAATATTTATAACCAGGGGCGGCATTTCAGCATTCCATTTGGGGGTGCGAGATTTGTATGAAAATCCACAATATGAAATAAATAAAATGTTTGTTAACAGGGGGGAAAGAGGAGAGGGATCACAAAATTGAATTCATGTTGAGAAACATAAATGTTGTTAACATAATTTTTATACATAATTGTGTTAATATAATTGTTGTTAACATATATTTTCTAAATACAAATATCTATATTTATTTACTTGTTATTGAAGGTTTAAACGCCGGTTCTTAGAGTCTGGATGAAGAGAAAATTTTGTTACAATATCATCATAATCCAGTGGTATATTTTGTTCTATAGCTAAAATAGCTAAAGATGAAAGTCTTTCTTGTACCATTGTACTGCGAAAATAATTTTTCAACCCCCTGAGACACGGAAAAGACCTTTCACAACTGGCTGAGCTGATTGGCACAGTCAGAAACAATTTAACTAATAATGTTATGTCAGGAAACACATTTTTTAAATTTCGCTTTTTAAAATAATCCATGCTACTTTTAAAATTGGGATGGTCTATGTTTACATTTTTCACCATTGAATAAAACAGTCGCAATTCCTCTTTCTGGAAGTTATATACTTTGCATATGGTTGAAACTTTTTCTTTTCAGACATCTGATCCGGATAATACTGAACTAAGGGCAAACAAAACGGATATATTGCTTTCATTAAATCTTGTCTCAATTTCATTAGATACTGAATCTATAATTTTATATTGAATATTGATTCTGTGATATGATGTAACATCATCATGGGGATTTTTATCATCTTGGGGATTTTTTTACGCCTTTTCAGTTTTGGTCTAGAATAAGAATCTTTTGGTCCAGAATAAGAAAAATTTGGGGGCGCGACCGCGCCCCCTATTTGCCGCCCCTGTTTATAACCCATTTGTTCCTTAAAAATTTATTCATATGAAAATCGAAATATAATATTCAAATTGTAAAAAACAATGGCAGAAAAAGAGAGAGGAAAAACTTGGGCTTTATATAACCACCAGTTTATCTCATGTTTAAAAATAATAAAACGACCTTCACGTGGGATAATGTAGACTGCGATGGAACGCTGCAACCATGGAAACAGCGAATCAGAATTGTTGTCAGCTGAGGAAGAAGCGGATGTGGGTGTGCCAAGATTTCGCGCGTTGCTACGTGCAACTCGTGGCCTGTAAAAAATGATTGTTTACAATCATGTATATTTATACTACGTCTTAACTAATACAATGCTTTAATTTTTGTAATTAAATTATTTGATACTTCCAATCTTTATCCTTACAATATGTATTTGAAACATAATACCAAGGTAAGGAGGTTTTTTCAACTTTGAAATCACGTTACATAACATTATACTGCATATGTATAAAATAATCCACAGCTGTGAAAAACTCATTCCTTTTCTCTGAAACATAGATCGCATGAAATTAGGAATGAACAATAATCATCCAAAAATCAGTAAAAATAAGTTTTCAATTTTTAAAATCTTCATATTATAAAATAATTTGAAAAAGGTTTAAAAAGTGAAGTGTGAGTTATGTTTAACTAATCATTAAAAATATATTTCCTTTTCTAACTTTTTAAAATCTCACTTCTCTTAAAAAATATTACGCTTTGTAAATTAATGCTCATCATAAGCGCATTTGTACGTAAAACAATCTGATTTATAATGGGATGATGATGTTTTTATCTTTAAGGGGAAATATCTGCAGTAAAGTATGAAAATGTCATTTTAATGTGTTTTATGTTTCAAGGAAAATACCTTTTTCCATGTTGACAAGCAAGCGTATAAGTGCGACACTGGTAGATGGATGCTGTTATCTGCAATGGAAAGATGTGTTTAATAGATTATAGTTTTTACTATTAAAGTAAGGCTTTTAGGAAACTTAATATTTTAGTTATTCGTATGTGGTTTAATTTTTCACTGTATTTTGTTAATTAAAGTTTTTTTATTGTTGTGAGCATGTTTAATAGTTGTTCTCCAATAAATATTACCTAACATCAAATGTGACATTGAAAGAAACATAGCAAATAAATAATATATTAATATGGTATTAAGAAAAGTATTGCACTTGATTCAATGAAATAAATAATAAATTAGTATTAATAAAAACATCAAGTGCAATATTGAAATTAACATATAAAATAAATTATAAATTAATACTGTTAATATTAATGAATAACTAACAGAACGTATTTCACACAAGTTGATATTGTGTGAAATATGATGTTAGTCGTTTTTCATCTGCAATGTGTTATTTATCATAAAACTAGCTCTTTTGTGAAATAATGTTGTATATATTTAATTGATGAAATCTTGTACATGTACTTTCAATATGTTTTGCATCAAATGCAATATTGGAAGAGATAATATAATATAGGTATAATAAGTATATATTGAAAAATGTAAAATATTTTGCATCAAATGAAACATTGAAAGAAATAATATAATAGGTATAATATAATATAAGTATATTGCAAAATGTATAAATTTTTGCATGAAATGCAATATTTAAAGAAGTATAATATAAATTATAATACTTTTAATGAGCAAGCTGATATTGTGTAAAATATGTTCTGTTTGTGGGTTTTGTTTCTGTGCTATAGTAAAACTTACTCTGAATGAAATGTCGTAAATAGAAAATAATTAGTAAAATTCAAATTTATGTCCATTTATGTTTTTTTGTTTACTGTATTTATTCATTGCTTGCTCTACAAAAATTATTGAATTAGTTTCAAAAATTTATTTTCCTTTCTTATTTTTAGGTGGTCAATATTATATGAAGTGGAACTCAGCTGACAAAAGGTCATCATGACATCAGATGATATTCTTTATTTAGTACTTTTACTATTTTGTATATCTTGTGGATTTTTTGTGCGTGGAATTAAAGATGTGAAACTGAAACAGTTAGTTTGTACATCTATTGGCTTCACATTGCTGTTAATATTATCTGGTTTTTATGTGTTGCATCTTGTGATACTTACAGTTTTTAATGCTGCCATCGTTCTTAAAGTTCATAGAAGGTAAGATTCAATTATTTTTGTTAAGATTTTTTCTTCTAATATTTAAATTTAAAAGGTAATAATTTTGAAAACATGATGTAACTATGAAATTGATTTTTGTATCACCATTAGAAATAATAATAAATAGTTCTTTAATCTTTAGTAGTAAATCTGAAGAAAATGCACTTTTCTCATTCTTTTAGCTAAAGAGCACAAAATAGTAGTATGAAAAGATTCACCGAATCAGGATTTTTGCCAAATGCCAAATATTCTGCCTTGTGAACGAACCAAATGTTCAGTATTCTATTGTACATTTAAAAATGAACATTTACTTTGCATTTATAGTAACAATGGCATCATACAATTAACTGCTGATTATTTAAAATCAGATTAATTTAAATGTGTATTGATATCATTTACCTTTTTCACCATATCAGTTTCATTAACTACCTTGTATAAAGAATTGATTAAAGATTATGCTTGCTTTTCATTTTTATAGATGTACTACATATTTCAATTTTATATTTATTAACATTTTAATTGTTAGTAATAGTTTTCATCTTTTCAAAATTTGTACTAATCAGTGGTTTGCAAGTTCAGTATTTTATTTCTGAACCAATTTACCATATTACCTGTCCACATCAACCAGCAGTGTTTACAATAAACAAAACCTTCAGAAAAAAAGCTTTAATAATAGAAATAAATGGTTGAAGCTTAAGATCTTTTCTCTGTTGAAGCTTCTTATCTTTTTAAATTTTAACAATATTATTTTACAACTATACCCTATGTATGCTTATCCCTGAAAAATTGTACATTACGATGTTATCTGAAAATTTGTCGTTTTCATCCACCCGATGATGTCAGCAGTAATTTTAAGTCAGTTGAAGAACTTCAGAGTTTTGTCCCACATCTGTTTGAAGTTTTGGAACTTTGGTATTAACAAACAAGTGAAAAATGCAATCTCATTTTTTATGAGTGTATTTATTATTTGTCATGCCTGGCACACATTTTATTGTGAATATGAATGGAAATTTAAAAATATTTTGCCTCCTGTTAGTAATTATAAAAATGTGTTATGCATAGTGCATACTTTGTTTTCCAATGTTAATTTCAATTTCCATGTTGAACAAAAATAAACCCATATGTCATTTCTGACATGGGGACGTAATAAATAAATATTGAAATTCCATTAATTATGTTAAACAGCTCTGTCATATATTATAAATCTAAAATGAAATATTTCCAAGCAAAAGTTTCTCAAAATCATAAAAATTTTTCTTTTGGAACTTTGAAATTGACAAGTATTAGATATTCAACCTAGCCTTATGCCTAATGTATACTCTGTATTTAATGAAGTATATCTAATTTTAAATAAATTATTGAATTTGCTGTTTCAACAAGTATTAATCTAATAACAACAGAAAGTATCTTTCTAAAATTAATTATTACACAGGACTTGAATTGGGGCCAACGGCCGTACCGTGCTGAAAACACCGGTTCTCGTTAGATCACCGAAGTCAAGCAGCATCGGGCGCGGTTAGTACTTGGTGGGTGACCACCTCGGAACACCGCGTGCTGTTGGCCATCTCGGGTGCGGTATCCCCGTGGTTTGTGCGCTAGATTTGCACGCTACCACAAATGCCGCCGTGTTCATGCGGAGTACGATCACGTTAAACATGTGGGTCCATAAGTCCTTCCGAGAGGTTGGTGGTAGGGGAAGGAGGGTACGGTCCCTGTGGATGCCTCCCCCACTGGGTTCCGGTCTAAATTGGGTGGCACTTCCCGGCCGTCCATACAGTTACCTTACACCTTTCTGGTAGGTCGGACGGTCTGGGTCTCAACATCAACAACAGGACTTGAATTGGTCATTCCATATTCACGCACACACACAAAAGAAAAAGTTTTCACATTCATATTGGAGATATGATGTGATATTCTTCATTGTCTTGATAGTTGAACTACTTAACATGTTGACTGCTAACTTGTTAAAATGTTAACTTCTGATGTCATAAATTCATGACATCAGTAGTTAACATATTCTAAAACTAAAAAAAATGTTAACTTCTGATGTCATAAAATCCATAACATCAGTAGTTAACATGTTCTAAAACTAAAAAAATATTTTTGAAAATAATAAGTATGACTATTGATAAAACTATTTCAACATTCTTATATATTTTTATCGGTGCAATTTCAGTTTTAGTAGTTTCAATACAGAGTCAATTTATATTGTGTTTATGTAATGCAGAACTCAATCTTTTACTAAAGGGAGTCATGATAAAAAAGTTTGACAACCACATACATATCCGGCCATTCATCCTGTTGCTCACACCCTAGGGTGAGTCGGGTGGCCTGGGTCTTCAACCACTTACATGTGCTACTGCCCCTCCAATAAAGTTAATAAAATCTTACTTATTATAATTCAAATGATATGATATTGAATAAATTGATTATCATTTTATTTACTTATTTAATGCTAAAATATGAATTGTCATTTACTGATTTATTCTTTTGAAATAATCCATATTTAATTTTTTTATTTTTATCTTGCAGATGCTGCCATATTATAAGTTTTCTATTTTGTTTTTCTTACCTGATGTTTGTACGGATCTGTGAATACCTTGGACTTCCATCCCCTCCAGAAACAACAAATACAGCACTAATGATTATGGTGTTGAAAGTATGAATATATATTTTTTAATTTTGTTGAATATATTAATTAATGATTATGCAGACTTTGATGAATTTATTGGTTTGGTGAAATTGCAACTTCGATTCAAATATTATAAAAACAATTTCTATTATTTTTATAATATTCCTTATTTTTTTTATAGTTTTCTATTTATTCTTAATTCATTGTTATATATATATATATATATATTAGAATAGAAAGATATAATAGTAACCAATTCCGAGTAATTATGAAATATTAATAAAATCAGTGGTTAAACCACGGCTACCATGTCAAAAAAAGAAATAAACAGATTTAGCTTAATTTGGAGGTTAATTAGACTAGATTCATCATCAGGTCAGGATATATATATATATATATATATATATATATGTTTAAAATTATAATAGTAACATGACTAGATAAATCCTGGGCACCATGGTGCCTAAAAATCTGCTCCTAGTATTTTGAACTAATTTATAATTTTTTAAATTTGGGTTTAAAATTTTTGCATCAGAGTCCAAACCTTTCACTTCCAGTCTTGATTGAACATGTACCACGTTATCACTGACATGCATGAACATGATCTCTAGCTCTCAATAAAATTTTACAGGAGAATTATTAAATAGAGTAGGTTGGAGTTATGACATTCATTAGTTAAGCAGTTATATTAGTTCTCTAATACCCATATCAGAAAAAATTCCAGCACAGAAAGCCTCCTTTCAATTGTCAACCCTTTTGTTAAAATCTTTACTACACATATGCCATAGAAGATAGTTTTAATTATACTAATAGAATAAATAAATACACATATATATAGGACCGACCGTCCAAATGGTTGCTCAAGTCCTTAGGATGAGTTGGGCGGTCTGGACCTTCAACACATATATAGGGGAAAATGTCTTCATAGTGGACTTTTCATGTATAGCAGATTTACATTTGCATACAGCAAAACGCACATACATACAGTTATCATATACATACATACAATTTTTCTCTTTTATAGATAAAATCATTATTATAGATTGTTGCTCAAATATCCCAATCTGAAATTAAAATACTTTGTTAGTAACAACAAACTATTCATTGAAAATGGGTTTCAAAGGCAAAAAAGAAAGAAAAATACAGTACTTTATTTTACAAATATACAACAAATTCATCTTCCATGTTGAAAAGTGAAGAGGATTTTAATACACACACACACAAAAAAAACTTTTTTTTTCATACAGACAATTAACAAACTAACAGACAGACAGACATTTTGATTTATTATTATTATAGATTATGCGTATATTTAAAAAAAAAATATGTGTATTTTATTTATTTATTTTGTTTTTGTGTGTTTCAGATGGTGGGTTTAGCTTATGAAGTGAATATACATCATTTGAAATGTAAATCATCAGATAAATCAGAGCACCTAAAAGAAGTGTATTCAAGAATAAATTTAACTTTTTCTAATATATTTCAGTATTCATTTTGCTATGCTGGTGTTTTAATTGGTAAGTTTTGCTTTATGGTATTTTTATTTTCATTTGGTGTTTGCACTTCCTTGAAGAGTATGCATTTTCTACGTTTATTCTTTTCTCTTGTGTTTGCATTTATATATGACTAGTAGTGAATACTCATTTTTTGTACCAATTAATTTGAAATAAGTATTTATAAATCTGGAATATTGGACAAATGAACACATGCATAAAATGTTAAAATAAATATGCTGACATAATTTTTTAAAACTTTTTTTTCCTAAATAAATGCTTAAATATGCTTTTGACTTTTGCATAGCTACACCCTTGTCTGAGCAAGATTTGCTGTGTGGCCATTATATGCCCTAATGCCCCTATGCCCTAATGGCATAAGCGTGCAAAGTGCATGAAATCTGGGTATGCAACATTTATTAGCTCAGGTTAAGAAGTTTTGTTTTAAAGCTAAGCTGTAGAATTATTAAAAGCCAAGATATGATCAAATTAAGGAAGTGCTTAAAACGAGCCTGGAGAGAGCATAATTGAACTTCTCTGCTTGATGAATTGAAACATTTAAAATGTACGTAAAATATGTAAGAAAAATTAGTAGGATAGTGAGACTGAATATTGGACTCTTTTTTATTTCTATCAGATATGGGGTATAATAGTGAGACTTTTTTAAACATAAGTCAGATATGGGGGTAAAAAAAAATTAGTAGGATAGTGAGGCTGAATATTGGACTCTTTTTTAACTTTTGTACAGCAATTGTTATTTATATCCATTATAATAGTGAGACTTCTTTAAACATAAATCAGATATGGGGGAATAAAATCATCTCCTCCAACCTCCCAATAGAGAAATTTTTAGTTTTTGGAATCTTCTGGTCAGTTGCATTACTCGAGCCATTCGTGTACCAAATTGCAAGTTCCTACTCCCTATTGAACAAAGAAGAGTAAACATTTCACATACATACATACAATTTTTCTCTTTTATAGATAAAATCATTATTATAGATTGTTACTCATATATTCCAATCTGAAATTAAAATACTTTGTTAGTAACAACAAACTATTCATTAAAAACAGGTTTCAAAAGCAAAAAAGAAGGAAAAACAGCCTTCTTTTTTCAGGATTAAAAGACAGAACAACTACACCAACACTGGCAGGAAGGCATGTGCGATACTTTTAATCAACTGATTATGATGTTACTAACAAAATACTTTAATTTCATATTATGTTTGACAGCAGTTTGAGTGCGTATATGTATATAATATGTTTATTATATGTATATGTGCCAAGTTTATTAAAAATATAATCTAGTACTAATGCTTGAGATATTACTTCTGCCCTACAGCATGACAATGTGAAACCAAACAATTACTCACATGGTCAGCCCTGCACCCCCCTCCCCCCTAAAACCATCATAGTTTTACAGTATTTACTGCTTATACTTTAAAACTTCCACCAGTAAAGTTCTAGAATCTTTGCTTTAAAAAGTAGTTTTGTATTCTGATAAACTTAAAACCTACCCTTTACTGATGAATGCAAATCTCATTAAATTATGGCCCATAATTGGTGAAGGGTTGACCAAGTGACTTAGTGTTTGAAATTCTAATAAAAGTTCATTCTAACACCATGCAGATGAAACAGGTCATTGAATTACTATGATCACCACTTGTTTTGGAAAAAAAAATGGGTTCCACAAAGAATGGGAACCTCATAAAAGACCTTTGACAAGTTCCCATTGAATGGTATATCAATGGCCTTTTCATTAAAATAACAACACTACATAATACTGGTCTATTATGTCGTGCAACTAAGGTAACTATCTGCATAATAAAAAAACTGATGTGGACAGCACATGATTTTTCCTATATACTGCAAGTACTTTACTTTTCAATGTGAAATAATGATGGACAAGATTCATGGCACAATGTGTAGAACATGTAAAATTATTTTGAAGTAACAAATTAATTTATATTTCATGCAAATATAGCTTGACAATTGGTAAGATTGCAAACATTTTCTATGCTAAGCAATATACTCTATTATATTAAAATATGTTAATTATTCATTCATCAATTTGGCATCATTTTTGTAACTTGAGTGTCACTTTTGCCAATTTGGCAACATTTTTGTCAATTTGACACTACATTAAAAAAGTAGCCAAGTTGATGACATTTTGTCACATTAATCATTAAGGATGCCAAGTGTTGCATATTTGATGATACTACTGTTCATTTTTATGTATTTTTTAGATACATCAATTTAAAAAATATGCAATATCAAGCTCGCAATCTAAAATTTGTGTCATTCATTTTAGAATAAAAAATTGCTTAACACTATTATTTAACACTATTGAATTTCCTAATTTTTTTATGATTTTTTCAAAAATTAATTCGAAAATTTAGGAGATTTCCTGAATGGTTGATTGCATTTAATATCAATAGGATTCCAGTATTCACTGATTGTAATACACAAACACACACACACACACCAGATAACATATACATATATACAGAGACATCACTTCTAAAATGTTAGATTTGAGTTTAAGGATACTTAAAATATGCTCTTCCATTGAAAACTCAAATTCAAAATTTCAACCCCATCACAATACTTTTCCTATACATTATACTATGTATGTAGTGCAAGTAAAAAGATGTATAAACTTTGTAATACTGAATGTTACTAAGCTTTGTATCACTTTCTAATAGCAGGCATAGAAAAATGTTCTTATGCTGTTTTCTTCAAGGAAGCATTTGACTGTTATATTCTTAGAAGCATCAGTTTCATTGATTATGAAAAATGAATTATTTCACGGAATAAATTTTATATCACTTTCCATATTGGCTTTCTACATTTCTGGTTAATTTCAAGAATAATTTTGCTATCATTACCTTAATTATAATTACATACATTTTTATGCTTCAGTGATTTTTTATGCATTTATGGAGTTTATGTATAATTAACGAGAGAGAGTGGGTTCTGTGTATATACTGCATTGTACATCTCTGCTTCTAGATTTAAAATGAAACAGGCTTATTTATCTGGATGCTATTAGTGCAGTCTTATGTCCAGTTAATTTTAAAAGTTAAGTTTTCATTAAAAATGTACACTTAGCATTTATATTTGTGTTTATTTTAAATCTTGTTTTGTTATGTAAAATTCTTTTTATTTTAATTCTAATTTATATTCAATATTATTTATATTTTTTCTGTATATATATATTTACAGGACCGTATTATAAGCTTCGTACATATGAAGATATGCTATACAAACCCTACAGTACATGTGTTCCCCATTTCAATTTTTTAAAGAAAAGAATTACTGTAATACCCCTGTACATATTGTTGTATCTGATTTCAGACTTTTTATTCCCTGTCTCTGTAAGTATTTTATATTGCAAATTTTTAAGTAAATATAGTTAGTTTTAAATTATGTTTTATTTCAAAATAAACCATAAGTAGTCCCAAAAACCACCAAATGGAGGATTTCTAAATCTTGAAATCATGCTTTCACTACTGTTACCAGTATCACTAGACTGGTCTTAAAGCTCATTACCATTGAATAAATCAATTCTACTACAAAAATTTACTGTATGTTACTATATCAAATCTGTCAGACCAGCAGAGTCGTCTGTACTACATATCATTTATAGATGACTAAAAAATATACCCAACATTGCCCGGGATTTAAGATGATTGGTAATGGCATAGCTGTCTGTGCACCCATGCAACAGTTCTGTGTTTTATTTTTGTTATAAACAAGCATATTATTGAAACGTTCTTTGGTTATTGGGAATTCACTGTGAGTTTTGGTGTAGTTTTCATCAGAGATTTGCTTCATAAATCCTGGGCAAGACCAGAACATTCTAGAAAATGAACCCAACAATATCAAAGATTTAGGATGCAAACTTTTGATTACAAGCACACTGGAACTCACAGCGAATTCTCAAAAAACAACGAATGCTTTAACAATACCTCTTTTTATAACAACTGCAACAACAATAACGAAACAAATATCACTGCACTGATGGTGTTAAAATAGAAACCCTGCAAGAATATCACAGGGGCACCCTATATCTAGAAAGTCTTTAATACACAGACAACATATATTTTTTAAAAATTCGCAAAATTCTTCCTATTAATAGTATGGATTTTATTCAAAGAGAATTTTTTTAATCTTTCTGGTGGTTTCAAGATGGAAACTCTGTGATAATATTTTTGGTTGCTAAGGAATCGATTTGTGTGAAAATAATTCAAAAATTTTGCTGAGGTGCACCTTTCTGGGTCTTAAAGTACCTCTGTACCAAATTTCATGCCCATACTACAGTGCCTAGAAGTAATAGTGTGCCGACTGAGGCGAAAAACAGGTTCCCTAAAAACCACCTCCGCCAGACGGTGTTGACCTCGAATAAGCGGTCGAAAGTGGAGGAATTAACTTTGAAACTAATGGGAATTTATTGCAAATGAAATGACCGATATCTTTCGAAATAATTGAGGAATTTGTGTGAAATTTAGTGTGATTATTGTAAGTGGTATACACAAAAAGTCATTTGATTATCAGAGAGATTGAGCTAGGGATATATTCGTATTTTTAAAATTTTATTTAACTTTATCTGTGGTGGTTCAAACATTTCAGGTCCAAAATAATCAAGTTCATTCATCATAGTAACGTGAAATTCAGTATGACGTATTCTCTTGTGGTACATTTCAGTTCTTTCGATTTTGAAGCGTATCGGGCTAGCCCGTCCTGGGCCTGCCATAGGACTTTACTTGTTTTTAGAGACTAACTTGAAAATCAGAGAAAGTAGGAAATCTAAATTTAATATATCGTTTTTGTTTGGGGTATATTTTAATTCTTTCAATTTTGAACCATATTGGGTTAGCCCATCTTAGGCCCGCCTTAGAAACTCACCCGTTTTTGCCGTATAACTCGAGAACAGGTGTATCTAAAAATTCAAAGTTTAGCATATCCTTGTCATTTGCTGTATATTTTAACTCTTTGGATTAAAAATCTTCTTAGGCTAGCCCATCCTGAGCCCAACAAAAGGAATATATCGTTTTTAGAATAACTCAAAATTCGGAGCATCTAGAATGTCTAAATTTAATATATCATTGTCCTTTGGGGTATATTACATTTCATCGCATTTCGAACCTTATCGGGCTAGCCTGTCTTGGCCTGCCATAGAAATTTACTCGCTTTTCAAGAGTAACTCGATCAATCGGGGTAGCTAAAAAATGTAAATTTAGTATGTCATTTCTTTTTGGATGGATTTTAATTTGGATTTTGAACCACCTCATCAGGCTAGCCCGTCTTGGGTCCACTGAAGAATGCTTTCGTTTTTGAAGAATAACTCGAGAACCACAATAGCTAAAAATTCCAAGTTTAACATGTCATTGGTTTTTGTGGTATATTTAAGCTTCTTCGGATTTGAACTTTATCGGGGTAGCCCTTCCTGGGCCCGACATAGGAATGGACCCGTTATTTTAGAATAACTGGAAAATTGGGGCAACTAGAAAATATAAATTTAGTACATCCTTATCTTTTAATATTTTAATTCCATCAATTTTGAACCGTATCGGACAAACCCGTTTTGGGCCCGCCTTAGAAATTCACATTTTGGGGGGAATAACTCTAGAACGGGAGTATCTAAAAGTTCCAAGTTTAGAATGTTGTTGCCATTTCTAGTATATCTTAGCTCATTGAATTTAAAACCTTATCAGGCAAGCCCGTCCTGGGCCCAACAAAAAGAATGTACTTGTTTTTTAAGAATAACTCCAAAACTGTAGCAGCTTAAATGTCTAAATTTAGTATATCATTGCATTTTAGGGTATATTTTATTTCTTTGGATTTTGAACCTAATCAGGCTAGCCCACCTTGGGCCCGACATAGAAATGTACTGGTTTTTTAAGAATAACTCAAAAATCAAAGCAGCTAAAAAAATCAAATTTAGTATATCATTTTCTTTTGGGGTAAAGTTAGAACCATATTGGGGTAGCTTGTCCTAGGCCTGACATATTCATGCACTCGTTTTTTAAATAACTCAAGCAGAGAGCTAAAATATTTTATATATCATTGTTTTAGGGGTATATTTTAATTCTTTAGATTTTGAACCTTATTGGGCTAGCCCGTTTTAGGCACGTCTTAGAAATGCACTCATTTTGGGGGAATATTTCGAGAAATGAGAAGCTGAAGATTCCAAGTTTAGCACGATCGCATTCCTAAGGCGGACTGAAGATGGGCTAGCCCTATGAGGTTAAAATTATAAATTATGATAAACCCCAAGGGAAATTGATGTTTTAAATTTAGATTTTTTAGCTGCTCCGATTTACGAGTGATTTTTGTAAAACGAGTACCTTATCGCTATGTTGGGCCCAAGACGGTCAAGCCCGAAAGGTTCAAAATCCAAAGAAATGAAATATACCCTAAAAGAAAATGGTGTACTAAATTTAGATATTCTAGCTGCTACAGTTTTGGAGTTATTCTTAAACAAGAAAGATCAATCATGCATAAGCATTGATTATGAAACACTTTCCAACTGAAATGTAATTTCATTTAAAAATTTCTAAAATGTGATACATTCAGTGGTGATATCTTTTACATTATCACAGTACTACAGTAATTTATTATATTTAAATATTTAAAGCTGTATCGAAATATAAATCATCTGATTCTTTATGCAAAATCAATGAATATTTCATTCATATAACTTGTATTCCAGACTCCAGAGCTAAATAATTTTGTGTGAAAAAAATTCAGCAATTCTTATGTAATTCATCTTACAATCGCTTGAGATATTTGCATTCTGCATAAGTTAAAATTGGGCTTCGTTGAAGAAATAATAAAAGTTTAGGGATCATTTAAAATCACAACTATTGTAATTGCATAGGCACGGAATTTAGATACACAGATAATACACAGTTACACACAGAAAATATATGTGTGTATGTGTATGTACTCAAAGTATTGAAATCGTGCCGAAGAGATCGGAACTCGAATTTTCAAAGGATCTACACGTTTTGGGACTTCTAGAACACGAAAAAAACTATTTTTAGGAAGACGTCTGTGTGTGTAAGGGTGTATCTGTGTATGTTTCTGTGTGTCTGTGTGGATATTACATCCACTCTAATTGAAAAACTAATGGACCGAATTTCATACAATTTGGTAGGTATGTTTTTTGTGGGAAATCCTGATGTTCATTAGATTATAGTACGATTCGTAATAAAAGAATCTGCCTTCTTTGCGAAATGGCCGCAGAAATTGCCTTTATCCACTCTAGCTAAAAACTAATGGAACAAATTTAACAAAATTTGGTGTATAATATTTCAATAACCTACAACTGATTTATATACCAAATTTAACAAAATTTTGTATATAAATCATTTGTAGGTTATTCTAGTACGATTCGGGAAAAAGGAATGGGCTATTTTTGCGAAATGGCCCGAAAAAATCGTTATATATAAAAATAAAAGACTACGTGTGCTCAATTATATCAATTAAATTCTTATTTTATATGTGATTTTTGACAACAAAAAGAATAAGACTAACCCCATTACTCTAGGACTAGCCGTTCTTGAGATATTCTAGTTTTTTCTTGTTTTCACTACGCCACCTTTGACAATAAGTCTAGCTATCAAATGAGAACCAAATTTAGGTTTAACGTGTAAATTCAATGTCATTTAAAATACTTATGGTTGTTATTTTGTGCAGATAAACTCAAATTATTATTGAATACATAAAGAGAACGAATATGAGTCTGCAGGGAAAGACATGTGCTGTCCACATCAGAATTTTTAACAATATTACAACAATGATTTATAGAAGTGAACGGGGTTATTTTCAGGCCATTTCGAAAAAAAATGTAGGATCTATATTTAAAGATCCATCAAATTTTTGTCGAAAAAAATGTTCAACAAATTTAAGCTGTGTACCAAATTTTAACTCTCTAGGACGTAGGAAAGTGCATTAAAAATGCCATCAAATAAGTATATCATGAAGAGTTATATAAAATTAAAAAAAAAATTAAAAATTGTTATCTACCAAATTTATTTTAAAATGTGAAGCCTCTCCCATATGCAAAACGTTTAAACAAATGAAAATATATTTATTATATAATATATCTCTCTTTTCTTTCTGGAAGATATCCCAAAGTCAGAATTTAATTGAATTTGTGTTTTTCCCTATATTAAATAATTTTTAATTAAAAAACTACTTAACATATTTTACTGAATTTTTTTTTATATATTCTATGGGATAATGTGAATATTTCCTAAAAATTTCGAAGCAATTCGTGAATTTTAAATTTACTTAAAAAATGTTTGAAAAATTAGGTCCCATAGGGTTTAATGTATTTCATGTTTTCAACCCGGGTTCAATAAAAAACTAATTGGGTGATATTATTAATTTATATTCCCATAGGTCCTACAGACCGTCTGAACAACATACTAAAATTTCATTTTGATAAAGTCATTTTTACGGCAGTTATCGTGCTAACGGACAGACAGACAGACAGACAGAATGAACAAAGTCATAAACACTTTTCAACTTTGTTGTAAAGTGTTAAAAACGAGTACATTCTTCTTGTTGGGACCGGGACTGGCTAGCCCGATCAGATTTTAAATCCAATGATCTAAGACATACTGCAAATGACAACGACATTCTAAACTTGAAACTTTTAGATACTCCGGCTCTAGAGTTATTCCCCCCAAAAAGTGAATTTCTAAGGCAGGCCCAAAACGGGTTCACCTGATACGGTTCAAAATCGAAGGAATTTAAAATATTCCCCAAAAGATAAGAATGTACTAAATTTATACTTTCTAGTTTCCCCGATTTTCCAATTATTCTAAAAAATGGGTCTATTCCTATGTTGGGCCCAGGACTGGTTACCCCGATAAAGTTCAAATGCAAAGAAACTTAAATATACCCCAAAAACCAACAACATGTTAAACTTGCAAATTTTAGCTACTTTGGTTCTCGCGTTATTCTTCAGAAACGAATGCATTCTTCAGCTGATCCAAAACCGGCTAGCCCGATGAGATTCAAAATCTAGATTAAAATCCATCCAAAAGGAAATGATATACTAAATTTACATTTTTAGCTACTCCTATCGATTGAGTTATTCTTGGAAAGAAAGTAAATTTCTATGGCGGGCCCAAGACGGGCTAGCCCTATAAGGTTCGGAATGCAATGATATGTAATATACCCCAAAGGACAATGATATATTAAATTTAGACATTCTAGATGTTCCGAATTTTTAGTTATTTTCAAAAAACGATATATTCCTTTTGTTGGGTTCAGAACGGGCTAGCCCGAAAAAATTTTTAATCCAAAGAGTTAAAATATACAGCAAATGACAAAGATATTCTAAATTTCGAATTTTTAGATATACCTGTTCTCGAGTTATACCGCAAAAACGGGTGAGTTTCTAAGGCAGGCCTAAGATGGGCTAACCTGGTACAGTTCAAAATTGAAAGAATTAAAATATACCCCAAAAGAAAACGATATATTAAATTTAGATTTCCTACTTTCTCTGATTTTTGAGTTATTCTCAAAAACCAGGTAAAATCCTATGGTGGGCCCAGGACGGGCTAGCCCGATAAGCTTCATCGAAAAAACTGAAATATACCACAAGAGAAAAAGTCATAAAGAATTTCACGTTACTGTGATAATTGAACCTGATTATTTTGGACCTCAAAGGTTTGAACGAACACCAGATCAAGTTAAATAAAAGTTTAAAAATACGAATATATCCCTAGCTCAATCTCTCTGAAAATCAAATGACTTTTTGTATATACCACTTACAATAATCACATCAGATTTCACACAAATTTTTCAGTTATTTCGAAAGATATTGGTCATTTCATTTGCAATAAATTCCCATTAGTTTCAATGTTAATTCCTCCACTTTAGACCGCTTATTCGAGACTAATGTCATCTGGCGGAGGCGACTTTTCAGGAACATCTCCCAGCATTGGGAGGTATAGGCGGTCTTCACACTATTACTTCTAGGCACTGTACCCATACATTTCTTAAATTTTCCACTACAAACAGACAAACATCTTCCTTTATTATTGCAGATGAGAACAAGATTGCAATGTGAGTTCACAGCAATGAAGTAAATGATCTTTTGGTATTGGTGAAAGCCAATGAGTCAAGCTGATCTATCAATGCCAGCATTGATAGATCACTGTTGATTGATAGGCTGTTTCACTAGAAGCATCATTTTGAGCATTACTTCGAGTGGCATCTCATATTTGCAGATTTTGTGACAATAGTAGTCTTTTGCAGTTCAAGCCTGATTTTTTATAAATTTGATTCTAACTATATAGTATGGCTTACTTTGTCGATAACCACAAATATTAATATTGTTGCAAACACATATAGCAAGCTTTCTTATTGCTAGTGCAATTAACAAATTTTCAGTGCGGATGAACAAGAGTCAAACTGGCCTACTTATGCTGGTTGTTGAGCTGGGAGCTTGATTACAACCTATAAAAACTCTTGTAGGCTTGTAGTTGCTGTAGTTTGGCTAGATTAGTCCAATAGAGTGTATTGACTACAGAAATTTTTTCTGGTTCAATCTTAAATGAATTGTAATTACGTTTTAAACTTCACATTTTTGTAGATTTTATTTATTATCATGACAAATATCAATATTTTTTTTTATGTGATTTATTTGATTGCATTATTTTGTTAATGTAGGATTTTTAATATACGATTATAGTTTTCTATATTTTCATTATATTTCATGATATAGTTTCTAAGATTTTGCACTGTATTTGAAAGATCTTTGTACTTATATATTCCGTACATTCATGTTTTTTGTACATTGCATTAAAATAACATTTTGTTTACATAGTTATATACTAATGTAATTCTAATTTTAAAATAATATTAATGTTTTCTTATTATAATGAAAATTCTAAATTCAATATCATGCAAATTTGATAATTATCATTATGAGTGAATTTGTTATTGCTTATATTCTTGGTATTATTTGGATATAGTAGTTTATAAATAATGACTAACCCTGACTTACAAATTGGTTTAGGTTGTATTTCTCTTAGATAATTTTGGATAAGCTCAGGCACAGGTTATAAAATGTTGGACAAGGGTAGATGTATATACCAAAAAATGGTAAAAATATTATAACACTGCACATAAAAATCATTGAGTTTGTGAACTTCAGCCATGAAAAAAATTATTTAAAATACTTTATGTAATTCTGTGCATAACAAGGCTTTGTTTGTCTTTTCCCCACATAGTTTAAAAAGCAATAGTTTAAGCCAATTTGAAGTTCTATATTTGAAAAAGTCTTTAGGCTGGGTTTGAATTTTTACTGTTGGGCTGGGTTCAATCTATGTTACTGTCCAGATCTGTTAACATGTTGAATTTTGGCACATGGAGACCTCTAATGTACATATTTTGTTAGAAGGCATTGAAATCAGAGTGTATGTAAATGTACAATTTAAAATGATATAAAATCGTAAAATGACCACAGTGTCTGTTATTAAGAAAAGGTTTTCAGTACAGTTTGCCAGCGATTTCTAAAATTATTTTGCCAGTCAAATGGTCAAATATATTTGTTGAGTTGCAATCTGTTTAGGCATTTTTAGTGGTGTATTTTCTTTTCCTTCAATGTCAGGATATAAGCATAAAATTAAAGACACATATCATAGATAAATTGTCATTTAATCAAATAAAAGCATCCTATAAAATGTGCAAATGTTAAAAGGCCAGAGTGCTTTTGGGTATCACTATACCTTTCATCAGTGGCTATATGAAAAATTACTGTGGAAACAAGCTCATATGTAGACCAGATCGACAAACAAATTTCCATAAATCAGCTACAGAATAATGATAATATAAACAGGCTATTGAAGATTAGTCAATTATAAAATTACAATAATAAGTGTTAAAAACGAGAGATTTAAAATTTAAACAAGTGTTAAATACAAATACAAAGAAAAGACAATGAAAAATGTCCAAATTGCAGCCAAGCATAAATTACAATAAACTGAAACATCACAGATAACTGTGTAGTGGTTTGACACACATAGAGTTGACCCGTCCGTCCTTTTGGTTGCTCAAGTCCTTGGAAGAGTCGGACAGCTTGGGTCTTCAACACATAGAGTTGAGAATGAGTCGCCAAGGGTAACTTAAAATTTACACAGTATCAAAATTACAAATGGAATCATGGTAGATATAAATAAACAAGGATTCATAAAGAAGAATATTACAAGGGTTATTGCAACGACCCTCTTAAATTCGTTGCAATAACCCTCGTAATATTATTCTTTATCAATCCCTGTTTATTTATTCATTGAAATAACCCTCATAATATTCTTCTTTATGAATCCCTGTTTATTTATATCTAATGTGATTCCATTGTAATTTTGTTCCTGTGCAAATTTTAAGTTACGCTTGGCAACTCGTTCTCGACTCTATGTGTCGAAAGCCCAGGATGTCCGACTCGTCCGAAGACATGGAGCAGTTAATTTTGGAGGTTCGACCGTTCGACTCTATGTGTTGTTGAGATCCAGACTGACCGACCTACCAGAAAGGTGTAAAGTAACTGTTTGGACGGCCAGGAAGTTTGACTCTATGTGTGTCAAACCTCTACACAGTTATCTGTGACGTTTCAGTTTATTGTAATTTATGCTTGGCTGCAATTTGGACATTTTTCATTGTCTTTTCTTTGTATTTGTATTTAACACTTGTTTAAATTTTAAATCTCTCGTTTATAACACTTATTGTAATTTTATATAATTGACTAATCTTTAATAGCCTGTTTATATTATCATTATTCTGTAACTGATTTATGCAAATTTGTGCGCTGATCTTGTCTACATATGAGCTTGTTTCCACAGTAATTTTTTATATAGCCACTGATGAAGGGTATAGTGATACCCGAAAGCGCTCTGGTTGTTTAACATTTGTACGTCTTATAGGATGGTTTTATTTGATTAAATGACATTTTTATCTGTGATATGTGTCTTTAATTTTATGCTTTTTAAGTATTGAAGTAGACGTGATACCACCTTAATTATTAAATCAGCATAACTTGTTAAAACTTCTAAGGGAATACACTGCAATTTGTATTTATGTAACTTTGTTTAAAGAGAAAAAATGTATAGTTTACTCAGCTGTCAATTATATATGTACACTAATATGTCCAAATTTAATACTTAAACATGACATTATGGTTATAATAATTTATTTATAATATATTTATAACTTTTTAGTTAGCTTCATCAGAAGAAATTTGGAATTTCCCATTTTTGTATCGTCTCTGGTACATGATGCCTTGGTTCTTCAGTTTTCGAATGCATATCTATGTGGCATTTGTTCTTGGGGAATGCATATGTATAAATTTAGGTTTGGGGGCTTACCCTGAAAACTGCTTGTCTCAACCTGGTGCTGGACCAACAAATATCACTGCTCTACAAGAGATGTATGTATCAAACATTGTAATTTGAATGTTGAAATTGTGTTTTTATTAATTTCTGTTTCCTATGATCAGTTCTATTATTGTAGGATGATGATTTCCAATGTGTGTGTTGAGAATTTAATTATCTCTCCTTATTGATATAGATGGCACTACGATGCCCTCTGATTTTATGCTAATTGTTTTGATTTAGTTAGTGATTATGATCTGATAGAGTTTGGAAACCGGAATATCTAGATAAATGTAAATATGAATAAATGTTGTGTACGTTTTACAGATCCCAAAATTCTATTTCACTCATTGCCACTGAAAGTTTTAATCATAGATTTATATTTTAAATTCCAGGCAGTGCCAAGTTTTTTAAACATTTTTTTTTTTCAATATTTTTTAGTACTCCCCAAATTCTATTTCACTCTTTGCCACTGAAAATTTTAATCAGAGCTTTATATCTTAAATTCCAGGCAGTGCCAGGTATTCATTTTAGTAGTATGTATATAATTATAGTTTATTTTGTATACAAATCCACAGCTTTTAAATCTATATATTTTTTTCAATATTTGAGTACTCCCAAAATTCTATTTCACTCATTGCCACTGAAAGTTTTAACCAGAACTTTATATTTTAAATTTCAGGCAGTGCCATGTATTCATTTTAGTTGTATATAAAATGTAAAGTTTATTTTGTGTGCAAATCCACAGTTTTTAAACTTTTTTTTTTCAATATTTTTGGGTACTCCACAAATTCTATTTCACTCTTTGCTACTGAAAATTTTAACCAGAGCTTTATATCTTATATTCCAGGCAGTGTCTGGTATTCATTTAATAGTATATAAAATTTAAAGTTTATTTTGTATGCAAATTCACAGTTTTTAAACATCTTTTTTTTTTTCAACATTCTTTGTAAAATTATTCTTTGTTTTATTACTTGTGACTATGTTCTTGTTTCTTGGTAAGAAATTGTTGAAACATTTATAAAAAGAGCAAAGTTAACCCTTCCATAGAAATAACATTAGGCAGATAATATTGTAAAAATTTATTTGAAGAAAAGTATATTGTGTTTTTTAACAATGAAACTGAATTGTTTTTATTTCGTAAAAATCTTTATTATCACACATGTTTATGTCAACAATTTTAGTTGTTTTTATTTGATTAAGATAACAAAAGGTATAGATAAACAAGTATAAAAGGTCAATATTTTATTTTGGATTGTGTTTTATCTATTACTTCCAATCATTTGAAAATATCAGTAGCTTTAATCTTATTTTACTAAAACTATCAACGTTTCAGTTTTTAAGCTAATTCTGGCGAAGAATACTAGTAGCCATATAGTCAGCCATAAAGAATGTTAATAGTCATATAGTGGCTACTACATGACTAATATGTATTTACTAGCCAAATTTGAATGTTATTAGCCAGGTGGCTAGTGACTACTACATAAATTTATTAATTTATATAATTAACCTGTTTCCAAATTGAAAAAATCAACTTTTATGGCAAATTTAAAAATAAAGAACTTGTAAACCAAAGCTTCTATAAATGATGTTTTTTTTTATCATTCTGATATTTACAGGAACACTGAGTCAATGTCAATTCTGTAGAACTGATCAAATGTACTAAATTGAAATTATATCATTGATAATTCCTATCCCATTAATATTGATTTTTACCCGTCTAACCTAGAATTAATTCCTAATGAGCCATGCGTTAGTCAAACTGTTAATTTTTTAGACCTAAAATTAGATACCCTCAATAATCATGTTATCACCAATCTATATGATAAAAAAGATTCTTACAACTTCTCTATCATAAAGCTGCTATCATATCAATCTTGTAATTCTATTCAATTGTTTAGAAACATCATTTTAAACCAGCTATTTCGAATACATCGTCTTTCTGATCCTCAGTTTCACTTTCTACACATCAATAAACTTAAACGCATTTGTCAAAATTACCAATATCCGGAAGTATTTGTAAATAATATTATTAATAATTTCAAATATACCACGTAATAATTTTACACATGCATTATTTATCTATGATTGGTTAACTCTTTTTTGAAAATTCACCCTTTCTTATCAACTCACTTACCACTTGGCCTGAGTCTAATACTGTTTACTATTTTCGAATGACTATTTTCCTCTTGTCCTGAGTCCTATACTGATTACTATTTTTGAAAGTCTCCATACATATTATGAATCGTTCAATTGTATTCATTCCGGTGCCCACTCGCATTGACGAAGTGAGGTGAAATGCTCAGTCACTAGTTTATCTTACACGTGGTGGTGCTATGCTCGTTTTTTCCCATTTCTGTACAAGGAGGTATTGTTTTTCAGAATTGTATAATTCAATTGATTTATTTTCTCCTTCCACTAGCCAGTAGACAGTTCCAATGGTGTTTATAGTTAAATACTATCGCCATTGTCAGAAACTGGCTATTATATCGGTTTTAATTCGAATTGTATGGCTGTCCTGATGAGAATGCAATTTCGAACTAACCGCCATTTTTTGTGTAGTTTCAATTGCTTGTTCTCTATTCTTAATCTCTTATCCTGAGCTGTTTATTATTGCCTATTCTCATATTGCCGAGTTTTATTTTTATTTACTTTTATATACTTTAATTGTGATTTTTGAATCCTATTATTCTTCTCATCCCCCTTTCCATTATAGTGATATGTTACCTTCTATCCTTATCCTTAGTCTTGGCCTATAGTTACTCATTTGTAACAGATATGCTAGAGATGGGTTTTTTTGTACATACAGTAGTTTATGCATAATTTTCGATTAAAATCCTTCAATTTTTATTTATATATATATATATATATATATATAAAATCCATAAAGTACTGATATAAGATTAAATGTCTGATAATTGTCCATTTTGTGTCCCTTGAGTTTAAAAATAATAATAAATAGAAAAGATATTTTTTGCAATATTTGTTCAGAAAATAACTTGTTCTAAATATTTTTCACAGAAAAATAATATTTTTTAATAATATTAAATGTCGTTTTGAGTTCATAAAAATGTAAATTTGTCATTTCTGTCAGTGTCCTACTCCCAGTGATAAGTTAAGTTTTCATCTAATTACATTAGCAAAAAACATATAATAAAAACAAATTGGTGGTGCTTAAGAAATTGCAGTTTTTATTACAAAAAAACCTTTATTTATAAATAATTTAACAAAGTTATTTTTAAATTGCTAATTGTTTGTCCTGAGAATCAGTGACAATAAAATGTTGTTCGAAAAATGATCCTTTTCACCCACCAGTGATTTTTAGCCTGTTGAAGATCACGAGTTTTATTCCATATGTGTTTGAAATTTTGTAACTTTGTTATTAGCAGGTATTAAGTGAAAAACACAATTTTATAACTACTTTTTGATGATTATATTTATTCTCTGCCATTTCTGACATGCATTTAGTTATTATTAATATGAATGAATATTTAAAAATACTGTCTATCCTGTTAGTGCATAAAAAGGCAAGTTGTGTATATATGCATTAAAATTCCATTAATCATGTTAAATAGTTCTGTCATATTCAGTCATAATATCATTGCATCTAGTGATTATTTAGACATAATTATATTAATTATATTTCAAATATAATATGATTCATTATTGCATAAGTGGACTTTAATAATGTAAAATGTAAATGCATGAGAAAGTGGAGTGGAGCCACTCGCTCCATATATTTTACTATTATTATTTGGTGATTATTTAACTACATTGTTACAGTGAAAAGAATCCAAGTTCATTAAAAGTTTTGACTTATGATTTTGAAACCATTCGAAGCATGGATGAGTTTGCAAGTGAATTCAGACCTACCATAAGGGAGGGCATCAGATATTGGAACATGACAGTGCAATATTGGCTTGCTATTTACATATACAGAAAAACTGCTGCATCCAAACCAATCAAGTAAGTTGTTGTAACTGTCAATCTTTTATATCTTTGCTTAACACTTTAATGGAAGCAGGGTACTTGTGCAAAGTAATTAGCATCATTCCTTACTATTTTTAACATTTTACAACATAGTTGAAAAGTGTTTATGACTTCATTCATTCATTCTGTCTGTCTGTGTCCGTTTGCATGATAACTGCCGTAAAAATGATTTTATCAAAATGAAATTTTAGTATGTTGTTGAGACAGTCTGTTGAACCTATGAGAATATAAATGAGTAATATCCCCCAATTAATTTTGGATTGAACCCGGATTGAAAAAATGAAATACAAATGTACCCTATGGGATCTAATTTTTCAAACATTTTTTAAGCAAAGTTAAAATTCATAAATTGTTTAAAAAATTTTGGGAAATACTCAAATTATCTCATAAAATATATAAAAAAATTTTCAGCAAAATGTGGCAGTTTTTTTTTTTTAAAATAAAAATGAAAATAATAATTACACCCATATAATATGCCGGCCGTCCAACTGGTTACTCTAAGTCCTCTGGACGAGTCGGACGGTCTGGGTCTTCAACCCATATAATATGAAGAGATCACGTGACCCACTTCGTTCCCCCTTTTTCCCAGAGTAAAAATCATGATTTTTATAGTTCTTTTAAATTGATATTTATTGTTGTATTCATCCTAAAACCACTTTATTTTTGCATATTTTCTGTGCATCTATATTCTGCGCCAACACAATTACAATATTTTTGAGTTTAAATGATCATCCAACTTTGATTATTTCTACAATGAAGCTTAATTTTAATGGATGCAGAATGTAAACAAGTGATTGTAAGATGAGTTGTATAAGAATTGCTGTATTTTTTTCATGTAAAATTATTTAACTCTGGAGTCTGGAATAAAAGTGTGTGAATGAAATATTCACTGCTTTTATATAGAGAGCCAGATGATTTATATTTTGATGATGTCATTTGAATAAAGTTCATTTTTTTTCGATGAAGTTTTAAGTTTTCAAGTAAAATAAATTATTGTAGTTCTATGATAATTAAAAAAATATCACTGCTGAATGTATTGCATTTTAGAGATGTTTAAATAAAATTGCATTTCAGTTGGAAAGTGTTTCATAATCAATATTTTATGCATGATTGAGCTTTTTAGCTCATTTTTAATATAAAGTCGAATGCATTTATAATGAAATCTGGGGAGAAAATCTTAAATACTAAAAAGAAGATGTTTGTGTACTTTTTTATCTGTCATCTGCAGTGCAAAATTGAAGCTTTAGATAGTAGTAGAATTTAATACAGAGATACGTCAGGTCACTGAACAACATGACTCAATGAGATTTTTAAAAAATTCGAATTAGTATAAAAGTTATGAATTCTTAAAGTCAAAATGGACCATTTTATGCCATTTTTTAAAATCTTTTCATTCATCACAGCTGCAGATGATCTTCTGTGTGCATTCTAGTCAGCTATCACCACAGTAAATAGGGTTTAAAATGTGAAATTCTAACTTTGGGAATTTAATTATATGTTTGTATATTATGATTATTGGTATAGTGTTAAACATCGACATAAATTTGATTGAAACTCACTAAGATATGATTTAATGTTTTTAATTTTACTTCTCAAGTATCATTTTGGCTTCAAAGTCATGTTTATTAAAGCAAATGATTTCTGAATGCCAAAGATACAAAAGCAGGTGTTTTGATAAAATGGAAGACTACATTTTGTTGAGGCTAAAAACTTGCTATTTTAAAACAAAGCGATTTTAATTTATCAGTTTTTTAACTTTGCGAAGTGAATTTAACATATCTAACTAAACAAAGTGAATTTATTTTATCAGTTTTCTAACTTTATGAATTATAAAGTTTTCATTTTAATTTTTTAAAATTTGGTATCATTATTAGTATTGTACTAAAAAATGACATAAATCTGATCAAAATTGGCTAAGATAGCATTTATTATTTTAAATTTTACTTCTCAGGTAAAGGAACATTTGTTTTTTGTATTTTGAATTAATCATAGCACTGTTTTATTTTCTCAAGGTGTTAAGGCGTAAGCAAGATAAAATATATTAGTTTGTTAATTTTAAATCTCATCTTTTAGTTATGCTATAGCTTATTTTTAAAAACTATACTTTTTAGCTTGACTAATGAAGGCTGTGTATTCTGATTGCATGTGCCCTGCACACCTATTTGAGGCATCTTAGTCTTGCACAGCAAGTTATTTATTTTTTGCTCTAATCAGGCATCAATTAAAAGTGTTGTTTGGTTTGCGAAAATTCACTGTATATTCTGGTGTAATTTTAATCAGAGGATTAATCAATTTGATCAAGATAATTAATCAATTTGCATCTGAAATCCCAGGCAATGTTTGGTATATTTTCTAGTGTATTATTTAAATATGTTCATAAAGTACAAAATATTTAATGAAACTAACATAGAAGGCATGCTTTTTGTCTTTTATATCTTTTATATGCATTTTCCTCTTACACCATCTTTAGCTTACTTTTTAATAATTCAGCCATCAAATGACTGTTTCTTGATATTATATAGACTAAATGTGTTAAAGATCTATTTCAGACTAAACTCAAAGTTATATCTCAGTAGCACAGAGGTTGACTATCTGTTGTTCATGAGCACTACAGTACTCATGCTTGCTAATTTGGTGCTGTTCATAGTCACTAAATGTTTGCAAATATTTGACAGTTCTTAGTTTAAGAGTTTTATTTATGGAAAGAGTGTTTAAGATCATATACTTTTTAAGTAGATAAAATAACAAACTTTTAACTAATTGGTATTTTTACAGAAAGCAATTCTGTGATTATGATAAACTGTTTAATTGTATGCTTGCATGACAACCATAGGTTATAGTGGTAAAGTAAAGATTGACCCATTTTTCATATTAAATTTTTTTCTCTTCACTCAGTATTGATAATCATATAAATCATATTTATTTTCAAATTTTGTAGTTGGATATTGATATAAACTTCTTTTATATGAGCATTAAAAATTTTATCACACAATGTTTTTAAGACTGCTGAAAATTTGCCAATAAATTTTAATATTTTAATTTGGAAAAAATGAGATACAATTGAGTAAATACATCATTAAAGAAAATTTTAGGCATTTTATCATTTTAACTATCAGAACTTTATTTAAAAATAAAATTTTTAGCCTTATTTAAAGTCACTTGTGAAAAAAAGAAAAAATAGTAGTGGGGCTACAATTTGGTGGCACCAAAATGGTTTTGTATGAATAATGTTATAAAATGTATCCTCTAGAATCGTGGGTGTATATGCAGGATACAAGAGTGAGTCCAAGTTTCTGGATAACTTACGTCTATTCACATGCACAAAGTAAACAGGAACAGTATAAAGTCAAACAGCACTTAAATGCTCCACTCATTTCACAGAATAAGTGATATTATTCAAAGAATGCTAATGAAAGTAATTTCACAAAGCAGCCACTACTATTCTCAAAACATTGACAAAAATCAGAGTTCAATGTAGCTTGTGTCACATCCATTCATCAACTCCGCTGCAATGAAGGGGTGAGTCCTTTTTATAGTCTCTCCATAGAAACTTCTGGAAATCTCTATATCTCAAAGAATAATCATTCTATCGAGAAGTTTCTGGAACATTCCGGAAGTCTCCAAATTGGCGATAAATCGCTAAATCTGGCAACTCTTCCTCTGACTCGAAATTCTAGCAACCATAGAGTGAAGGGAAAGAATGTTCGCACCGCTGTCTTCTGGAGAAAACACTCCGATAGCCCCATTTGGTCTGCGATAGAGATGAAAAGCAAGATGGAGGACTCCAGTATGAGAATATTACGCGTTCACAACAATAACATCATTCTTTATGGGTGGTTTGTCTCCTTTAGGTATTTTTAAAACAGTTTAAAATATTAAAATATCAAAATTAGAACCATCTTTTCAAAATAGTTCAAAATATTAAAATCTCACACTAGTATATGCTTATTACTTGTGCCAAATGCTATCTTGCCTGGTAGAGTGACTGTAAATCTTACATCCAAACATTTCATTGTCGATAACTTTCTCGTGGTTTGATTTAGAAGAAAAATAAAACTGCATTCTATTAATCTGCCAAAATGCATAATTTTGTAAAAAATAAATAATAAATAAATAACGTGATTAAAAAAAACCCAGAATATATCGAAATCTTTCTTCAGGTACCTTGTACCATTATCACACACAGAACATACAAAACCTTTCCCATTCAATATATGTGATGTGTTTGTTGTTTCACATCAATCCATAATGACTGACAGAATTACTCACTGTTTTTTTACAATTCTCATAGCAAAATTCTATAAAAGCTACAATTCTCACAGCTTAATTTCTCACAATAAACTTATCTTGCAGATATTAGGATTCTCATAGCAAAATTCTATAAAAGCTACAATTCTCACAGCTTAATTTCTCACAATAAACTTATCTTGCAGATATTAGGATGATTTTCACAACTTTATTTTGATATTGCTACTTATTAATAATTATGCAATTCATACATCATTTTCTAATATAAAGCTAAGTATCTTAGTGTTGAGTTGTTTATTATTTATCTTTTATTTGCTTTCAGAATGTTTGCTACAATGTTTGTCAGTTCTATTTGGCACGGTGTCCGGCCTGGCTACTACCTCTCTCTCTTGGGAGCTTCTCTTTTGCTGTTATCTGAAATTCAAGTGGAGAAAGCTTTTCGCAGAAATTTATCCGAATCTGCTCAGAAAATCTATGATTTCATTTGGTATTTTGTGAAAATGCAATGTTTATCATATATGGGTGTTGCTTTTATTTTACTTGACATGAAGGCCGTTGTTCATTATTGGAATTCTATATATTATATTGGACATTTTTTTATAATATTTATGTTTGTTGTAGCATTTGTTAAAAACAGATTTGCAAAGAGAGCTATTAAAAAAGAAAAGAAATTGATCTTAGAGCTTAAAGATTCAAAGTCATTCTAGCAAATTAATATATATATATATATATATATATATATATATATATATATAATCAGACCAGTATAACATATACATTTGAACTCCTGTTGCCAAATATATTGTGGCTTGTGAATATTTTTATATGTTCAAATTTAAGACTCTACATTAGTTTGTACCATTAGTACAGGAAAGCAGTAAAGATGTTAGTATGATACATAGATTATGTATGTAATTTTATTTATATCATTGATTCCCAAATTTTTTATACTAAAATAATTTTTACCCAGAAATCACATTAAGCAAATATTTTTCTACAATGTTTTTGTATTGTGCTGTGTAATAATATCTTGCAGGATATTTTTATATGTTCATATTTAAGATTTTACATTAGCTTGTACTATTAGTACAGGAAAGCAGTAAAGATGTTAGTATTATACGTAGATTATGTAGATAATTTTATTTATATCATTGATTCCCAAATTTTTTATACTAAAATAATTTTTACCCAGAAATCACATTAAGCAGATATTTTTCTACAATGTTTTTGTATTATGTTCTGTAATAATATCTTGCAGGATACTTTCCAAATATATATTTGCTATATTGCTTTTAAAAATTAATATTTTTGCCATATCAATGTTTGTACAAAATTTAATTTTTTTAATATTCGCATGGTCCCAATTTTAAGTGATTCAAAAGGATGTCCATGCAGCTTGCACCACTTTGAAAAAAATTATATCTCTGATGAACTACGTGTTATATCACTGACTGATTACTCAATGATCCTTGTAACAATTACAAAAAGTAATTTGTTCAATCACAAAAATCAGCAAAATTCTCTAATCAAAAGTCATACCTCTTAAACAATCATCGTAATCATTTTAGTATTTATCATAATCATTTTAATAATCATCATAATTATTTTAACAAGTAGCAATGACCTGCCATGAAACCATGATCTAAAGGTGGATATGAGTAACCAATTAAAAGTATCTCTTCCATATTTTGGGGAACGCTCCTTATAAGCAGGTTTTGTGTTTTAGGAATTTTGTCTTCTCCGCTTCAAGTGGCATAAACTAAATTGTAAACAAATTTTATGCTGACCATGCGGAAGGACTAAAATTGTCAATTCCTATTTGTCTATTGTCAGTAGATGCTCGCAAAATTGTGGTTTATATTTTTATGTTTGTTGTAGCATTTATCAAAAACAGATTTGCAAAGAGCGTTATTAAAAAAGAAAAGAAATTGATCTTAGAGCTTTCAATTCTTAGAGATTCAAAGTCATTGTAGCAAATTAAATATATATATATATATATATATATATATATATATATAAATATATATATGTCAGACCAGTATAACATATACATGTGAAGTCATGTTGCCAAATATTTTGTGGCTTGTGAATATTTTTATATGTTCAAATTTAAGACTTTACATTAGTTTGTACCATTAGTACAGGAAAGCAGTAAAGATGTTAGTATTATATGTAGATTATGTAGGTAATTTTATTTATATCATCGATTCCCAAATTTTTGATACTAAAATAATTTTTACCCAGAAATCACATTCAGCAAATATTTTTCTACAATGTTTTTGTATTGTGTTGTGTAATAATATCTTGCAGGATATTTTTATATGTTCAAATTTAAGATTTTACATCAGTTTGTACTATTAGTACAGGAATGCAGTAAATATGTTAGTATTATATGTAGATTGTGTAGGTAATTTTTATATAATCGATTCCCAAATTTTTTATACTAAAATAATTTTTACCCAGAAAACACATTAAACAAATATTTTTCTACAATGTTTTGTGCTGTGTAATAATATCTTGCAGGATATTTTTATATGTTCAAATTTAAGATTTTACTTTAGTTTGTACTATTAGTACAGGAAAGCAGTAAAGATGTTAGTATTATATGTAGATTATGTAGGTAATTTTATTTATTTCATCGATTTCCAAATTTTTTATACTAAAATAATTTTTACCCAAAAATCACATTAAACAAATATTTTCCTACATTGTTTTTGTATTATGCTCTGTAATAATATCTTGCAGGGTACTTTCCAAATATATATTTGTTATAATGCTTTTTAAAAATTAATATTTTTGCCATATCAATGTTTTTCTAAATTTAATTTTTTTAATACACACATAGTCCAAATTTTAAGTGATTCAAAAGGATGTCCATGCAGCTTGCACCACTTTGAAAAAAAAATATATCTCTGATGAACTGCGTGTTATATCACTGACTGATTACTCAATGATTCTTTTAACAATTACAAAAAATAATTTGCTCAATCACAAAAATCAGCAAAATTCTCTAATCAAAAATCATACCTCTTAAACAATCATTGTAATCATTTTAATATTTATCATAATCATTTTAATAATCATTATAATTATTTTAACAAGTAGCAATGACCTGCCATGAAACCATGATCTAAAGATGGGTATGAGTGACCAATTAAAAGTGTCTCTTCCATATTTTGGGGAACGCTCCTTATAAACAGGTTTTGTGTTTTAGGAATTTTGTCTTTTCAGCTTCAAGTGGCTTAAGCTAAATTGTAAACAAATTTTATGCCGACCATGCGGCAGGACTAAAATTGTCAATTCCTAATTGTCAATTGTCAGTAGAAGCTTGCAAAATTGTGGTTTATAGCAACTTTCTAGCTGCCATTGTGGATATCAGCTAGTTTACTCTGACAAGTACATAATAGTTGCAAAACAGAGACCCATGGATGCTGGTATCAGCAATGTCAATATCTTTCATGTTTTGGGGAATGCCCCTTATAGGTGGATTTTGTGTTTTATAAATTTTTCCTTTGTCACTTACTTCGCAAGGCCTGAGCTAAAATGAAAACAAATTTTATGCTGGCTACATGGAAGGACTGAAATTGTCAGCTCTCATAGAAGCATGCAAAAATTGTGGCTTATAGCAAGTTTCTTGCTGTCATTGTGGATAACGGTTATTTCATGCTGACAAGCACATAACACGTATGAAACAGGCCCATGGATGCTGGTATCTACAACGGTAGTGTCATGCATATTTTTGGGAACACCTCTTATAAGCAGGTTTTGTGTTTTATGAAAGCCCTTTCTTGTTTGCAATAAAACCCAGTTATTGAGTAGAAGTCATTTTACTGTAGGTGTGGTGAGTGTAAAAACAACCTCTTTCAGCAGTGGCCATAAAGACAAGGGTGAAGCACATCATCAGAAACAGCTACATCTAAGAAAAATTTAAACAGCACTATACATGCATCTCACATTGACCACTAGGCTATGACAACCTCTTTTCTTAGATAGGCATTTTTATCCCAATATTCATACATTGGCATCAAGCGATTTGCATAAGAGTGTTATTATACTGGAATAGCATGGGAACTAATAACAAGAACTAAAAGGATATAAAGTGATGGCTGGGACCAGCACACATTGTCAAATTTCAACAAATATATTTTTATGAAAGTTCATTCCAGACAAGTTTGGCTCACCCACTTGAAGGTTTTTTAAAACTATATGCAACATGTTTAACTTCTGTAAAAAATAATGTATAAAAATCTTTAGTTATTAAATGTATAAAATTTTTTAGTTATTTTTAGTGTTTTTTGGCACATTTTTTAAAAGATTTAAAACATCTGAGTTTGGGAAATTTTGATATGTGAGGTATATTTTACTATACAAACATACACACTTGTGCATAATAGTATTAACTTTTTAAAAAAGTAATTTTGAGTAGTCATCATACAGGTAATCTTTTATATAGAGATTATTTTTGTCATATTAGCTACTTCTATGTTTACTAGATTTTAGTTATATTGTAAAAAAATTATCCTCCATCCTATATTTCTCCATGCTATTGTATTGGAACTTGCTAATTGTGCCTGCTCTGTTGAGGGTGGGTTGTACTTCAGTCTAGTTTTGACAAAAATGGCTATTTTTGCCTTTGAAACCAGGTGACACTATTACTTTGTTTCTTATGCTGCTTTGTATTTTATAAACTTTTGTAACAGTAGTAGTAATTTGAGCTTTAGTTATTTTCTTAATTGTTATACTGTTTGCTAAATTTAAGATTTTATGGAAATTTGATGGCAAAGGCTGATTTTTCCCTTTGAAACTATGTGGCACTATTACTTTATTTTTTATACTGCTTTATGCAAAGTATTATAAATTTTCTTAACATTAGCAGCAATCTATGCTTTAGGTATTTATTATTATTAAATTTAAATTTATTCATAATAACAAACAAGACAATACAAGCGAGCACAACAGACAGAAAAACACAACATAAACACTGACCACAAAATATTATTGCAATATCGCCTAGAGACTAGCAAGTCCATTCAGGTTGCTAAGAGAAATTATAAAGCGAGATTGGCAAAGGTTCAATGCAATAATTAACAAAAATTGCATTAACTTATGTGAAATGTTTATACAGGGTGATTAAGAAAAGATGGGCCAAACTTTACGAGGTCGTAATACACACCAAACCAAGCATATTTCATCATAATTTACCAGGTCAGAAATGAAACATAAAGGTGCCAGTGGGCGCTTAATGATGAAACCGATGAGGTAAGGCAAAAACACAAGAATGACTTAGAAGTTATAAAATGACATTTAATAAACAATAATTACAGTAATAGTTCAAAAGAGCTAAAAATCTGGATGCACATTTCACAACAGCGATGGAGGGATTAGCAAACTCTCTCAAATAGATCAGGCATGTCGCGCACTTCAGCAACAGCGCCCGAAATTCTGCCGACAAGTTCCTCTTCAGATTCAAGGAGAGTGTCATAGACGAGATTCTTGAGCTATCTCTGTAAAAAGAAATCAAGACACGACAGATTGGGTGATCGTGGGGGCCAAGCTATGGGACCACCTAGCCCAATCCGGTGCCCTGAAATGCCTTTATGTTTAATTTCTGAACTGGTAAACTATGGTAAAAAATGCTTGGTTTGGTTTGTACTACCACCAAATAAAGTTTGTCATAAAGTTTGTCCCATCTTTTTCTAATCACCCTGCATAATTTATATCAAATTACTAAACCAGTGTTTTGTTTTCCTATGATGATGAAACAAACAAACAAACAAACACACATACCCAAATAGATTTTCAATTTTATTTATATAGGTAAATGTTCTCTTTTGGAAAATTCTTTTTTCATTCCATTCTAGTAAAATAATATATATATATATATATATATATATATATATATATATATATATATATATGTGTGTGTGTGTGTGTGTGTGTGTGTGTTTGTCTGTCTAAATGTAAACAAAATCTTATCTGCACAAACTTATTAGTGCTATTTATGGCACAATTTAATACATTAGTGTACATATTTAATGTTGTATAACTGAAATAAATTTTTAGACTATAAAAATATTTTTAATACCAAAATAAATTTCATCTTTTGAATTGGCTTGCAAGAATAATGTTTAACTGCATATGTTTAAATTAGTTTGGAAATAGTCTTTTAATATGTAATTTTATATAACACTTTCATCACTCAATTTTTTATAACATAATTTTATATAACATACATCAATTTTGTATAACACTTTCATCAAAGTAACAGAAGAGCAGACTTTTGGTTTGTAAAATTGTCAGTCAGATTGACTCTTACGATAACTCAAAGATATGAGTCAAACTTTAAAATTTTCGAGTCATTTATTTCTGCTTTTTATCATTTGTAATTTTAATTTAAAAATGGCAAAAAAAAGTTAATGTCTTGCTCATATATACCACACACATTCAAACTGAAAACAACAGTGTAATAAATGTAAGTTTTTGAAATGCTGAACAATTATACTATTTTACTGTACTATAATTATTGCATTTTTTAAACATAGGTATAAAATAGCTAGGCCTATAAAATTTGTGAGAAAGAAATGAAAAAAAAATATAACGGTAATGAATTTTGCAAGTTATATTAGACTTGCAGTTTTTAAACTGCAAGTCAGTGTAGTTAAAAAAGTGTTGATTGGCATGTCAGTTGTGATAAACACAAGCCCTGCAAGATGATATGATATCTCTTTGAAGTGATCTTTTTATATTTCGTTTTCAGTATTTTTATGATATAATTTTACAAAATTATTACTGTATTATTTTGAAAGTATGTATAGTTGAATTAGTCAAACATAAACATTGCACTATATTAAAATCAGTTAGTAAAAAGGGGTGTTATACACAGTTGTGACTTACAATTATTAAAATTTTAGATATCTGTTGAAAGATACAGTAAAACCTCTGTTATTAAACTTACCATGTGAACTAAATTTCTGTCTTCTAACAAAGCTGCTTGCACCTCATCAGTGGAGTATCCAAATTTAATGGTCCCCATTGGCTACAACCCATTGGTAAAATATCTAAACTGATTACAATTCAGAGTGGATTTTAAGGTATTTTGATGTGCTGAAATCAAAAATCATATTAGTTTTCGTGTATGACGTCACATTTTTTTCTCTAAAGTACTTTGAATGTCCAAAAATGGGCAAAAAGGAGGTACTTTGCTTAAATGGTTTGAGGTAAACAAATTGTATTCAGAATTGTATGATAAATAAGTTTTAAAAATATAAAAATGACTAATAGACAAATATTGTAATTACATTAATGTAGTTGTAGTATGACATTTTTTTCGCCAACCTTCAAAGATGTTCTTACTGGCCAGTTTTTCTGAGTCCAGTGCTTGTCCCAACTATCCCAGAGACACAAAAAACAGGGATATTTTTATCAGCAAATCCCGCATAAATTGCAGGATCAAAAGTTTGATTCATATAACATTATAGCAATAAGTACGAAATGCGATATTTCAAAAATGACACAATACAAAGAAAAAAAAATAGCGTCATATTTGAAATCAGCATACCAAAATTAGTTAAAATCTAGTGTCACATCCAAGTCAGAGAATTTTTTTTTTTTTTTTTTTTTTTTTTTGTCGGCCTGTGTTATTAACTTGCACCCTTTTCAAAACTTGCCTCCGAATTCTTTTTACCATCTCCTCTTAGACTGAAATTACAAAAATCTGATATGGACAGCATATGACTTTCCTTACAGACTCAACTTTATTTTCTCTTTTTCATAATTCATTTGTGTCGATTGGGTGTCGCCGGGCCCTGAACCAGGGACCCTTTGGGGCGACGCCCAATCGCCACACATTAAATTGAGTTTAATAGTAGAAAATGACACGGATAATTATTTGAAGTGACACTGAATTTGCAGTTTTATTTCAATGTTTGTTTTCATTTGGTGACTGGATGTATTTTCAAAGGCGACTTGGCAAAAATATGAAAAAAATAAAATATTCTTAGAACAGTTAGTCCTAGAGTTATGGTGTTGGTCTTATTCTTTTCATCAGCAAAATTTACGTTATAAAACAAGCATTTAATTGATACATTTGAGCATAAAGTCTTATTTTTTAGATTTGGACAATTTTTGCAGGCCATTTCACAAAAAAAAGCATGTTCTTACTTTGTGAATCATACCAAAATGTAATCAGTAGCATCAGAGTACCTCACAAGTGACTTATCTACTAAATTTTGTTGAATTAGGTCAGTTAGTTTTTCAGCAAGAGTGGATGTATACATTGCACACACAGCTGGACACTCGGACATCATGCTAATAATAGTTTTATCATGTTCTAGAAGTCCTTGATACGTTTAGATCCCTGAAAAACTCGAGTTTCAATTTTCGATACGATTCCAATACTTTTCCTATACATTACCATCTGTTATAGGGAAATTAATAATAAGTATTCTTAATTTTCTAAAAGCATTTAAACACTAGTATATTTAGATAATTGAGGTTTTACTTGTACTCGTAAATGCATGGAATATTTTAAGACTGTTATTTATGTTGTATGTGAGTATTTTCGAATTTTTTGTATGAGTATTTTCGAATTTTTTGTATGGGAGTATTTTTGCTGAAGTGAGTATTTTCAATTTTAAATTCGTTTAAGGTGATATGAAAATTGTTTTACCCATGTAAAATTCTTTTTGTACAAAATTTAATGTTATGTAAAAGTTATTTATTACTGTATATTTAATTTATTGACCTGGTTTTACTTGTAAATACATGGAATATTTATAAATTGTTATTTAATGTTATATGTGCTTTATACTAATGTTAGTATATTTGGTTGTAAAACTGTTTTTAGGTTATTTGAATTTTTTTTAGCTATCTAACCTGCTTTTTTTTGTATAAAAAATTAATTTTATGCAGGATATTCTTTTATGTTCCATTTTTCGGCAGTTTTAGCTAATTAAGCATTTTATAAAGTTGATCGTATTTAAAATTTTAGTTGCATTCAAAACATCTGCTACTGTAGTGACTAATAATTACTTTGGTAACAAACATGTTTTCATTGCAGATAGCAGCATCCATGCGAGCACAATCCTAACTTGGGATAGGGGAAGTGGGATTTTTTATTGGTGGGTGTTGTGAGTAAATACTGTTTCACATATAATAATCGTGAAAAGTACAATTGATGTTTAATTAGAATGTAATCTGTTTTGTACTTTATAACATGCAGTTTAATAAAATATTTAAAAATCCTTCCACTGTATAACAATTAGAGATTAAAATTGCATTTTAACTTGCTTTTATCAATACCATCAATCTTAAATATGCCATATTCTGGATTACTTTTATTGGGTACAATGCAACAATGAATTTTAACAAATTGCTTGCCATTTTAACTGTAATACTTATTTTATAACTATTACTGTGGAATGTAATATAGTTGATTTCGGATTTTATGTAGATTTTGTACTTTGTATTATTACAAACATATGATTATTCAGAGTTTGCTAGTCTAACAATCTGCCTTTTTTCTTTTATACATTTTTTAGCTATGAATGTAATGTTATTTATAGCTCTGTTGCTGTGATTTTTATCTTTGGATGATAATGTAAATATAAAGTTTTTATTTTTATGTGTTTTGGTTGGTTATTTGAAAATGATTTATTTGATTTTTTGTTGTTGAATATTCTGTGATTGGAATTACAAACATTTGAGTTGCATTTTATGAATGTGAGTTGCAAAGGAACAAATTTTCAGAAAATTTCTTTAAAATGGTGGAAATGCTATAATGACATCCATGGGATTTACTGATAAGTTTACTCTAAAAGCTAAAATATATATATATATACACTCACGGACAATGAAAATTGCGCACCAAGAAGAAAACATGGTACAACTGCGAAATGATGTGAATAGCTAGAGGGTGGGCTGGTATGCAAATGATCCCAGTCTGGTGTGATTGCACATGACCGTACACCTATGAGTGCAGCTGCAAGCATGAGCCAGCGGCCTTATAAACCGGCGTGTAGTCGACAATGTGAGAAGCTTCATCAATGTGAGAAGCTTCGGCCAATGCAAGCATGAGTACAGAGTGGAAAGAATGATGGGTAGACACCAGAAATGTCAATATATGTAACTAACGGTCTTCGAGAGAGGCCTGATCATTGGGCTGAAAACTGCAGGGTTGTTATCTCGCCGGATAGCCCGTCATGTGGATAGTTTGGACTATACCATCCGACAGTGTTGCTAGCACTGGTCACCAGAAGCCACCCAGACATAGAGGACCAGTTCTGGACGGACCAGGCATACTATGAGTAGAAAAGATCGAATGATCATTTGGCAGGCACGTACAGAGCCCACATCGACCCGATTCACGATACAGGCACACATAGCGACTCCTATGTGCCCACGAACCATATCTAGATGCCTGAAGGAAACGAATCTGTGATCCCAGCATCCCTTACATGTGCTGCCATTAACACAGGAACATCGGCAGCTCCGGTTGCATTGGTGCTGGGCCAGAGCAACGTGGAACACCACAGATTGGCAATGTGTGGTGTTTAGTGATGAGTGCTGCTCTGTTTTTGGGGACCGATGATCAGCGTGTCCAGGTGTGGAGGTCCCCTGCACAATGCCATAATCCCAACCTCATTATCGAGTGCTACACCAGCCCCACGGCAGGCATCATGGGCTGGGGAGCTATAGCCTATGACAGCCATTTCACTCTAGTAGTGGTACCTGGAACATTGATGGGCCAGCGGTACACGGATGAGATTCTACAACCCCATGTGCTTCCATTCGTTGCTTGGATTCCAGGTGTGCAATTCCAGCAGGATAATGCCCGGCCGCACACGGCTCGAGTCACCCAGGCCTACATGAGTCATGCCCAGGTGCTTCCATGGCCTACCTGCTTCCCAGACCTGTCCCCTATCAAGCATATGTGGGACCAGTTTAAACACCAGCTACCTCATTGCTGCAATCTTCGGGATTTGGAACGCAACGTCCAACAGGTGTGAACTTGTCTGCCTCAGAACAACATCAGGCATCCGTTCGATACCATGCCGTACCGTATTGCTGCTTGTATTGCAGCACGAGGTGGTGCGATGTGCTTGAGGATAACTGGACTGCATACTACAGCTCCCTCTGTACGTGTTCTGCTGCACTGTTTTTGTGATCATGTATATCAGTGGTTCCCAAACTTTCCTGTCCGTAGACCCCCTCAGAGAAAAAAAAAATTCGCGGACCCCTTAAAACCATATTGCAAGGGCGTGTTTCTATTGGATATGTACAACAGTAACTAGAAGTAACAGATACAGTAGGCCAGTGGTTCCCAAACTTTCTGGTCCGCGGACCACCTCAGAGAAAAAAAAATTCACGGACCCTTTAAAACCAAATTGCAAGGGCGTGTTTCTATTGGATATGTACAACAAGCATAATTTAGTGTGAACACTGATGCTGCTTTCTTGCAATTAGCTCAGTAATATTTGGTTTAATATCTGATAATTTCAGTCTTAAATCACTTTCACCCAAACATTTTAATTCTGTTTGAAGATATAACCTATCAGTTTGAAATTAATTTCATGAATGTATTTAATTCAAAGATTATTTAGAAAAAAAGTTTATTATTATTTTATTTAAAAAAATAAAATAGAAAAAAGAGTGGAGAAGAATAATGAATTTTATTTTTTTTTAAAGCTAACTATAATAAGTTAACTTTTTTTTAAAGCTAACTATAACTAAGTTAAATATTGCGTGTTGTTCGCGGACCCCCAGGGGTCCGGGGACCCCAGTTTGGGAACCACTGATGTATATCATTCATCTGTATTCTTCCATCAATAAAATTTCAGGTCCATCCTATGCTTTCTTCTTGGTGCGCAACTTTTATTGTCAGTGAGTGTACACACACAACAATTCCTACCAAGTCTGAAAATTTCTAACAAATATATTAGTTCTTGTTATTCTATAATTGTCCCTTTTCTTTTTAGCTATATCAATTTGTTTTCATTGCTTTATTACTACATCCCGGAAGTTCAAGGCAGAATGCCATCTATATATACTAATTGCCAAGTGTCCATCTGTTTGTCTGTCATGCTTTTTTTAGGCACTTCTCGAATAGATAGACTTGCAATCTGGTACACAGGTTGATGGTTCGATAAAACCCCTTGAAAAAATTGTATTTTCTGAAAATGTTCTGCAGAGGGGGTGCCCCACGCCAAAACGTTCGAAAAGTGAAATGATAGAAAAGCATGCTTTGAGATGAGATAGAGACTTCAAAATTAGTGTATGGGTATGTTCAAAAGGAGAAAGTGTACAATTTCATATTTCCAATATTTTCTACTTAAGAGGGTACCACACACCAAATGTGTGATTTGCTGAATAAATGAGAAATGGCTCCTTTAAAATTTGATAGAGGCTTAAAATCTGATATATGAAATCTAATCATTTTATGAAAATACCCAAGATGAATATAGTATTTTGTAGTAGTTCCAGAAAAAAATGTTCAAAAGGTGAATTGATAAAAAAAAACATACTTCAAAATGAGATAGAGATTTCAAATTTGGTGTACAGGTAGATAGTTTGGAAGAAAGAAAGTGTGCAATTTCAGTTTTCCAATAGTTTCTACTTTAGGGGGTGCCACACATCAACATGCTCAATTTTCGGAATAAAGGAGAAATGTTTCTTTTAAAACGTGATAGAGACTTGATATTTGGTATATGGGCAAATCATCTGATAGAAAACCCAAGAAGAATGGTGTTTTTCAAAAATGTATATTTAAGGGGGTGGGTACACCACACAAAAACATTCGAAAGGTGAAATGATAGAAAAAGTATGCTTCGTGACAGAGGCTTTTTTAAGGAAAATTTATAACTACACAAATAAATTCTAAAAATTTCATAAATTTTTAATCAACCAGATTTATATTTATACATAAAATAGAACTTAAAAGAAGTAACCATTTGCATATTCTTAATGCAAAATTATAACAAAAATGAAATATTAAAATTAAATTTCATAAATATGCATTGAAAATAAGTCTGAAAAAAGTATAACGACAATACAAAAATTACATAAAAAATCCTTAATAGTTAAGAATATTACCCTTATTTTCAATTATTTTGATCATTCTTGATGTCATGGATTGTGTAAGTGCATTTAGAGTTTTTGCAGGGACGTTTTCCCAAGCTAGTTTGATGGCCGAGGTCAAGTTACGTTTATTTTCATATTGTTGACCATTTTTGTATACATTGTGGGCCAAAATACTCCATAAATTTTTAACAGGGTTCAAATCCAGATTTTTGGCCGGACTATGCAACAGTTAACAATGAAATAAGTTTTATTTGTGCTCTACTTTATAATTATTGTAATACGTTATATTTCACTGCAATTTTTTTTAGAATCAAAACTTTATCTTTTTTTCTGGCAGAATATCCTCGGATGTTTTCTGTTCGAACACTCCTTAGAAATACGTTGTTGTTTAGCTTCTTGTCCCTTCTCTCGTGTCCGTCTTTCAGCCAGTTCGCCACTGCTTTCTTTGGGTTCCAATTTTCACAACTTGGGAGATTAAAGTGGATGAATAAATAAGCATTTTCAGTTGTAAGGTGAAGAGAAGATCTTAAAGATGTTTTCAACAAATTATTTGCACTTATGCATCTTTTACCATCTGCTGAATGTGGTGTAGCTGCAAGTAGACGTGATAATACAACAAGAACATGTTTATGTTTATCAGTCGAAATTTTCGCAAGATATGAAACAAGGTTCGGTAAGTTCTTATTTTTGAAAAATGCTTGTTCACAAAGCTTGTCGAACTCCATAGAAAGTTCTGATAGATCTAATCACTTCCTAAAAGTGAGTGGACAGAGCGAATGTTGGTTTCTTCTTGGTTAAAGTTTGTGAATGGGATTACCACGTCAAGTAACAGCTGATCTGCTTTGAACCTCTGGTCTAGAAATTCAGCTAGCCCACGTATAATCTCTACTTTCATAGATTTTATATCTCTTGGTGACATACAGATGGTGTGTCTTCCATCGAAACTGCTGTTGCTCCAGTACAATGCCTTTTAATGTTTCCTTCTCCCCATCTTCTTCCATTTGTTGGTTCATAGTTTCGACCCAACTGCCAGGAAGATTTTCCTTTTCCAGTTTTCTAGTCGCAACAGTTACTGACTTAACATTTTCTGACAAAGTGATTAACGTTAGATCATCTTTCTGGATGCTTATTTGGAACCTCATGAAGACACGTAAGACATCTGCCAGAATGCACATGAGTTGTAGATTTGCCAGATTGCATAAGTAAATAACCTATGGCTTGTCCTTCTGCTGTTTCCTTGAAGTACAGAATGAGTGCATGCTACGGCAGCAGAATGCTATTGATTTTAAGTCAAATGTGAATTCGGACCATCTTACTTCGAAGAATTTAGGAAAATGAGTGAGAGACTTGCGAAGTTTCTCTTTCGGTGATTTTTTTTATATCTTTTGTACGAATGCCACAGGTCCTGAAATATGTTACAATGCTAATGAGATTTTTGAAAAGGTGTGTGACTTCATTAACATTTTCTCCAACAGATTTCTACGCAAGTTATGAACGATGTGCAGCACACCATAATAACAGAAATTTTTACTAGCACCCTTCAGTTTAACTTCATTCTCCAGCAATCTCCATAATCCGTTAATTTCACCAGTGTTTAACGATGTTCCATCTGTTGTAACAGATGACACAGTAGACTGGTAAAGTTGCCATAAGTGTTTGCAATAGCCACCTTAACTGCATTGAAGACTCCAATTGTTCCTTTCTCTTCAGGCTCTGCTGCTACTAAAAACAACAGTTCTCTCTCACCATTCTTCAAAACAACTTTTGCCATAACATATTTTATCAACTTGCATTCTGGCCGCTGACCCATCAGTTTGTAGGGACATTGCCAGACTTTTATAAATTTTTCTTCTACTTCTGTTTGATGAGAAGAAGTAATGCATTTCATAAGTTCCAAGTGAGAATTTGGGATGACATAACTGAGCTCTTGGTCACTGATTGTTGGCAAAGACTTTTCATTGAAGTTAAACTTCTTAGCCATAACAGATGTAGCTATTTTTGATGGCCAATTCCAAGCAGCTAGAGTGTGTTATGTGTGTGTGTGTGTGTGAGTCGCTTTCTGTCTTTGTATACTGAATACATCAATTTGCCAATGTAATTTGCAAGATTATTGTTCGCTTTTACAACAGCTACGTCCATTGCAGTCATAATCAAAACAGAATCTCTGCATTCCAAAGAGGACTCAGGATCAGACTGAGAGAAGTGACGAATTCAGTGTGCCTTCACAGCTTCTTTGTGACTTTTGAAAACAAAATGTTCTGATACAACATTTGAACGAAACAATGTACCTTTTTTGTTGCTATGTCTGGTAGTCTATTTTGCTTGCAATGCAGATTAACAACATCTGGAAACATCTGGCAGATTAACAACATCTGGAATATTTTACAGTACACCAAAATGTCGGCCACTTCTTTGGATATGTGCTAAACCCTCACGCTCATCCACAGTTTTTTTTGGAAACTTCCGATGTTTCTGAACTGCTTTCAATGGTTGAAGTTAAAACTGCATTACTTTGATCTGCATCGCGCTCTCTCTTAGTTTCCTCTCTCTCACTGATGTCACTGAAAAAGTTGGAGAGCTTGCTTTGTCTGCTCATTATTCCAGTATCACTGCAAATTCAAAAATGCATTATTTGTTCAAATTTCCTAACAATACTTTAAAATTTAATAATTTTTTTCTTCCAAAATTACTGTTTTTATGAAGAAACTAACAAAAATGCTTTAAAAGCATTTGTCAAAAAAAGTATTTCGCAAATTATTGGATTATTAAAACTGCAATGAGATTGGATACGATATCTCATGAATGGAGAGTTTTGAACGTAATTTGGTATGATTATTACAATAAATGAATACTGGAACCCTATAGATTTTAAATGCTATTGCATGTTCAAAAAACTCCCAAAATTTCGAATGAATTTTTGGACAAAAAAAAAAAAAAAAATCAGGGATACTCAATAATGTTAAATAAATAATCATTTTTATAAGTAACTTTTTATGCTAAAAAGAATGACAAACTTTAGAATGCTAGTTTGAACAGTATTAAGTTTAGTATCAAATATGCAACACTTGTGATAAATTTAGCAAAATATATCCAATTTGGCAATTTTTAATAGGGTGCAAAATTGACAAAAACGTTGATAAATCAGCAAAAACAAACTGATGATAATGACGCCATAAACTGACGAATTAATAATTAAAATATTTTAATATAATGGAGTATATTGCTTAGTAAATGTTAGCAATATTTCCAATTGTCAAGTTATATGTGCGAAATATAAGTTAATTGGGTACTTATTGTTTGACATGTTGTCAATCATAAAAGCACCAAATATTTGTATACTTTCCAACGTTAAAAACATTGTGTTTTGGATCTTTAGCATGATTTTGAGTGATATTAACTCAAAACTGTTCCTCAACGACGGAAAATATTATACAGAGTTTCGATTTTGATACCATGGGAAGGATTGAACAACGTTATTTACAATGATGATTGAACTTCATTCTATAGGACAATTCCTTCGTATTTATTTACTTTTTAAGATATATTGAAATTTGCGTTTTTGGGATTGTGTGATACTTCTTTTGCCGCATCCGAAAAACTAAAATCTGTCCAATTTTATAGTTTAGCAAAAAGCTCAATTTGCTAATGTTATTTGCAAGATTATCGTTTGCTTTTACTACAGTTATGTTCATTGCAGTCATAATCGAAACAGAATCTCTGCATTCCAAAGAGGACTCACTAGGGAACCTCAACTTTTGTTCTGGTTAGTTTCAGCTGGAATTAGGTTGAAACGGTAGGTACTAACGAAAAACTAATATCCCTGAAATATTTCTTGAATTGAGGGTGGCAGTCCATAGAAAAACAATCCCAAAGTTTACATGGATTAGCATGTTTGGTAGCTCTTATTTGAAGTATAATAAGCATATTTACATAGTGTGTGTGATTAAGCAGAAACAAACGTACATGTGGTATGTTTATGTTCCTTTATAAGTTCCTTTAACTCTATTTCGTGCCCATTAACTGGTGGCAATTGCCTCTCATCAGTGATGTTGTACTCTTCACGTAACAGATTATTAACATTCATAGGGTGTATCCTCACCATTGTGGTCCACAGAAATTACATACATTATTATATACAGAAATTATATACATTATTTAGCATAATGACTTCTATTAATTAGTTTTGTACCAGCCATTAATGTACATTCAAATGTGTTCAGAGTAGTAAAAAGAGAAGAAGAAATTTTTCCCATGCAAATCCATGTAAACTTTGGGATTTTTTTTTCTACGGATCTCCACGCTCAATTCAAGAGATATTTCAGGGACATTAGTTTCTCGCTAGTACCTATCGTTTCCACCCAATTCCAGCAGAAACTAGCCGGAAGAAAAGTTGAGGTTCCCTTGTCAGAACCAGGCTGAGAGAAGGGACGAATTCGGTGTGCCTTCACAGCTTCTTTATGACTCTTGAAAATGAAATGTTCTGATATAACATTTGAACAAAACAATATACCTTTTTTGTTGCTATGTCTAGTAGTCTATTTCGCTTGCAATGCAGATTAACAACATCTGGAATATTTTACAGTACACCAAAATGTCAGCCACTTCTTTGGACGTGCTAAACCCTCACCCTCATGCACAGTTTTTTTGGAAACTTCCGATGCTTCTGAACTGCTTTCAATGGTTGACGTTGAAACCGCATTACTTTGATCTGCATTTGGAAGCTCCTCAAGAAGTTGCGGCGTGCTCTCTCCTAGTTTCCTCTCTCTCACTTGCTGATGTCACAGTGAAAAAGTTGGAGAGCTTACTTTGTCTGCTCATTATTCCAGTATCACTGCAAATTCAAATGCATTATTTGTTCAAATTTCCTAACAATACTCTTAAATTTTTTAATAATTTTTTTCTTCCAAAATTACTGTTTTTATGAAGAAACTAACAAAAATGCTTTAAAAGCATTTGTCAAGAAAAGTATTTCGTAAATTATTGGATTATTAAAACTTTTATTTTGCTTTTGTATTTTATTTCAGCGGTGTACCTAGAAAGTATTATTTATTTATTCATTTCAACATGGAAAATAACTCTTCAGCAGTACACATTGCAAAAATAAACAAAAAGACAAATGTTTTTACATTATGTTACGTTTCTTATTATTACTCATATGTTACCAAAATTCAATTATGATATGATAAAATCATATTTCTAAATTGTTTATGAAAACAAAACACACTTCATTATGAAATTAAATACACTTATTCAAAAATTCAATTATTTAAACACTGTATGATAGTCACCCAACTGAACACAGTTTCAAAAAAATTTCTTTCTAAAAAATGCTCCCCCCCCCCTCCGTAAAACCAGCCATTATGTATTACAGTGCTGCAGTTTGCACAATGCTTAACAAGCATGAGGCAATAAAATCACCATTTATGAACACCATCGCCCCCTTTACGATTCGTGCTGGATCTGCCCGAGCTTACACTTGACAAAACATAATAAATAAAGACAAAACTGGGAAAAAAACAGAGATCCAAAAATAAATAGACACAAAATAAACATGTGCTTCTAGAACCAGAAGTAAATATAGGTTTAGTCACAAGGCTAAAAACAGAATACAAATATACTAAAATTATATATAAATAGCCAGCAAAATTATTATACAACTGATTTTAAATGAAAAAAATTCGAACTTATGCTTTACAATATGCAAGAAATCAGATATAGAAATATAATAACATGTGATCACCATATGCTTTTTTGGAGCAAGAGCGAATAGGTATTAGGACGACAACCATCAGAAACTAATTGATTAGTTACTCCCCATGTCGCTAGGAACAGCATCTATACTGCCTGCGGCGACAGTTTTAGCTAGAGCTGTCCTACCTATCTATATGAAAATAATTTATAATCTAGCAATAATAAAAGTGGTGCAAAACCAGCGATTCCTCACCTAAATTAGTCCTATAGCCTCAAGGGCTGATCCAAATTATTTTTTCGGGGGGGGGGGGGCAACTACTATGCTGTTCATAGTAGTCAGTTCAATAGTAGTTTCGATTTTTAAAAACGATTTTCTTTCACATGCAGTTCTAGTGCATCATTGCCTTAAATTTGTAACTACACAAGTGCCTTTTATAACTACACAAACTGTGCGGACCTACACATTAAAAAAGGCCCTGCTTCGTGATAATATAGAGACTTCAAATAGGGTGTATGGGTAGATAGTTTGAAAGGAAGAAAGCATGTAATTTCAGACTTATAATATTTGCTACTTTAGGGGGTGCCACACACCAATAATTTTCAATTTTTCGAATAAATGAAACACGTTTCCTTTTAAATGTGATAGAGGCTTGATATTTGGTATATGAGCTAATCATCTAATAAAAAACCCAAGACGAACAGATTTTTCAAAAATGTTGATTTAAGAGGGTGCTCCACATGAAAACGTTCGAAAGATCAAATGATAAAATTGCATGCTTCAGTATGAGATAGACTTTAAATTTGGTGTATGGGTAGATAGTTCGAAAGGAAAAAAGTGAGCAATTTCAATTTCACAATATTTTCTTCTTTAGGGGGTTCCGCACTTCAAAATTTTTGATTTTCCGAATAAATGTGAAACATGAATTATTCAAAAATTTGTTATTCGGAGGGTTGCTTATTGTAGGATTGCTGATTTTCAATGGGTGTTTAGCTAGTATTTGATTAGTTATTCTGTAAAATACCTGTTTGGTGTTTTCTTCCATAAATGTCTATTTTGGAATTTCTTGTATTTTTTTTATGTTTTATAGTTTATTTATTTAGTTTCCTTAATTTTTTTATTTTTAACCAAGAATATTTTTTCATTTAGTTACGAGGTCTCTCGTTTCTTCAGACTCATTGAAACATGATGCAAAATCTTTTCTTTCCACTTTTGGGAATGCTATGAGATGGGAACATGGATATTAGCAGTTATTTGCTATTGTTCAAATTTTGATAAGATTTTAGTAATTGTCAATAGTTTTTTGAACGAAGCTGCATCTGTTAAAAATGCGAAACAAGTGCTTGACAGTTCCAAAGTACAGAATGAATTAACTTTGATTTTAACATATTTTAAAAAAATCAATCTCCTGCCTGTTGTAACTGCTTTAGGTATGTCCCCATATGCTTTTAGGTTACCCTGGAGGGGGGGGGGGGGAGGGGGTACATTATCCAACTTGGTATCAATCGAAATATTTTTTCAAGTCCTTTAAAATGAAGCGTAGCTTGTGATAATTATGATCATTTGGAACAACGATACAGATTTTTCAAAATTTTCTTGTGAAATTAAAAAAAAAAGAAAAGAAATTACAAGCTGTTTAAAAATGGATTTTGTTATGAGAAAGTTGAGTTGAGCCATACTCCAGTTAATTTTTTTTTTATTTGTATATGGATGTTTCAGAAAGCAGCACATATTGGCAGACAGTAAGTGTTATTATATAACAGATTCTTAGGGAATGTTTGTTCTGTCTATTATGTTAGTGATAGACAAGGGTAGCAACATATTGAAAGATGTTATATTAAAAATTGCCTGTAGATGTTTTAAATCAATATTTGATTAATTTATTTATAAAATTATTAATAAATTGCATGATATTCTGTTTTACAACATTTTATTTTAAAATGTGCCAATATTAGATAATCTATCAGCAGTGACATAACTAGTATTAAGTGCAGTTAAGCAATGCTTAAGGGCATAAGAAGCATAAAGTCCCAGAGCGAGCTGAGATATTTGATGTGCCCAGAAATTTTTTTATTGAAAAGTAAAAGTATTTTAACAGTTATATGTATTAAGTATGAATTGAGTTTAATTATTTATGACTAATTAAACATAATTTTATAATAATTAAACTGAATTTTAAGTACAAAACAATGTTACACAAAATATTCATTGTTGTTAAATATAAATAAAAATATTTCCCAAAGTTTGAAAAATGAATTGTCCTATTAAGTGCAAGGTCACATAATTGCATGTTCATATAACAATAGCTTTACACGATGAGCCAATGATTTGCTTAATCCTCGAAAGAGGAGGCAGCTTATATAGCTTCTTCTGATCCTTATTTTCCTGTTTTCATCATCATTCCTTTTTCAACATTATCTAGCCTTGCATTTGGGATAAATTCTTCTCTTCGGTCACCTTTCCGTCCCCCCTACATTGTATCAGTATTTGATTGTTTCCCTCATTGATTTGACACACTCCCACTTCTCCGGCCTTCCATCTCGTTACTCTATGTCTTTGGATGAGTCGGTTGGCCTGGGCTTTCGACATTCCCACTTCTAAATTAATTTAATTCTCTTTAGAAAACCCACATTTTATTATTTAAATATATCTAGTCTGACAGAGTTTAACCATGTCAAATACTCTTTAAGTTGTAAACTTCCTCATTTTTATAGCAATCCTTTCCTTCGATCTTCTCATTTTTTCGATTGGAGATTAAAGTCTGGAAATTCTTCTCAGATAGAGCACCCCTTCAAAATTTACATACCTTGAGCTTTGAATAGCTTTACTTTGCAATTGCCTTCACTTCACATCAATGTATCCACATCTAGGAAAATTTAGGGATTTAGGAAAATAACTACCAAATCTAGGGAAAATTTCTACTAAAGTGTAAAAATTTGGGATGTAAAAGTTTTCAGTTTTACATATAATTATTCTGATGTCATGCATAGCATTCAATCAGGTGGTTACCTCACGCTTCATGATGTCACATATCACATAACCTAGCAAATTTAACTATTCATAGGGACCTTTTTACATATTTTGCTAAGAGACTAAAATTCATAGTTCTCTAAAATTCATAGTTCATTCATACTGTCTATAAGGATTTGAAAATTTAATGATTTACATAAAAGCGTTTCCTAAATTAAATTTTTTATATTTTAAAATTTGTTTACATTATATATATTTTATTTTATTTTAAAATTAAAATGTTTATTGGAGGCACAAACTCATAATATCTTGGGAATAAAAACATTATTAGGCAATTTGAGGTTAGAATTGTATAGATATTTAAACCTTATCTTTTATTTTTTTACATCAGTTTACAAAGATAAGGATCTGTTGGATGATAAAACTTCTGCTATTGACTGTTTTGTACAAGAACTACAGTGCTTGCAATATATAGTGAAATTATTTTATATTTAGCATTGATGTGATATGTAAAATAAAATTTATTTTATATAAACAATTTTTGTGCTCAGATTGCTGAAAGAAAAAAATCTGAAAAATACTTGATTAGACAACATCATATAAAGGCTAAAGTATCAATTGGTTTCAAAAGTGCAAACGAGCCTTCTTTGTCAGGATAAATGATACCTTATTCAACCTTTATATACTTTTCTCTAACAAAATATTCATTTTTCAGATTTATTTACTTTAGATGTATATATTTGTTTCAGAAATGAATATTTATTAATAAATATAAAATAGTTGTGTTTAACCATTTTAATTTATTTTTCAATATTGTAACAAAGTTGGCCACGTTTGCCACTTTGAAACCTGGACTTATCAAAATTATGTACTTTGAAAAAGAAAAAAAAAATACCTGGAAGTCAGGAAATTTATACATTTTAGTCCAGTTTAATTTCTTAGACAAAGTTATTAATATATAATTAATAGGTCTTAATATATAATTTATAGTGCAAAAAATATTATAGTAATTATGACAAAATCTTATTTATAAAATGCCTATAATTAATAAACTATTTTGAAGTTATCATATTTTTCATTGAAAAGCATGAAAAAATTTATAATTATTGAACAAAATCATGAGCAAATTAAAAGTATTGAATTGGAGATATAAATTTTGAAGCAATTTTTAAACCAGATAGCGTTTCATTTTACCTTCATGCTTCAAACAATGTAATTAAAGTTAAACTCATTTCCATTCAGCAAACAGTAATCATTCTTTTTTCTTACAACATACCTACACACCAAAGTGAAATATATATATAGAGTAAAACCTTGATAAGTCGTCACTTAAGAGACCAAGAAATGTTGACGACTTAAGTAGAGAGTAACCACTGAAAGTACACAAGATGCATTACTGTAACGATCCATGTATATTTTAAAATTATCACTAAATATATTTTGACTGAAAGTTACACATGTCAATCAAATTAACTCTGAATTCATCATATGTAGTACCTTGAAATGATATAAGGTAATGTTGAATGGTTTCTAAGTCAAAGAACTTTTGTTTTATTAGGTGGTGAAAGAATTTCCTCATTTTTACTTTCATGCTTTCATTCTAAAATATTCTGTAATTAAATATTTTGTCACTTGAGAACATGCTGCAACTTTGTTATGCATATCTATGTGGCCATTTATGTTGGGAAAAATACATCCACTTTCCTTTACAATATCTAATAAATTCAATAAAGTGTGGGGGGGTGGGGTCCTCATTTTAGACTTCAATTGGTTCGTTATCAGACACAAACCCTGCATGTTTAAAGACGCTCTTCACTATCTTATTTGAGATTGAATTACAACTTCTGTTTCATACCTTTTCAACAGTGGTGAGTTATCCAGAATAGCATTTGTATTGGCAACAAGTAAATGAAGGTTTATTATATTGATTCTCGTCTATGGAAGCTAAATGGGACTGAAGAAAAATACTGACTTATCCGAAGTGCTGAGTTATCCATGTGATGACTTATTGAGGTTTTACTGTATATATTCTCAAACAAAAATTCAAGCATGTAAATAACATAAAAAACCCAATCTCTTAAAATATAAAATACCTGTAATTTTATTAAATATTTTTAGCAACATAGTATAATCTTTCACTTAAAAAATGTAGTATTTTTATAAAATTGTGCATTTTTAAAGGTGCCTTTTTCACACAAAAAACAGGAGAAATTTTTATAGTGTCATATTTCTTTTATTGCAAACACTATAATGAATTAAGTACTTTTTTATAATAGTGGCCCTCGTAATTACAATTATGCCAAGGTAGCAGTTACAATTTCACCAAGATCCATAGCGCGAACGTGTAATAGAGAAATAAGAATAAATAACATAACAATAAATAACATGATACTTGTTTGGTAAATTAAAGATTGTTAACAACATGTTTAAAAAAAAACAAAACTAATACGAAATCAGGAAAGTTAACGGAAAAGTAATATGACAATAATATAAACATGTGCTGTTTCTTTAGGACTGCAAAGGTACATTTTACAACCTACCCTGGCGATTTATCCTCGGGGGGCCACAATAATAAGGAAGTACCACAAATTACCTGACATTGCCCAGGCCCTAAATAAGTGCTCTCTACATATTGACATTCTGTGCAGGAGTAATACCTTCTAAATAAGCTCTTTTGAAATGTCCTAATAAATTCATGGGGTGCAGACAAATGGGAGATGCCAAACTTGACTTAAATTGAACACTATGTAGTGACAATAATATATGAAAATTTTCAATAATAAATTAAAATAGTTGTAACTGTGAAAAATAAAAAATAAAATATTCTTTTACAAAGATGAGTAAAATTTTAAAATTCTGATGTAGACAGCACATGGCTTTCCTTATATAATGCAATGAATCGACTTCTGACATTGTGAAAAAATTATAAGATCTAGTGCACAATGTTTTTAATGTTGAATTGTGCACTCTGCTTTTGCAGATAACAACATGTAAAACTCTTTTGAAGTACCCAATCACAACTCTAATAATTATCAGTAAAGCTAGCATCTGCAATAAGCAATATAGTCCATATTGTAAAATATTATTCATGAATTTGTCATCATTTTAGAAGTTATAACAATATTTTCATCAATCTGGAGCAAAATTTTGCCAAGTTGGTGATATTTTGCTAAATTAGTTGCCAAGTTTTGACAAGCATTACAGACAAATGGAGAACAGAGCATTTGTTATATATAAATGGCTGTTAGAGAACTGTTAGGCATCAAAAAGCTATTACATAAAGTTGAAACCCAGACCGTCCGACCTACCAGAAAGGTGTAAGGTAACTGTTTGGACGGTCGGGCTATTACATAAAGTGTCATACCTTGTTAAAGGAATGAAGTAGATCTATGTGAATATTGTTATCAAATTTATTGCATATATATATATGAAAAGTGAACATATTTCACAATAGTTTATACTTTTACAATTTTGTGATAAATTTATTTGAAAAAGTGCAATATCTCGGGAATGATTCATTCTAGCATTCTAAAATTTGTGTCAATCATTTTATAATGAAGAGTTACATAAGAAATAATTATTTATGTAACATTAATAAAGATTTTGATTTTATTCAAAATTTCATTCAAAAACTTGGGGTCTTCCAAACATTTGATTGCATTTTAAATCAATAGGCTTCCAGTATTCACTGATTGGTAATTTATTTTTTACCAAATGCTCCATTCGTTCATGAGATATCTTCACCACAAACTCATGAACATAAGCACATATACACACATAGAGACATCACCTCAAAAATAGTCGATTTGAGTTCAGGGATGTTTAAAATGTGTTCTTTTGTCGAAAACTCGAATTTGAAGTTTTGATCCTGTCATAATACTTTTCCTATACATTATACTATGTACATAAGTAAAGTAAAAATTAAATGTTCTCTCCACAAGTTTTCATTAGCTCAATGAGATTTTTGAGTCCAGTACTTATAATGATATAATTATGGCATGTTTAAAAAATCTAGATATCTCTAAAATTCAAGAAGTTAGCATGTTGGATTTTAGAACCGACTTCTAGTGCACCATTATTCTGAGACGGTTTTACAGCTGTTAACTTGCAGCATATCGTCTGCTATCGTTTGATTTAAAAATGGTGAAATTTCAGGCAAATTTTGACTATGTTCATAAATTTCAAACTAATCCGACTAAAAACACATAAATCTATGTGGGATGCACACATTTTGCATAGTGTACAATAGACCCTTTGAGTCTAAAACTGTTATTTACAGTTTTACAGGCTTTTCACTGTACCTTATTTAAAGAGTCCTATGACATTATTAATTGCATTCAGCCAGTATCGCCTACGGAAGAATTAGGTAAGATAAATGGGAACCTGGTGGTCAATGGGGACATGTCTAGTTATGATAGTGGCGTCTTGTGAGCAACATGTAGAGGGAGACGCACATCTATGTATTTATGTATATATATCCTTCAGTTTGTGCCAACTACGTCTTTTAGACTTCGAGTTCGTCCTTTGTCTGGCACTGATAAATTGGTTCCGGCATTACCTCGAAACAGCTATATGCCAAATTATTATTTTACTTGTGCTGATATATGTTGTGCAAGTTTCCTTAAAATGAATAAGAGCATGCAACCAGCTATTGCAACCATGGAAATTATTTGAATACATTTTTAAATAAATTTGTATCAAATTTGTAAAAATTAGATACTCTCAGTCGTATGCATGTGTAGTATTTTTTTTATGATTAGAGCAACCATTTTTACACCCAAAATGCACACAATTTTTCTCGTATACACTCTATGGCTAACAGTTTTGTACCTGACCATCCTTGTAACCCAAACAGTAAAATAATTAGAGAGTGAAAACCAAATAAATCTACAGCTGTTTATATGTAGAAACCAAAGAAATATTTTTAGTACAAATTTAAGAATGAATTTAGAATTTACAGAAAATTTTTATGCTTTATGCTTATCTCTATTCGTCTTTAAAATGATACTACGATAAATGAGCTCTGCCTGCTAGCAGTCACTATATTTTTATAGCAATAAGTAGTTAGCCCGTTGCCAAGGTGCAAAACTTGTAAAGCAACAAAAATGGATCAAAGTTTAGAGTGAGCAGATCGAGTGGGTCCATTGTAGAGTAGAAAATACAGTGTGAAAATTGCATCAAAATCGGAGCAAGACTCACTAAGATAGATAAAAATGTAAATATGAAAAAGAGGGGGTCTCCCCTCTTCCACCACTGTTGTTTCATATTACATAATAACAGACAATGTTTGTGTGTCGACGTGTGTGTGTAAAGGCTGCAGCGGAAAATGTAAACATCGTACGGCCTTGAAATGTCGTACACTGATATTTCAGAAACCAAGGCGATGCATTTTTTGTAAAACCGAAATATGAAATGAGGCTACTTAAAGTAAAGTTATGCCCAGGGGTTGACACAATAAGGTTGTATATCTAAGTGATTGCCACCAGAAAAATCTAAATCGCTCAATTAAAAGGCGAATTAAGAAATTTGGGGGGGGGGGGGGGGAGAGCTAACTGAAATGAAAGTTACGCCCAGGGAGCTGACACAATAAATATGTATATCCAATTCACATGTACAAATGGTGCCGGGACTATAGCCACCAGCTGAGTCAAAATCATTCAATTAGAGGGGGACTACTTAAAGTAAAAGTTGCGTCCAGGGGATTGATACAAAAGAGATGTATATTCAGATGGTACAAAGACTGTAGCTACCAGAAGATTCAAATTCGTTCAATTTAGAAACCGAGATGTAAAACCGAGATGTGTACCGAGATGTATATTCAGATGGTACAAAGACTGTAGCTACCAGAAGATTCAAATTCGTTCAATTTAGGAACCGAGATGTAAAACCGTGTGGGCTAGTTAAACTAAAAGTTACGTTCAGGGGGTTTGAATAAAAAAATATGCATGTCCAGACGATACATGTATAGATAGTGCAGAGACTATAGCCACCAGTAGATTCAAAATCCCTTAATTAGGAAGTGAGATGAGAAAATTTTGGACTACCTCAAGTAAAATTTACACCCAGGAAGTATTGGAGCAATATTTGTCTTCAATGAAATTAGAAGCAAAACCAGGGGGATTGAGTAGTTGCCGGTGAAGGGGAGGGGGGAGATTTTAAGGAAAACAATATCAGATCAAAGAATCAAGTATCAGGTTGAAAATTGATTTTTAACATTCTTTAACAAATATTTATAATTTTTTCAATCTTTAATGTTAAATAGCTGAGTAAGCCAAGAGACCCACCCCCTCAGACAACACATTTCTGAAAGTGCCACTAAATATCCACGGGTATGACACAAATACAATTCTCGTGACTTTTAAACAATTAAGAGGTCAAATGCATTGAAAGTCATTACAAACAAAGCATAGAACTACCCTACATCAGAAATGACCCCCCCCCCCCCCCCCGGGGCTTATGGAGCGAAACGGTTTCATTAAGTAATATGGTCAAAACTAAACTGAGTGCCCCAAACAATGCATTTTACTACCAAAGACGAAGAATAGAAGCCCCCAAAATACCATAAATAACCCTCACTTATTCAATTAAGTAAAAAGCACAAAATATGTATAGAAACATTTTTGAATTTCTATTTTCTGTATCTAATGCTAACTTATTTCATCATGAACCAAAACTGAAAGAACTAGGTCAATAGAATAAATAAAATAAATCAAAATTACATAAATATAGTAATTTATTTTCAAATATTTATTTAAACATCCAAATTTATTATTTTAAAAAGAAGAGAGAGAGAACACACATTTATTAAGAAAAATTAGAGGCCAAATTAGCGAAACTTAGCCAATTCCAGTCAGTTGTTCATAGTATTCGTTTCTTCTTTGGCGAAATGCGCGGAAACCGACACGGCTCACATTGGATTGCAATATTGCAATGTCTGTTTTTTAACTCAAATTTCTATTGTCGTTATATTAACATACCATTTGTTCTATCAGCCAGAGGCGATAAAAGGAAGCGACACTCATTAAAAATCCCTCGTCTTTCCCTGTAATGCAGTATTTTTTCCTATAGATTTAACATGGTATGAAAAGAGCACAGAAGACTTTTTTGGGAGTCAAAGCTTTAGTGCTGCCATCTAGTGACAATTTCATCACCTATTTCCAATAATTTGACTTTCGGTTGAAATAAAATTCAGATAATTTCCTTAAAAATTGTAATTAACCTATATAATTAAAATAATTTGAGGTGCTTGATCAAGGGGGTCTGCATGGCTCGTCTGAATAACTGCCCCTGAGTTATGATAACTGTTTGTTGTAGGGTAGGTGGCCTAGAAATTTGTTAAAAGCCCCATAATTTCTATGCATAGCCCCCCAATTCAGTTTCAGTCATCAACAGTTTATCATTAATTCGTGATCAGATATATTTTAAGTTTGGTTTTACATCTTTCTGTTATGCCACTTTCTTTCACTCTTCAAATATTTGTATGAAATACATACTCTTATAGACTCTAGAGTCTGGTTAATTAAAACGTCAGAAGTGCTGAAAGGATTAAATTTAGCATTTTCATGAAAGTATGAAAAGATGCTCTTTTCAGCATTTTTCAATCCTTACAATACTGCACTACGTACGTTTTAAAGCCTTTGTTACCATGTTAGGAGATTTTATATTTCTATCAATATAAAAAATAAATCTTTTTGTAGGGATCGGAAAGTTTGTGTAAGTTATGAAAAAATTAAAATCAATGAGATTTTATTGGATTAAAAAATTATTTTGCTATTTTTTTAAAAATTTACAAATGAAAATTAAAAGTACTTGTGTAACATAAAATTTCTATAGGTACACAAAACAAAATGAAGCTGAATCTGGTGATTGGGAAGTTTAAGCTTCATAGTAAATTTGCCACTGGCCTAACTTATGCCATACCAGCAAGCATCTTTTTTTCATTGGCATGATGTTGTAGAAAGTTTATTTATCAGCATGAGTTGTATAGTTATGCTTGGTAAGGCTAAATTTATAACGAAATTTTTTTTGGCATATCTGGCAAAAATATGGTTTTTCTTCCGTGTGAGTACGCATATGAGAACTCAGTTGGGCTTTTTGATTGAAACCTCTCTTGCATATCTTACATTTGTGTGGTTTCTCATCAGTATGAATAAGCATGTGAGTTTTTAATCCAGAACTATATTGGAAATTTTTGTTGCAGATGCCACAAATATACAGTTTTTCGCTAGTATGAACACTATAATGACTCTTTAGACTCGATTTATATACAAATCCTTTCTGGCATATTCCACAAACAAATGGTTTGTCACAGATATGTACATGAGCATGTAAATTTAAAGATTTTTCATCTATGAATGTTTTCTGACAAACCTTGCAAACAAATGGTTTTTCACCAGTATGAGTATGCATGTGATATGTCAAAGACTGTTTATGAGTGAACCTTTTTTGGCACAGATTGCATAAAAACGGTTTTTCTCCAGCATGACTACGAAGATGATAGTCCAAAGAACGTTTAAGAGTAAAACTTTTCTGGCACAGGTCACAAAAAAATGGTTTTACACCTGAGTGAGTATGCATATGAGTATTAAGACAAGTTTTATCACGGAATTCTTTCCAGCACACTTCACAAATGTATGGTTTGTCACCAGTATGATGATACATATGATATTCTAATGCTTTCTTTTGAACAAATCCTTTTTGACATATTTCACAAATGAATGGTTTTTCACCAGTGTGAGTACGGATATGAGTTTTCAAGGAACTTTTAGAACTGAGAATTTTTTGGCATATTTCACAAGCAAATATTTCTTTTTCCTCAGTATGGGTACGCATATGAGCATTTAAAGTACTTTTAGCACAGAATTTTTTCTCGCATATCTCACAAGAAAATGCTTTTTCACCAGTAGAAGTATGAGTACGCAAGTGACTTTTTAAGTTAGGTTTATGATTGAATCGTTTATCACATACTTCACAAATAAATGCTTTCTCATCAGTATGAGAAAGCATATGATATTCATAACCACTTCTATGAAGAAATCTTTTGTGACATATCTCACATGCATATGGCTTTTCACCCTTATGCATTAGAAGATGAGATTTTAAGCTCCTCTTACTTTTGTAACTTTTTTGGCATACTTCACAATTAAAAGGTTTATCAATATCAGAAAGAATGGCATCATTAAAGCTAATCTTATCATTATACTCCGTTTCATCATACATTTTGAAAAAAAAAATGTTTTCACTATTATTTCTAAGCGAAGTTCAATAAAAAATATATATACATAAGATATATCTCCATACATAAATGTTGAAGCAAAATTTTCTTAAAAATTATGAGTATATGATAGCAATAAATTAAATAAAATTGCTAAAATTATTCGAGCATTATAGGCTCTAAATATGATAAAATAAGCTGCTTATAACTATATGCAGCAAAGGAAAGACAACCTTTGCTTTTTACTGAAAAGTATCTGGAAATCTAGCTAAAAGTATCCATGTATAGCATATATCGATTCCAAAAGGTATTTAAATTTATTTGTAAAATTTTATGTGACTGATAAAGTGATTTCTACATTATATATTCTGGGTTTCAAAGTGAAATTGCAGAGTTACTTTAAAACAAAAACCATTCAATGGTTTCTCTCAAACAATATTATTTTAAGAGAGTACATATCATTTGAATTGTACATTTCTTTTGTTTATATTTAAATGAATAATACGCATGAAAAGTTTTTAACTTTTTTTTATGTTAAAAATGCATATTAAGAAAAACAGAAGAGCAGACAGAATGTCAAAAATGGGTTAAATAATGAATCGTTCTCAGGTTCAGTGAAATTGTAAACTCATTCCGGTTTATTGGAGCTTTATTTGTTTCTATACAATATGTTAGATAAATATCAGTAATAATCTCTTTTGGTTATTTATTTTCTTCTGAAATTTTAAGGTATTTAAATGGTAATATGGGCTCGCCAAGAATATATGGTTATTATTCGTTGAAGCAGAAGCAGACAGAAAACATCTCGATGTAATGTTTATCTGCTGACTGACTGATGCAACCATGAAGTAAGAAGCTACGTCGGGTTGCAGTAAATGCTTCAATACAGTTTTTCAAATCAAATCGAATCAAAGAGGCTATATTATACCAAAGATTATATGAAATATGCTAAATTTCGAACCTTATGAACTTAACCAAGGAGATTTAAATATATTTAAATCTCCTTGGTCTTAACGTGAGATCTTAGTGGCGATCCCCAATATTCAGAGGGTTGGTATTTCGGTCAAAGAACATGTTCGGAGGTCAAATTGAATTTATGTTGTAACAGTTTTCTAATTTTATACTAGGGAATAAGTTGAGTTTAAATAATTCGTTACTGCTTACTAAGCTACTTAATTTTACGTTCTGAATGAAATTAGTTAAACTGAGTTTTTTATGGGCCAAATAGTTGACTTATAATATTAAAAATGTTGATGCAGTTTTGTCTCGCACATAGGGCAAAAAGTGTTTTTGCATTAGCCTTTAGAAACAATTATGCATCGCATGTTGTCTCCAGTTATAGAAAATATTCTATAAAGAAATTCAATTTTTCCCTGGCGAAGAATGTCAAAGGTTCTGTAAGGTTTGTCTCGCGTCCAGCGAAGTTGGCATCCAATCCAAAATTTAGCATCCAAGCGTCCAGTGAAGTTAAAAGGCTCTTGAATCTCTCTAAAGTAGTAAAAGGGAAATTAGCTGGTAATTTTATTTTATTTCTCTCCCTGTCAACTGTATAACGTTTGTTAATAATTGTATGTAGTCGCTACATTATAGGGTGCCGAACCATTATAAACACTTGTAACTAATTTCTAATAATAAATCTTAATCGTTTCATCGTCAATAAATCATAGTTTCTCGCAAAATCTTTAAATTTATAATATACATTTATTGAAGAATTAAAATATAATAAACAAGGCCCAGTGAACAGGGAGATACAGACTACTACCTCTGAATTCTTTTTTTATCCCTTGTTATCTAAATAAGTCCATATGTAAACATGACCAATGACTCCAATGTGAATATGTAACTCCATGTAAATATGACTCTAATGTCCATATGTAAACATGACATGACTCTAATGCAAGATACAATATGTTCTGAGGAAGCGGCCTTACTATTTTACATATAAGAAATTGCTTTAGATTCATGAGGAAAACTATGGGTTTTAAAGTGACCTGCCTTTAATCCGAAGTGTGCCGTAAAATCCTATTTAGAAAGATTCAGATCCATAAGTTCTATAGGTCACATATCCTCAATACCAAAGTTGGGCAAACTTATTTACAGGGTGTGTGTGTGGGAGGGTGGGGGTCTAAATGAAGAAAAATCTTTTTTGTCTGACCAAAGACTTATTTTCATTCAGATTGAGCTTCCAGCATATTTTCATAACCTGAGTTAAATTATGAGGTGATGCTCATCAGTAAGATTGCTTTTAAGATCAATTTTACTATATTTCATGGTTAAAACATTTGTTTTGCAGGAATATGAGGATGCAAATAGTACCATATTTTTTAGCACTGTTTGTCAAGCTCGGAAATGTTGATTTTGACATGGAATTTTTAAAAATGCAGTTTGTTGTGTAGGCTGTATTGAACATATTAGCAGCTATAATAGACTTTAGTTTGCTCCTCACAATATTTTTCTCCTTCCAGTAGCAGGTCAATTGGAAAATCATTAGTTCTTTCTGGTGCAGAACCATACAAATACAACATTTCGAATTCAGATTTGCTAGTAGATTTGCATCTCAATCTATACAAAGAATGCACTAGGCCAACCTTAAATTAATTTAATATCGCTCTTCTAATTTTGTAGGCATAATCTTTCTTGTAGTATCTCACCTTAGAAGATGTGTAAAGGCAGTCAGTGCCTCTGCACTTTAACTTTTTTAGCTAAAGCACCAGCCCCTTCCGAAGTGAAAATCATCCAATAAGTTTTCTGGAGATGACATTAAAAAAAATGTAATTTTTGTTAATTATTAATTATAAATAGAAATATATCGTAAATAGAAATTAGTTATAATATTAATTATAAAGATATTTTATGTATACATATAATTTAAAAAAAAATATTTATTTTTTCTTTTCCATTTTTAGGTGCTGTATTACTTTTACTAGTATCAAGTGCTGTGAGCATGTCTGTTCCTTTTTGCATTGGCAAACTCATAGATATTATGGTTTCATCTGAAAGTGATATCAAAACTAGTTTGGTAACTATTTGTCAAATATTAGTTGCAGTATTTGCTCTTGGGGCAGCAGCAAATTTTGGAAGAGTTTATCTTATGAATATATCATGTAAGGCTAGATTTTATACCAACATTTTATTTTTATTTTAAATATTTTATATATAATTTTAAATTGTTTTAAAAATGTGAAACATTAAAGGATCATATTTCCTGCAACTTCTCTTCATATTTATTCTTTGCATATATTCTTAGTTATACTCGGTGTTCACAAGAAATTTTTATTTTATACAGGAGGGTAAAAATTGGTAAAAATACTCATTAAGATAATGTTAAAGGGTATTTTTTGATTTCAAGGGGTATTGTCTGAAATCATGGGTTACTGCAATATTTTCAATTTCATCTAAAATCATGTGTATATATATATATTAATACATGTTTATAGATAAAATTTATCTTGTATTTCAGAAACAAGCATTTTTGTGTTAATTTCGTTTAAAATATTAGGACATGATAATGACTTTTTTCGAAATGAACTATTCTTAAGCCTAGAGCACTCTTCCACGTGCAAGCTTTAATGCTTGATTATTTTGGTATTCCTTTTTTCTATTCCTCTCCATTGACATTTGTTGATTATTTTTAGCTTTCTGAACTGTAATATGTATTATAATTTCCTCTTTATTATTGAATTTAATTTTATTGCATTGTATTCTGTAGGCATAAAATTTTTTTTTAAGATAGTGTATTATGAGTTACTTCTTCCATTCTACCATTGGATTTACTATTTTAATATTTTTATATATATATATATATATAAAATTATTAAAATGTATAGTGATTTAAGTATTAAATATATATATTTTAAATTTCCATATATTGTGCTTATTCCAAAATTTCACAAAAATCCCATTAAATTTAGAACAGTAACTAGTGGGCATAATACTTACTCTACTACTGCGAGTAAATTACTTCTAAATTCTTTAAATCAAATAAATGGTAGTTTACGTCAGTCTAGCAATAATTACCTTATTCTAAATAATAGTAAAGAATTAAAGAATAGATTAACATCTCTTAAAAAACTAATAGGATTTCAAAATTTTGATTTTAAAGGTCTTTTTAATAACATCAAGATCTCAGACCTGTATGATGTAATTTTAGCTCTATACAATGCTTATATTACTAATCTTTCAACTCAAACCCGTTTTATAAATTTTCCTAAACTTCTTCGCTTTGTTATTTTCAATAATTATATTTTTCAAAGAAATAAATTATACCTACAAGTCTCAGGAGTTCCACACGGTGGCTGCAGTAGCAGTATGTTAGCTAATTTATATCTTTATCATTATGAACAGTCTTTTACATCATTAGATTATACATTATACAGATATGTTGATGATCTGATTTGCTTAGTATATACTGAAAATTGTGTCATAGATTTCTATCCTGACAATTTGGAATTAATTCCTAATGAAGCATAAAAAAGACTTTTAATTTTAACATTAATAAAATCTTACCATTTAATTCCTGCAACTTGATTCTATTGTTTAGAAATATTATTCTTAATCAGCTTTTTAGAATTTATAGATTATCTGATAAAAAATTTCATGCTTTACATATTGATAATCTAAAAATTACCAGCAATTTATATAAATATCCAGCATATCTAGTAAATGGTATTGTTAAAAAGTTTGGATTAACTGAATATTCGTGATTTCTCTTTTTTGTATCTTATATTGGCCAGACATCAACATTCTCTTGATTTAACATTACATTGTATTTACATCCCCTTAAATATTAGCCTCACTGTTTTCGATTATACGCCCCATTATTTTGTAGCTCTTACTGTAGAATATCATCTTTTATTGCCTTTTCGAATTACTGTTATTTGTTTCATACGACTGGCAAAAGTGAATCTCTACTTTCAACCTTTGGGATTGGCAACACTGGGCGCTTTATTTTGGGCTCCAATGGTTAGCACATTTGCAGTTTTTTTATTCCAGGTATTCTTGTTTCCTTTATTATTTTTCTATCTTTATGTGTGTTGTCCAAGTTATTAGAGTATATAAATATTATCTATCTCTAATATCAGAAACACACATTTGTGTTCATTTTGATTACATACCTTGAATCTGATGAAGAGTTTTTTCAAAATGAACAATTCATTTATTTAGGCCTAGAGCTTATCCACGTGTATAGTTTTAATGCTAGGATTTTATTAGTTTTTCCAATTATCGATTCCATTCCATTGATATTTGTTGATTATCTTAAGCTTGATGACTAGCAATTTGTATTTTTTTCCATTTGATGTTTTTCCATTTGTATTTTTTTCCATTTGGCAATGGTAGATCATATCTTTTTCCTTTGTGAATGGCAACACTGGTCTCTTCATTCTAGGTTCCCGAGATCGATAGGTTCATGTATTTTTTGAGTTAAATTCCAAGTATCCTTTTTTCCTTTTATTTTTTCTTCTTTATGTATGTTGTCCAAGTAGAAATAGTTTATAGATATAATCTATCTATTTCTTCAGAAACATACATTTTTGTGTTTGCTTCTACAGGACACTTGGACTTGAAAAAGAGTTTTGAAGAGTGAACAAATCCTGATTTAGGCTTAGACCTTGTCCATGTGTATAGCGTTTGTTCTTGGATTTCGTCTGTTTTTCTTTTATCGATTCCATAGCATTGTTTTTTGATACTTTTCTTTGAATTGATGATTCTAAATTTGTATTTTTTTCCATTTGCTTGAAGATTTGCTGATTTATACTTTTATTTTCTAAGCTTGTTAGAAAGTTAGGTTTTTCGAGTTACAGCTTCTCACTTCCCTTCATTGGATCTTCAAACCTTTTTATTATATATATATATATATATATATATACATAATTGATAAAAATCTGATGCACTAGTTGCATGACTTTCCTCACAGGCTGAGATTCATATTCTTTCTTTCATAATTCATTAAAGAGTTTAATTGCACAAAATAACCACAACACCACCACCATTATTATGGATAATTATTTAAAATTACACTGAATTTGCAGTCACTAACAGTCACTGAATTTGCATTTGTCAACTGGATGTCAACTATTTTCAAAGGAGATATTGCCCCTATTCTACACTTTGCAGGAGCAAACTTTCACAGTCTGTCCCTATACCCAATAGCCTACTAGCAGCTTTAAAAGTTTTTGATTTTCATTCCTAGTAGTATAAGATCATTTTCTCTTTTGTTGAATTTTAATAATGCAAGGAACCAAATCTGAGCTGTATTAATTATGAGGTAAATACTTGATTTGAGATTTAATTGATTGTATAATGCAGTTTAAAATGTCGAAAACCCAGGCTGACCGACTCATCCAAAGACTGAGAGCAGCAATTTGGGCGGCCGACAGTTTAAAATGTTAATTTTATTTTATATGCAGTTTAAAATGTAAACAAGCTAAATGATTTCAATCGGACATTTAGAATTCTAAAAGTCTGAACAGTTGTAATCATGAAAACCTAGTTTTCATAATTTTTAATTGTTTATAACAATAGCTGCTAAAGACTGTTTATAAAAATCAACAGTAAGGTTTATCCTCATCTTGGATCATCTTTTGATGTTTCCGTGAGTAACCAATCAAAGAGAAATTAGTTCAACCAATAATCTTTGTCTATACTGGCAATGCAAAATTTTATTAATTATTATTTAACTAAGGCATAAATCAAAAATCTAATCCTGTCTTGAAAGTCGTCCAGTCTGCAGGTTCATATTAGTCTATATTTAAAATTTTAAAATTGTATGTTTCACCCATTCATAATGTTTTTGTATGTTTATGTCTGTTTGTGATGCAGCATCAAAAAATATCAGGATTTTTTTAAAAATTTATTAGTTACTAATCAACAGTATCACTTATATTGCTACAAATTTGATTAAATATTTCCTATTTGCTACTCAAACCTTTTTCTTAACAAAATAAATGGTGATAATTATACTTAAGAATATGCATTTCTAGTGAATTGGCAGGCCTTTTATCATCCCATAAAAATGTCACTTTGCCACTGATGAAGGGCATAGTAATGCCCAAAAGTGCTATGGCTGTATAATTTTAGTATGAAGTTCTTAACGGAGATTTTTATAAGACTTTTAATTATGGTCAATGCTTCGTCTGACTTTATTTTTAAAGTATTGATTATGTTGATGTGTTTTCATACAATTTTAGAAAAAATATTAGCCCAAAGAAAAGTTTAATTTTTTAAATTCAATGTCAAATTATAGATTCTGTAATTTTGAACCTTCTTGCCCCCAGTAATAATTTGTCGCATATTAAATTAAAAATCATATTTGAATCTTTCCTATCATGCCAACTTTTTACATGTTGGTTAATTCCAAAGGAAATTGTGAATTTCTAAGCATTATGAAAACCAAGAAAAGTTTAAATTTTTTATAAATTTTGATCTTTTCCCTCAATAACTATAAAGTGTAAAATTTTAACAGCTAAAATTCTGGGATCTTTCTTTACACATTCAAAGGGATATGGGTGTCAAGTTTTAAAAAGAATCTAGGATGGTGAGATAAAATTTTCTATTTTGTTGGTTGATTGGACATGGAATTTCCCAATGCTGGTTATGGGTTAGATATAAAAGTAGTTGAACTATTGGTCAATAACACAAATACTAATTTTGGATGCTTAAGGAAGCATTGATGCAAAATTCACATTTTGGAATTTTCTCTCCTTTATTCTTCAGAATTTTGTGCTTACGATGGAGTTAATTTTATTCAGTTTGGATGGCTTATTTCTCATAAATATTTTTAGCATTCTCTGTTATCCTCTATTCCTTAAACTAACAGTTTCTGACATTTATGCCCTATTTTCACAGCTTCTACTTTAGATATCTCATTAAAATTTTTATGGTCTGCTTTTCATATCTAAATCAACACTTTAACACAGCAATGTTAAAAAAAGTATTACACTTTAGCAAAACATGTTTATATTCCTTTGTGGAATATTTTGTGAAAATTTCTAAATCAAATTTTTTCGAAAAGCCTGTGTAGAAATGTATATAAAAGACCAGAGTTATTTGGGGAAATAAAATTGAACAAAATATCTCTTCTATTTTCAGAGAAAAGTGAAAAAATGTTAGCCTGATGGGTGTTGGTGCCCCCCTTAAATGGTAGGGAAGGCCAAAAATGGTTTGTCTCAGAAAATGTAATTTTTCCTTTCTTTGTATAAATATAATGTAACCTTTGTTTAAATGTTGTATGGTAAAAGTATATATATATATATATATATATATATATATATATATATATAGCTAATAAATGTGCAATTTTGTTAGGCCAAAGAGTTGTCAATGACTTAAGAAAAAGGACATTTTCTTCCATTGTATGCCAGGAGACTGCTTTCTTTGATTCTAACAAGACTGGTGAATTAATCAACAGGCTATCTTCTGATACTGCTACTGTTGGTTCATCTATAACAAATAATATTTCTGATGGATTGCGATCACTTTTTTCTTTCATAGCTGGAGCATCTTTAATGGTAACATTCTTTAAGTTTGTATTGTAAATGCTTTCTTTCTCTTTACATATAATATAGAGGGAAAAAAAATCCCCATTTGATAAATTTATATCTTTTGAACATACCTGAATGCATGGCTAGGAGGGGCGGGGAAAAGGAGGGTGCCATGCAGAACCAGATCACTTTTAAAACTAATGCACCCGGTCTGAAATAACTTACTCATCAGAGAGATAAGTTTAATTGGAAGCTAAAATATGATGAACCATCGGAAAGGCTACCAAAATATGTAGTGGATGTTATGAAGAAATGAAACAAGGATCTTTCTCCTAACATTTTTATCTTACTGTATGTCTTGTATTGGGAGCATTAGTTAAAATTTAATTTCCAACATTAAAATGACTATAAAGTTATTTTAAATAGCACAAGATTATGGTTTATTACTCATATTTAGGCTAGTAATTATTTTGTGCAATGAATTTTTGAATTTTTTTTCCATGAATTTTAGGTTTTTTTTTTAAAATTTTGCAGATATTAAATATAAGCTTGAATTTCAGATTTTTTTTCCTTTTGCCCAATTTTTATTATAATTTTTAGTTTATTGTTTCAGTGTGAATTTCAATGACTGTTTTTGTGAAATTTCATGAATATCAAATATATCTTTGGACCTTTTTATAAAACTAAATAATATATATGACGGAGTAATATAATATAAAGTGCATGTAAAAGAAGTTTATGTTGATTTATGTAGTGCAAAAAAGGTTCCTTATTATATAATGTCGACATCTGTTGTCTATTTGTACCCAGTGCCAATAGTGGTCAATTCTTTTATAAATTTTAAAATATATTACAGGACAGTAGATATTGCATTAAAAAAACCTGTATATACAGTATAATGTAATGAAAGTATTGATCTTATGTAACGATATTGATAACACTACCAAAATGTGAATTATTTATAAAATTAAGTATTAAAAAAAAATTGTAATATGATTATTGAGTTATACAATAGTTATTTGTAATGTACTGCTTCTTAACTTGTACACTTTTTTGAAAATGGGGTAAATCCTTGTCCATTAAATTTTGACTTACCCTATGACAACCTGGTGAATTTTGCCTTTTTTCCTGCAATAAAATTTCTACCCTACTTATTTTGATCGGATACATAAATGAATGAAGGTGCCATAAACAAATGCATGGTTTGCACACAAAGAAAAAGTTTGAGATTATCTTGCCTTTAAAGTTATTGAACGGTTACTAAATAAATAGTTTTAATGTAATTATTGATACATTTATATTGGTTATATCCACAAAAGATGAAAAATATGATTTAATTCAATATACACTCTTATAAGATTATATAATGGATTTATTTCTAATAAAGCCATATGTAACAACAACCTTTCTAAAAATTGCATCAAATATGGGTGGAGTAAAATGATTTCTGTTTGAAAAGGGGATGGGGCATTCAAATTTTCTTCCTTGATGCTTTTGGGCCTTTTAATATTGCTATCATTTTGGGTCCCCTCTTAAATTCTTAGCTATGGCCTGCTTGAATGCAAATCAACAGTTTTTCTAAAGAAGTGAGTTTTCTGTATTCTTGTGAGAGACTCACGCTGTTTCCTGAATTTTTACCCCTTTTTGAATACAGCATGCATCACTGCATCAAATAATAGAAATTGTGCAAGAATTGGGTGGGAAGGGGGTGAATGAATCCTTAGATCGCTACAAATTCTTCTACTTCTTAGACACTCTTAGTAGTCTGAAATGCAAAGTAGGAAAAATCTTGTTATCGGAACAAAATTCTGGTCATTTAAAGGGAGAGTAAAATTAACATGCCAATAGAGTTTGAAATCCGTTCCAGAAAAAAGTAGTCTTTAAGAGGAGTGGTTTTCTAATAGGATGTTTGTTAACGATTCACTATATGTATTTTCTTTTCTTGCATAATAAAATATATTTGTCTTTGTGTAGTCTGTAGCAGAAAATTTCGGACAGTGCCGAAATTGGTTACAGAGGTACTTCAGCTTTGCATATGATGCACTGTAACAAGATTTTTTTTTTTTCACTTTTTGAACTTTAACCATTTTTTGTAATTTTGTTTAATTAAATCTATTCATTCATGGCTCGTGCAAACAATGTTTGTGTGCATGTGTTTTGATTGTCTAATTATTGTCCATCATTTGCAGCAAAGAATAAATTTAATTTGATAAAATGGCACAGAATGGTAGAGTTTAAAAATTCACTAATTCTGAATTAATTCGAAATTTTAAAAATCTTAGAGGTGCACATTACGGGGTTGTGAAGCACCTATGTAGCAAATTTTACCAGATGTTTCAATTTTTCAGATGTTTCAATTTTCCACTACAGACGACAAACATCTTCTTTTATTATGCAAGAAGATGGAGAAGTGATTGCAAAAATAGGAATGGTTAATATCTGAACATCAGGAGTCTATTTATGAAGAGGGATCCCAAACTCTGAATTGAAATTTTAAGCAGTTTTTTCTAATATGGCATTGTGGCTCTGAATTTTTTGTTAATTGTAGTCCATTGACTCTAAATCCTGCTTAAAGCTTTTTAAAATATGCTGCTGCTCGACAGTTTGATAGATGCTGAGATATTTTATATTTTGCTGTGGTCAGATTATGGTGTGTTTAAAAAATATTGCTCAACTAAATATCTTTTTAACAATTATAGATGCAGATCCATGGTTCTAATTTAAGAAAGGCTTCAAAAGATAGACTTTCTGACTACGATAGTTTTGGTAGACTTATTTTAGTAAAAAGGTACAAAATTTAACTTTATGTGGTCCCCCTACAAATTAAGTTCCAGTTAACAAATTGTGCCTTGTTTATTTAAACATCTAAAAGAAAAGTTATCTTTCTGCAAATTGACCTTGAAATTTTTTTCAAATTATAGAACTTAAATCACTTTTATCTTATCAGAAGGAATGAAAAAAGCAGATTTCAGGGGTTGTACAAAAATTGAATTTCATTAGATAAAATTTCCATTCAAAAACTTGCATGCATACCTATCATTAGCAAAAGTTTCATATAGACCCCAATTATCCGCCAAAAACAGTAATTGATGATATTTTTAGTAATTTTGATCATATGACAATGGAACTTTTATTTGACTAATTTGTTTATGGAATATATTTTTAATTGAATTATTTTCTATGGGGGTTTGTATAAAAAGTTACATTTTGTGCATTTTTACTAAAAGGTGTCATATGACCAAACTTTGCATGCAGTGATAGTCTGCAATAAGGAAAGCATTTTTTAAATTGAAACTATGGATCTACAACAAATCATTCAAGAAGTATGGCGTTGTGCCATCTTTCTGAAACAGCCTTTAGTGTATATTGCAAATAGATGCAATGCTTCATGTATATATGAATTCTTTTATTTAAATAGATCTATACATGTCCTCAACTTGCATCTCTTGGTTTGATAACTGTGGCACCTGTAGCTGGACTAGCTGTAATTTTTGGAAAAATTCTAAGAAAGAACTCTCAGAATGTTCAAGATGCTCTTGCTAGTGCAACACAGGTTATACATTCATCTTATGGCTATTATCTTCAATTGTATATAATTAATGCATTGAATTGGATGAAATGCAGGTAGTCTTAGATTTCCACATGTTTTATCTAACAAACTTTGGTAATCTCATTTTGCATGAATTGTATATCAAAGATTTGTAATTAAATTATTTTAAGATCTTTAATTTATAATTTACCCGTTCAAGATTGTAAATGCACAAATTCTTGAACTGTATTGTTTTAATTCTAATTTCAGATTAGTGAAAAGTGGATAATTAAAGACTATTTTAATACAGGGTGATTCGAAATTCTCTGGCCAAACTCTAAAATGAGGTAGGGAACACTAAAGAAAAATCATTTTTGTTTAATAAATATATGCCCACAGACATTGCCCTTTAATGCTAGAATGCATTGTTTTCAGCCCATAACTTGGAAAGTTTTTTAGTCGTCGTTCACAATGTGGACTACATATGTGTAAAATGGATAATTTCACGAGTGAGATTGCCAACATTCATTTGTGCCGGATGGCGCAGTAGCTAGAGTAGGAGGGTCGCACACAGTTGTTCCATGTTCAGTCTTCGACACTTTATCTCTATAAATATCGGAGATGTTTTAAATACAAGTGTATATTTTTTAAAATTCATGAAAAATTATCTATTAATCATATGGATTTCATTAAATGTTAGTTTGAAATTACATATTTCGATGAATTTTCAATTTTTTTTTATATATAAAGAATATATCTTGGATTTAGTTTAAAGATCATTCTTTTTGAAGGGATCAAGATGGAAATTGATATTTTTGAGTACTAGGGAGCTGATTTGTGCAAATCAGACTAAAACATAAAATAACTACAAAAATTAATTCGAATTAAAATAATGCCTAGGTGCACATTCATGGATCCTGAAGTACCTGTGTACCAAATTTCATGGATGTAAGATGCTTGGATTTCTTACTACAGACTATACAGACAGACATCTTTTATTATGCAAGATGTATATTTTGTGTAATAAAAAATGAGATAAGCTGTAGTATTTGCTTCATTAAAATTTTCTGTTTTAATAAAAATTTGTCCGTCACATAGCAGGGAAAATCCAAACGACCCACAGCTACAAAATTTGGTACAGTGATACTTCCGATAGTTCAGGTCAGAAAACATGTTGGAGCAATTTTTTTAAAATTAAAATTTGTTTCTTAGTTATGCATGTTGAAGCATCATTTTGAACTAATTTCGCATAAATCGGTTCCTTAGTGATTGAAAATATTATTGCAGTTTCCATCTTGACGCCATTAGAAAGGCCAATAAACAATCTTTTCAATGAGATTTAAACCAAATCTCATTGATTTTTTCATCAGGGTGGCTACAGAACCTGGAATTTAGGGAAATATCAGGAAATTCCTACAAAAAACTGTAAAATCAGAGAAATTGGATTTTTTTTTGTAATTACAACATTCTTCCGACTCAGGACAATACACATGTATAGAATTCTTTATTCACATTTCATGGGATGGGAGACAGCCTGTTGGACACCTCAATAAGAAGAAGAGTTTTAAAATTTTGACGATGATTCTCATTGGTCCCTCTCATCTAAATTGTTTTGAATGTTGTCAAGATATTTCATATGACAGGAAATCTGTGCAATAAGTGATATTTAACTATATGAATTCTTGATTGGATTTTACAGAAGACTTCTCAGTTTATGGCTGTGTTTTATAGCTTATCTAGAATTTTAATGCTTGAAGGATTAATATTTGTAACAATGCTGTTCTTATATATAATGCTTGCATAAATACTATGCTTTGATCATTATACTTTACAATGCTAAAAGTAATTAATTTTTATTATTTATTCTTAATTTTTACTTTCAATTTTATTAATTAACTGTTTTATGTTTGTTAAACTGATATTGAGTAAAAGTAGATAGTGATACATATCGGGGAATTTTTGGAGATATTATCTGGAAATCAGGGAAATATCAGGGAATATTTTATCTGGGATCTTGTAGCCACCCTCTTCATATTTAAAAAAAACTTCCAATTCATTGAAATATGAAAAGTTTGTATTTAATATGATATTGTAAGATTCAAAAATTGGAGAGTCTCTCAATTCCAATTTTTGGCATAAATATTGTATGATATCGTCACATTCTAGTAATTTTTTTAAACTGGTTTATTGCTGAATTTAAATGTGAAACCTCTTGTACATTTTCAAAGCTCCAGTACTGAAGTTCTGATGTATAACCAGTTAGGGGAAAAAATTTCTTCCAACTGGCTACTGACAGCATGGGAGGATAAGGGAAGGTGATGTCTCAGCAAAGTTTCTTACTGAGAATGCAATTTTTTTTTGTATTTTTACTTCTGAGATAAAGAACTTTTTTTTGTGATTTTAATTATTTCTGTTTTTTAGTGTTTATTTTAAGCATATTAACTTCTTGAATATTTGCTTTCTAACTTCATGAATTTCCAAGATGTAGCATGTAAAGTATATATTTATCATTCTGCCAGTGATCGACAAATTAGATGTTTTGGCACATACATGATGAATTACAGCACACCTTATTTAAGGCATACAGCAAGTTTATTTAGAGCGTATTACACCTGCATTATAACAATTGGCATGGTTGTGCATGAAAAATGCTGATTTTAATTCAAAGCTGGTAATTTGGAAATTGAATGGTTATTGGTATCTATATTATTTAAGTGGCAGGCACTTATTTAAAACCTGGGTAACACCATGTAATTTGTTGTAGTATACTGTCATCCATTTATTAAATTTATTTAATTTATTTATTAAATTTATTTATTTTATAATTATATTATTATTTGATATGATAAATGAAATTAAAATGATCAAGATTGATATCACGTCTGCATACAATAGATAAAACCAAGGACAAAGCATTTTTAAAAAAATGAAAGGTCTTTTATATAACATCCTAAAAGACATAAAAAATATTGTTAAAAACTGCCAGAGCGCTTTCGGACATATATACGCCCTTCATCAGTGACTACATGAGTAGTAAAAGCATGGAATGTTTATATATAGAGAGACCATTTTAAAACAAATTTGCATAAAATATAAAATGGTAAATGAACTTACTAAAATAATACAAGAAATATACACTGAAATTACAAAATAAGTTTAAACGCTTACGAATTTTAAAATATTACAAGAAAAGAACTAATACAAATTTTAGAAAAACGTCAAGCATGATATTCCTGACAATGACGTCACAAATAACTTTTAAGAGATTTGAATTGCAGAGTCAAGAATGAGTCGCCAAGCATAACTTAAAATTTGAACAGGATCAAAATTACAAATTGATTCACGGTAAATATAAATAAACAGGGATTCATAAGGAAGAATATTACGTGGATTGTTACAACGAACCAAAAGGAAAGTTTTTCCAAAAATGGGAAGAAATTTATCATTAGCCACATATTGAGCAAGAGCCGTAGAAAGTTTACCAGATTTGACATCATGAGCATGTTCTGCTAAACAGATGCCGACAGTACATTTTGTACTACCAATGTAAAATTTATAGTCACCAGCAGGGGATAACAAGGGAATGACATACACCCCAGCAAAGCTTTTAAAGTCATCAAAATTTCCAAGTTTATCAGATCGAATATGATGAAATAAAGTGGTAATATTAGAGTGAGCGGGTTTGAAACCAAATTCATGGCAGAAATTAATAAAAGGACGGAAAATCCTAGGATGGTAAGAATCACTAGATTTATGGACTAAACGATCTTTAATAGTAACAAGTTTAGTATCAACTTGAGTGAATTTAAGATGAACTTAGGCGAAGATCTTATGAATAAATTCAAAAGAATGAGCAGCCTCATGGCTAAGTTTAAAAATAAAATTAATTTCATCAGTTAAAGCGGTCGGTAATCATCATTAAATTAAAATGGTCGGATAAGACTGATATTTTTTACAAATGAAAATAATAAAATTCTGTTAAGCAACAAAATATAATTTTTTATTTTCAAATGAAGTTTAAGAAAAGTAGGACGTTTAAGCAAAATTCTTCCTTTGGGTAGGTTAATTGTGTAAATTGATCTCTCACCATTGCTTGAGCCTAGATTCCTGATATAGGGATGCTGTTACTTAGGCAAAGTAGTTGTAGATTTACAAGTAAAAGAGGGATTAATTTTAAATTTGAGGGAAAAAAAATCTGCTAAAAATATTTATGGGAATAGACAGAATGCCAGACTTTCAATTTTATGTATGTAAATTTTAAATTTATTCAAATATTTTTGTGATTTAGAAAGGCCTATTAAGTGTAGGTGGATTCATTTATTACTGTCAGCAAAGTTTTTCTTTTATTTTCATACTTTTTCCATGATCTCAATTTTTCAAATTATGTATCTAGGTTGCTGAAGAACGAATATCCAACATAAGAACTGTTCAGGCCTTTTTGAAGGTTGATGAAGAGAGAAGAGTGTATGGGTCAAAGATTGATTCTGTGATGAGCTTTGCCACAAAAGAATCTTTAAGTAGAGCTCTGTTTTTTGGCATGGTGAGTATGAATGTATCTTTTATTCAATGTTTTATATACATTGAAGTTTTATATGGTTATTTATGCAATATCTTCACTTTTTCCCTGCTTAAACAAATCTGCCAGTTTCTGATCTTCCTGCTTTGATTAATACTATATTTCTCAAATATTGCCAATTTAGAAATTTTCAATACTTTTGTAGTAACTTTATTTTTGACTTCCCTAAATTGTGTTTCTGCATTCAGTGTGCTTGTATTTATGTATTAAAATTTGGTTAAAAAGAAATAAAACTTGTTAAAGTTCTTGCACTCAAGAACATCCTTTGATCATTGGGTCCAAAAAGGGCAGTACATGGCAAGTTTTTGTACTATATTTTCTAATTTTTCTATGATAAAAGCAATATCTTGAATGAAAATTATTTTACAAATTGTTATCAAAATATATACTTGCTATTTTTGTAATTCCACATGGCAGTATTGAGTTGAAGCTTTTAGCTAGACAACACAAACTTGCTCTGAATTTTAATCACAAAATAAGATGATACAAATATGTAATATATTTATCTCCAACAAAACTGTTAAACATAAATAGCATAACTTCACTGTTCTGAAAAATATCATTAATTGGTAATGCATGTTGCGAGAATCTCCCAGAAAACTATTCTGTCGTTCTCCGTTTATTTTAATCTGACTCCATATATTTAAATAACTGACATCATTAGCACACGGAAACAGCGTTTTATTTAGAATTCACCAAATTACAGCATTTTACTAGATTCCATCCTTCTTCAAGTTCTATAAATAACAAAATCACTGTTTCCACTCACTTCATTACAGAATAATAAAAATAAAAAAAACGATAATAAACAACCATAGATACAAACATTTTAGACTCTGTTCTGGGGGGAAAACAATGGGGAAAAATCATAGCAGACGATCTTAATGCTGCTTTTGACATCCTCCCACCTTTTGATTTTGACTACGAAAATCAAAACATAAACATACCTCTATTAAGGAAATAACCATATTAAAATTAAAACATTAAAGTTAAATGTTAGTTATCATAGCGCTTAGGTCTCACTACTGTTCTTCCACATTTAGTTTTAATAGTCACAGGAATGCATTTATCAGGAACAATAGTCTCTTTAATATCAGGAACAATGGTATCAACAGTTCTTGTTTCATCACATACAATTTCTGTTGGAACAGTAGCTTCTGTTTCACCAATGACAGTGTCACTAGGAACAGTTACTTCCTCAGGAACTTCTGCAGATTTACTATTCTTACATAGCAGGTCCTGGTGAGAAACCTCTAAGGGGTATACATTTTGTACTGGCCTGGTGAATTCACCAGTTGCAGTTTTCACCTTAACGACTCGGATGTAATTGTCACTACCAGGAAAAACAGCCACGATGCGACCCAAAGGCCAATCAATGCGTTTCTTATTATCACAACTAATTAGAACAATATCACCCACTTTAATTTTCCTAAGTAAGTGTTTTTTCTTAAGTGGTTGTTGGACTAAGAGGCTGAGATATTCATCTCTAAATCTCCTTCTGAAGTCCTCTCGAAGTCTTTGCTGGTATCTCCATCTCTTGGAGATATTAACTTTATCTAGATGGTCTAAATCTGGAACTCCAACTGTACGAATGTCTTGAATGAACATAGATGGAGACAGGGGGACCAAGTCTTTTTGATCTTCGGATACATAAGTAAGAGGTCTTGCATTGATAACAGCCTCTACATCGCACAGAATGGTCAATATTTCTTCGTACATAAGAGAAGATTTCCCTAAAACTCTTCTCAATAATTTTTTCACCATTTGTACGAGTCTCTCCCACCAACCGCCCCACCAAGCTGCAGTTGGAGGGTTAAATTTCCATTGGATTCTAAAAATGGAAGTGTCACGGATAATTTGTTCCCAGTTAATAGACTTCATAAGATTTTCTGTTCCTACAAAATTGCTCCCATTATCGCTATACATTATCTTTGGTCGTCCACGTCTGGCAATGAATCTTCTTAGACCCAACGTAAAACAATTAGTAGAAAGGCTTTGTATCAGTTCAAGATGTACAGCACGGTACACAGCGCACGTGAACAATAGAATCCATGCTTTTTTCCCATCTTTTAAGTACAAAGGACCAGCTAAATCCACTCCAGTCACTTCAAATACTAATGAGTTTCTAATTCGATCTTCCGGTAGTGGAGTAGGGATAGATTCTATTCCTTTCGCTGTGTGTCTTCTGCAACGAACACATTTTGAAATCACTCGCTGGATGGTTTTTCGTCCTCTTAAAATCCAAAACTGTTGCCTAAGGTTAGCTAATACAGATTGAACTCCAGCATGTGAAGACTGCAAATGTCGTTCGAGTATTAGTCTATCAACTATTTCATGTGTTGCAGGGAGTACAATGGGACATAAGAAATTCTTATCATCATCTCTTCTTATTATTTTCGTTTTCAGTCTCATAAGTCCCTCATTATCCGTAAAAGTGCAAAGTGATTTTAACTTAAGTTGAAAATCCTCCTCCTTAAAAGCGTCCTGTTGAATAATTTTCAGGAGTTTCATTTCTGCATATTCCAATTCACACACTGTCAGCTCACCTCTAAGGCGATTATTCGGTTGAAGAGTATTGGTGGAAAAGCGAAGTATCCAAGCAATCAATCTCAAAATCTGTGAATACTTCGAAAATCGCTGACTGTACCACCTTTTTTCTATTTCAGTGCAAATAAGAGACGAAGTAATATGCTTCCGTTTTTCCTTAGTAACTTCTCCCTCATCTATTTGTACTTCTGTTGCAGGCCAGTTATTTTCCTTCTGTTTTAACCTTCACAGCCATAGAAATGCATCTTCTTTCGGCAGTGTCCATATGTGTCTTTAAAGATTCGTTAGCCTCAAGCCATGGTAAATGTATTTCATAACGTCCCTCTTCATTCACAGAGACTGTTTTTCTGAAATGATCTAGTGCAGCCCTTTCTATATCTTCTTTAGATTTTGTCTCAACTGGATCCCTGATACCTAAAATATCAAGATCCCAAAGATTCGCTATAGTGGAAGTTTGGGAAAATAGGGAGGTAACAGTGAGAGCTGATAACCCATGACTCTTTTCACCTGGAACTTTTCCCATAATAATCCAGCCAAGTTTTGTTTCAACAGCTATTAGTCCGCACTTCAATTTGTGCATTTTTCCAGTAAAGAGTTGCCCACAAAAATCTGCCCCTATCAACAATTCAATGTCTGGATAACCTTCACCATAGTCTGCTATCCAAATTTTCTTTTCTTTCAATTCTTTTTCCCATGGTCCTTTCTTGAGTCGCGACAATTTCCCACATATGACAGTTTGGTCTAATACTTGAATATCACAGTTGAACTTGTTACTTGAGCTGCTCAAACTTATGTTATAACACTGATGAGACTCTTTTTGAAGTGTTTTACCTCCAAATAAAACATGAACCAAATCTTCGGATCCGAATGGTTCGTAACCCATTTCGTTCGCCGTATTCTTCAGGATATATGACCGTTGTGAACCACTATCAATTAGTGCACGTACAGTATGACTTCCTTTCATTGATTTCAGTTTTACTTGTAAAGTTTGTAGGAGTACTTCTTCTGAACAGCTATGGTTTGACAAGGAAGTATTTTGCTTTTCTTCTTTTTTCTCTATGTCATGTGCATCTATTTTCTTTCGATTAGCTGGAATTTCTGGGCACATTACAACCCAGTGTTTTCGTCCACAGATTATACATTTTACGTTTGTTTTACAAGTCTTAAAACTGTGTCCTGTTTTCAAACAAGAAAAGCAAGCCCTTTTATCTTTAATCTTGTTTTGTTTTTCCTCAACTGACAGTTTTTGTGCTTGAAAACATTCTTTACTTAAATGTGGTTTATTGCAAAAAATACAACTGCTTAATATTTCTTTCTTCTTTTCACCGGAGAATAAATCATTTGCAGTCGGCACGAACTCTTCCTCGATATTTTGAATCGATCGCTTTATTTTCGTCGGCTTTGATTTCTTGCCTTCAAAGCCACCAATAGCCATAGATATCCGTTGCTCATTCTCCACTTCATTTCCAATAAAGTTCATCAAATCGTCGAGTCTATCCTTTGGAGTTTCTCCAACTTTCGATTGTCTCTGCCAGACTCTTAGTAACTCCTCGGGAATACACGACTCCACTAGCGGGAAAAGAATTGCATCATACTTTTTTGTAGCAACGCCCAATGAATCTAATGCTCTAAGTTGCGATTCAAGTTTATCATACAATGACGAAAGCGAAAGCGTCGATTGCGACTTTGTGTTCTCTATCACTAATGCTAGAAGATCCCTTATGTAGAGTTCCACTAAAACATCGTCTTTTCCAAATCTAGCTTTGAAACTTTCTATCACTTTTGGATAGTTTTCAGCCGTCGCTGGGTAGCTTTGTACAAGTTCTCTAGCGCGAGAATTTCGAACTGTACACTGTATGAGATATTGGAATTTATCTCCTGGATCAATTCCCGAATCTTCGTCTATTTTTTTAAACATTGACCAAAAGGTTAACCAGCCTTTTATATTACCGTCATATTTCTCAAGTTCAATTTTTGGGAGTTTAAACTTTCTGTTTTGCATTTCCCGATCACTAACTATTGAATTTATTTCATCAGTTTCTTTAAACCTTTCATTGAAAAGAGCCTTTACTTTAAAGAAATTGTTATTATACTCATCGGCTGACTTACTTTCTTGTTCGAATCTTTCATCCGTTGTATCGTCAGCTTCTAACATGAGATCCATGGATTCGCGATCCAAATTCTGAAGCTCTTCATATTTCAATTTCAAAGTTTCAAACTTTGCTTTTAATTCCAAAACTCTATCTGTTTCGTCGGAATCGATATCTGCTATAATCTGATTGTACAATCGAGTAAAAGAACTCCGTACAACTTTCCGTTGCTTCTGAATTTTATTCATAGTTATTGAAAACAAAACTGTTCAAATTCAAAATATCGTACCTTATCACGTCCGCTTGTCGCCAAATGTTGCGAGAATCTCCCAGAAAACTATTCTGTCGTTCTCCGTTTATTTTAATCTGACTCCATATATTTAAATAACTGACATCATTAGCACACGGAAACAGCGTTTTATTTAGAATTCACCAAATTACAGCATTTTACTAGATTCCATCCTTCTTCAAGTTCTATAAATAACAAAATCACTGTTTCCACTCACTTCATTACAGAATAATAAAAATAAAAAAAACGATAATAAACAACCATAGATACAAACATTTTAGACTCTGTTCTGGGGGGAAAACAATGGGGAAAAATCATAGCAGACGATCTTAATGCTGCTTTTGACAATGCATGAGCTTTCTTGAGCTGGTCTACTTTGAAGGTTGGTTGGCTTACATAAAGTGTGCATGGAACAGCCAATTTGTAAAATCAATGTCAGCTCAAGTCTTTTTTTTTTTTTTAATTTAGAAGTAAGGTGGACAATGTAGTGTTGAATTTTGTGAAATGCAGAGAAGTCTGATTTAGATGTAAAAGAAATATGCTATAGTCTGCTACACATAAGATGTTCTGGGTTGTAAATTTGACATTGGATCATTGATTAAATAGTCATAAAACAAATTGTACACATGTCCCTTTTGTACAAAATATGTTAATTTAAAACAAAAAAAAATTATAATTGCATATAAGAATGTAATTTTTTAACATGATATTTCTCTCAAAGTAATTTATATATCGGGTAGTGTAAGTAAAACAATGACAGTCCTGAAAGTAATGTTTCAATCTCTAATTACATTGTCTACACAAAGTTGAAACTTTAACCATTTTTCAATAGTTCAAAAACTGAATTCAGCAAATGTTAAAAACTGTTGTCCAAAAATTACAAGTGAAACCAAGCTTATTTAATAATTTTTTCATAATGTATCATGAAAAAAATGTATCATTTTCATAATCGTCATTTAAAATTTCAATAAATCAAGGAATGAATTTTAAATGTTGTATTTAAAATTCCTCTTCAAGTAAATTAAGAAGTGATTTTCCTAAGTTCTTTTGTTAATTGAGGAAATTATTCATGGCTTAAACTAAACCTGATTTTGTAAGAAGACATTTTTCTCATTTAATTTGGAATATATCTGCATTTGAATTAAATGCCTGTTTTATAAGTGGATGGGAATGAATCGGGTTGCATGCTCTACTAGCTGATATAATTTAATTCATTGTTGGGAGCAGGGCACTTGCGGTAGAGGTTTGCTTGGGCCTAACTCACAAGCTTACTGACCACAAGCCACGAACAGCTGTTAAAGTCAAAACAGTGTTTATGTATGCAAATAATACCATATAATAAAAAAGCTTTTACTTTTGAGAATTTAGGAGGGGTACGATCAGACCTACCAAGTCTAATTGTCTGTAATAATTGGTAACAGTATAAAAAGTTGATTTAAAAGTATTAACTAGTTTCAAAGGCAAACAATAGTTTCTTTGGTTAGAGGTACAGAGCGACTGCACTAGCAAAGTTAAATGTTAAGGACCAGCAGTTTGCTGATTGAATTTTTGTATAATATTTATTTGGTTATAATTTCTTTTTTTACTTGAATGCCTCAATTATTGTTGTCATCAGTTTTAATTTGCAATTTGTTATGTACAGTTTTGTAATTTGTTTAAGGTAAAATATTAACTAATTAGCACAGTTATGCATATATGTTGTTATATTTGTTATATTATACTAAACTAATCTTTTCTTAGACTGGCTTCAGTGGCAACCTAATTATTCTATCGGTATTATATTATGGTGGAGGTATGATGAGTGACAATATAATCACCATTGGTAGTTTGTCTGCATTTCTTATGTATGCTACATATGTTGGAATTTCAATTGGAGGTTTGTATTGCAATTTCTTTATGTATTTCATATGATCTCATTTACCCTAATTTTAGGCATATTAGTTTGATTTTTTGCTTGTGTTATTGTATTAAGGCAAGAGTCATTTTACTCTACTAATCTGAACCTGTAATAGCAATAAGAAAACACATGCTTAGCTCTGCAAAAAATATCATTTAGAATATTGTATAAAATCATTCAATTCTCTGAAAAATTTCTCTCCAAATTTTAAAAAGAAGTGAAAGTACCGTATAATATTGTTGTAGTCTCTGTTTATGATGTCTTGCATTCTATTGGTTACTCTGGAAAAAAAAAGCAACTCTTTCTTGCATTTGTTTTAAGAATTCCCTTAATTTAAAACTCCAATAGATTTAAATTCATGTGTTGAATTATTTATTGATCAAATTACCACATGTAATTACACTTTAGTCTGAAAGGCATAGGTTTGCTTGGTTGTAAAGTTTTTACACTGCAGCTATCATTTTGACCAAATGTTGGAACTTGAAATGAATTGCATACAAGATGCAACAATCTCATTATGCCTTAATACAAAGTTCTAGGTATTTCTATTGAATATTGGAAAACTTATTTGGTGTTGCCTGAGATTTAATATTTTAATTAAAATTTAAGAAGATGCAAGTAGAATTTAAAATTTAAGAAAACCTCTGATTAAAATTCACCAGAACATGCAGCACATTTTTATAAAGCAAACAATGCTTTTACGATACGTCTGCTTAGAAAATAGTACTTGGTGTATGAAAATAATATGGCTAAAATAAGTGGGTGGAGTGCATAAAATCTGAGTACATAATCTTTGTTAGCTCAAGCTGAAAAGTAGTCTTTAAAACTAAGCTCTAGCATAATTTAGGTGCAGAGATTCAACGTTAGCAAACTAATATATTTTATGCTGTTTTCAAAACATCTTGCAACAAGAAATCAAAACAGCATTATGATTAATTCAGAATGTAAAAGAAAAGTTCCTTTACCCAAGAAGTAAACTTTAAATTATTAAATGCTATCTGAACAAGTTTTGATCAGATGTCTCAACACATTACTCATAATAATAAAATACCAAATTAAAAAAAAATAATTTGCAAAGTTAGAATTTTGCATTTTGAGCTGTACTGTTTGGACAAGCCTAGAGGATAGTCTGTGGTTATGATGAATGAAAATATTTATCAAAATGGTGGAAAATGGTAAATATTCAGCTTTAAAAGTTGATAACTTTTTCACTAATTCAAAATTTTAAAATATCTTGTCAAGAGGATCTGAAGTACCTCTATACCAAATTTCACTGCTGTCTTAAGCTTTGAATATCGACTACAGATGGCATAGGCAGAAACATAAATATCTTTTATTATTATGCAGGATTTCATTATTAAGAAACTTAAAATTGGACTTCATGGTGCTCCTTGTCGTTAACAAACTGATTGAAATAGTTTGTGCTAAAAGTTGTATTGAAAGCAGATTTTGCCATGTTAGTTAATGAAATTTCTTTAATTTTATACAATATTTCTGAATAAGCCACTAGAAGCTTAAAAATATTAATGTTATCATATGCATAACTTTGTATTACTAGTTTATAAGATAAGAGGAAATATTGCACAATATTGAATTCAACTGTTTTATTACAAACATGCCATATGCTAAAGCTATAAAATGTATAAAGTGTAGTGATGTTAAAGATATTGTCATAAATTTGTGCAGATAAATTATTATGAAAACTAAATATTTTACAACTTTTTAGTACTTCCTTAAAGAAAGCAGTCATGAGCTATAGGTAACTGCATTTGTTTTGAGGTCATTTTGAGCCATCTTCTTAAAGTTAGAAATGGTGTACTTAACAAATGCTGGACTGTGATGAAATTTGATATAGAAGTATTCAGTTCATTGGATGATAACATATATTTAAAATTCAAATTAGTGCAAAAGTTATCCACTTTTAATGCCAAAGAAAGACCTGTCAAAAGTCATTTTATTTTTGGTACATTTTGCCAAAAGTGCTTTTATTTTATAACATGCAACCCTAGCATTATTGATGTGTCTTTTTGGTTATATTGAACCTCGTTTTTTGTATATTTCTGCTTTATAAAGTGACTGTAATATTTAAATCTTGGTATTGTGGTATTATACATAAATATTGATAAATGATATGCTTTTTTTCTTTTTTGAAATAGTAATTAAAATGGATGGAAAATTTCCTAATTTCAGGTTTAAGCAGTTTCTATTCAGAACTCATGAAAGGTTTAGGTGCTTCAACAAGACTCTGGGAGTTGATTGAAAGAAAGTCTGAGATTGCAGTTATAGGCAAGTTTTTAATTTATATGCATACTAGTGATTTAAATAATGTGCAAGTTCTCAAACATTGTAAATCATTTTTATTGTTAAAACTATCTCTTGCTATATGAAAAAAAGTTTTAAAACAATGGCTGTTCCCCTTAGAAAATTAGCTTTATAGGTAAATCTGTTTAAAAAATCTGTCCATTAGATCATTTTTGTCCATCAGTCTCTGTCCATTTTGCAAACTAATGTTAAAAAATAAAATTAAAGCACATGTGAAAAAATAAGGCACTATAAAATATTCTCACTACTTTTGTGTTGCACAATTGGAAGTTAATGTCTTAAGATATTTAAAAAAAATAAAACAACTTCAATAATTTCTGTAATCTTACGTGATCTGTCCATAAGTACCATTTGTCTATTCAAAAATAAATGGTTGAAAGAAATGTTATTTCTCTTAAATTCTACATGCTTAAATCTACTTTTAAATTTATTACTTATGAAATTTTCACAAACCTTAATTTGATGATTGTGTTAAAAATATATTTTGAAAGTGCTTTTTGAAGTTTTCACATTTTCCTGAAATTTTGGAAACTTTTTTTTTCTAGAATAGAGGATATTAATGGAAAGATTTAAAATTTTGCTCATTTTTTATTGGTGGTGTTGACTCGCAACTTTCCACACTACTTCTAAGAATTTCTCCAAAATTCAATATTTTCAACCCACCCTATTATGATTGTTTTTAAGAATATATCATGTTGTGATATTAAAGAAAAATATCTCATTTCCGATAAAAATACGAAGTATGTGTAGAAATCCATATGCTGCACACATAATTTAAAAATGTATATAACTTTTTCAGGTGGAAGAATTTTACCCGCATTGAGAGGGGAAATTAGTTTCAACAACATCACATTTACTTATCCCAGTCGTCCTGATACTCCTGTTTTATCGGATTTTAGTCTCTCAATCCCTGCAGGCTCGGTTTATGCTCTAGTTGGTGCCAGTGGCTGCGGAAAGTCTACAGTTGGGTCTTTGCTACTTAGACTGTATGATTGTGAAAATGGTAAGGAATTTTCTAAGAATGTGTACATTATGATAGTCATATTTATCTGGAAATCTGAAGTTATTGGATTAAAATTCTGTTTTTGATTGAATTTTCAGTTTCAAAAGAAATTTGATGTACTTTTGCTATAATTATTGAAAAATAAAATTTAAAATTGGCTGAAAAATATTGAAGTTATTTGGCTAAATATCTGGCAATTGTCAATTTTGTTTCCCTTGAGCTTTAAAAACATAACAGCAAAGTAGATATTTTTATAGTATTTGTTTGGAATATGATCTGTTTCACATCATTTTAAACAGAAAAGTAATTTTCAATAAAAGTACTTTTGACTTCATAAAAATGCAAATTTGTCGTTTCAGCACTATCCTTAGTGATGAGTTGAGTCTTCATATTCTAACTAAAATTCGAAAATTAGAATGAGCTCAAATGGAATAAAACTTTATGGAATACAAATGAATGCTCATGTTATATTTTTTGAAGTAACTGGCATATTCTTTAGAAAATACTTTTTAAATAACCGGCATCTTATTTACAAAAACATTCTAAAGTACAGGACAAATGAATAGTAGTACATTTGTGTTGAATTTATAAAGTGTTTACATTATTATAGAATTATAGGAATTTTAGAACAATTTCCCAAAACAAAAATTTAGTGAAAGAATTTAAATGACCAGCTTTGCCTTCCAAAATCAATCAACCATGCTAGGCATTACTACCTGAATTATAAGTTAGGATCGAAAAGTAGACAAAACAGTTGGTCTATGCATAACTATGGGAAAATTAAGGGAATTAAAATAGATATCACCAGGAAGTAGAAATGCAGGATCACATCTGTTTTCTAATATTGGTGATATTTTGCAAAGACACACCTGCTCTAAGAGTGAGGCAAATGGAAGTTTGGAAGTTCTGTAATTGATGTATTTAGACATCTTTGAACCAAACACGACAGATCTCCAAAATAGTAGAAAGCATGTCTTGAAGATCTGGCAATCATAGATCTTGAAAACGAAAGAATTCATTCCATCCATTAGAAACCGAACATGAGTAGTGAGATGAAATCTATTTACTGAATCACAACACTACTTCACAAGCTTTAATAAGAGCATTAACTTGATCAACATTTTTTTAAGCTCATGTTGAATATCCTGAATGATCTTTGTTAATCACATTTGTTCCGTCACATATAAACATTTGTATCTTTAACTAAAGCATCTTTTCTATATTCTGCTAATATTCTTCCATGAATATTTGACCCTTCTCACCAGAAAAATCCAATCGCAGCATGTTCACTAATACAGCATGTTTGCTTGGAAAGTAGTTTGATATAGCAAAAATTAAGCACACATCCACAACAGAAGGTCTTTATTTTACTTCCTATAAGACGTACAAAAGTTTAAAAATGGATGTGGATTTCCCTTTTTTAAACTTTTGTACGTCTTATAGGAAGTAAAATAAAGACCTTCTGTTGTGGATGTGTGCTTAATTTTTGCTATTATAACATCAGATGTGATGCCAAATTATTTAGTAGTTTGATATGTTTACACCTCAGAAGTTAAAACCAGAACGGATACAGGTAACTAATGAAATGCATGTAGCCTTGTCCAATAATGTAATAAGTATGACCTTGGTAGTGTTCCAACATTCATTTAGTTTTGCTCATAAATTAACTTTACTTGATTCACTCCTGTAACGAGTCAACAAAAATGCTACAGCTAAAACAATGCTATACATTCTAGTTTGCTCCCATGTATAGCAAATATAGGTTTAGCTGAACTTTTGTCTGCTATATTTAAAAAGAAAATATGATTTTTCCTAAATTTTAGCCAGCAATGTTTAAGAGATGGTAAATGCTGCAATTGTTTTATTTTTTAATTTTTATTAGGCTCCGTTTCTGTTGATGGTGAGGATGTAAAAATTCTAGACCTGCAATGGTTGAGGCGCAACATTGGCATAGTTAACCAAGACCCCACTTTGTTCTCATTTTCCATAAGAGAAAACATCACGTATGGTTCTCCTGAAGGTGTTGACGTAGATGATGCACTGATTAAAGATGTTCTACTTAAAGCAAATGCTTTGGATTTTGTGACTAAAATGCCAAATGGTTTAGATTCTATTGTAGGTGAAAGAGGTGTTATGCTTTCAGGTAGGTTTTCATATATTTGAATTACTGTAATTAATAATTATATTTGTATAAATTGTATATATTTGTATTGTTTATATTTGAATATTAGTGTAACAAATTTAATGATTATTGCTTGTTATTTAAGTACAACAATCATTAAATTTATTACAGTAATCCCTTGATTATTGTAGTTAATCTATCAAAAATGCCACAATAATCAAAACTGCTAATTGAACATTGTAATTCACACAAGATACCATAATGTGTCTCAAAGCTTTTAAAATACTTTATATTTTAATTATGGATTTTAAAGTATTTTAGCAGGCATATAATCTGTAAAAGATAATGAAAACAGTGTACAGATAAGGGTTTATAATGTATATATATTGTTAAACATATATAAATACACTTCCATGACAATATAGAAATTGAATCCTATGAAAAATATGTAAACAATGTAGTTTAGACTGTCTTTTCCCTTAAAGTTGCAAGATCCTTAATATATTTCTTACCATTGATTTGTCAATGCCAAAATCTGTCAATTTTCAATTAGATTCATTGCTTTTTATCATAATTTTTAATTAACACAAGATACCATAATGTGTCTCAAAGTTTTTAAAATACTTTATATTTTAATTATGGATTTTAAAGTATTTTAGCAGGCATATAATCTGTAAAAGATAATGAAAACAGTGTACAGATAAGGGTTTATAATGTATATAAATGTGCAACGTCGAGTATCCGTCTGAAATCTGAAAATTACAAAAAATGTAAACATTTGGGATGCTTGCATCTTCCAACTCAACCGATAAAACTGTAAACAATGTATACTTGTTTTGTTAGAAATTTAGTACCATTTATGAATATACTAAATAATTTTAGTGTTTCTTTTCAAGAAAAAGTTTTGTCCCAGTGAGTTTTCACTTCATTTTCCGTACTTTCACTCAAAATATCTTCTAAACTATAAAATGTAGATATAAACAGCAAGTGACAAATGTTCAATAAAAAATCTTGTTTCTAGATCCATAATGTGTTTTTATAAAGCTCTTATAGTTTTGAACAATTGTCTTGCCTAGTTGAACATTGATAATTTTCAGTTTTTAAAATTTGTAATCCTTATATATTGAAACTAAAAATGCTAACTATGAACAGAAAGTTATTTGTAGCCCTTTATAGGTCTTTCAAAGTTATATAATTGGCTTAGGTTCTTAGTTTTCACAATTTTTATTTTATAAGATGTTATTTACTCAAAACCATTTTGGCTTTATCTGATGAAGCCACCGTCAAATTTTAACTGAAGTAATATTTCATTTTTTCTTATGGACATCTTTCACTTTCTTTACAGGGTGCATATGGGTGCTTGAAAATTGGGAAGGTATTTGAATTTTAGATTAACATTTTCAAGACCTTGAAAGTACTTGAAAATTCCCCATTTTCTGGGTTAAGTCCTCGAAAGTGCTTGAAAAAGGCAGAGTTGAAAGTGTTCTGCAGATTCACAGCATTGTATTTTTTCTGAGAAGTTCTGATTTCCCTGGAAATTTCCCCAGCAGTTACATTGTCACTGAAAAATTTCTAAACAACATGGTTTTTTTTTCCAAAAATTTCCTCAACGGCTTCAACATTAAACAATAATGTTAGTTTACTATGATTTTTCCTCTTAGAAATGCATACAACTTCATAATATGGAAGAAATGATGTCGTTGAAAAGTAATTGCATGGTACTTGAAAGTCCTTGATATTTTTTTTTTAAGGAAAGTGTATTCATCCTGTCTTTATCTATAATTAATAAGTGTAAATATGAATAAATTAACATTGCTATTACAAGGGTAATATATTTACATGCAAGGCCCACAAGGAGCTGCACAGACACGGAAAGGCTGTAAAGGTGGGATGTTTAAAATGACTAGAATAACTGAATTTTAGGATGTGGTGTTTGAATTTTTAGCAAAATTTAGATTTCATAATTTGAGAATATTAAAGATAACTGCAATCATTGAGATTACTATAATGCAGCTGGTTCTATTTGATTTCAAGAATTGCTAATTTGTCTGGTTAGGAATTTCCAGTTATCCATAGGTCTGGCGTGAGATATGAAATGCAAAGTGGGTTCAAGCTAAATCCAGAGATGGGCGATTGACAATATTGGAGGTCTTGGTGTAAATAACTGTTTGAAAATACATTAATGCTTTATTTTAATGTTTAGAAGTTTAAGTAAAAGAAGATCTTTACTTGAAATGCAACATTCTTAAGAGGATATAACTTTTCAAGTTAAATTTATCTGTTTCATGTATGTGATTGTTTTATAAATTGAATTAAGTTTTGGCAGAAATTCTATGAATGACAATTTATTAAAGAATTGCAATAGTTTGCTTTGAAATTAATAACATGATTCAAAAATTTTCCAAGGAAGTGAAGAAGCTTGGCAACTGTTTCTTTCTATATTAAAAAAAAGTAGTTGACGCCGATGCCGCTATTTGACAAATTTCTCATTTCTTCAGATTCTTTGTTTCATACCATAAAAATTATTGCATATAAAAATATGAAATTTGATACACTTATAGAAAAAGCTTTGGGGAATATGCTGAAATAAACTGTTTTTTGATATATATTGTAGTTAACAGAATATTTAATGTCAAAATCAAAAACAAAATATTTGAGCTGCAAGTTCGCATTCTGGATAGACTAACAATTGAACAGCAAAACCACAAATTTTTGCAGGTAGATACTTACATGGGTGAATTTTTGCAGGATGGAACCCTTTTTTTAATTTTGATGTAGATTTTGAGATATTTTACTTTTTATGCACTTCTGAAGTGAAATTTTTTTCTCTCGTATTGACACATCTAATGATTTCTCTGTCTCAAACTGCAAAAACTGTAGTATACAAAAATATGAAATTTGGTACATTTGTATAGAAATAATTGGGTAATACAATGAAATAAACAGTTTACCAATTTAAACTTGAGTTCAGCTTGAAATAGCTTATGAAGCGAGCTCTGGATCAAGGAATTCAGTTTTGGAATTCTCTGGGCTGTGAAAAATCCCCACTTTTTCCTCCTGCGGAAAATAGGTAGAAATAGAAAAAGAGATCTTTTAATGTAGAATTTTTAGGAGAGATGGGTGTGAAGCAAATGCAGCAAGTAGCAGGTAAAGCTTCCCGACTCACACAGCGAGTTACGGGGAATTGGCAAAGCTTAGCGAGCGAGAAGCAGAGCCCCTTAGTATGTTAAAAATAAAAAAAAAAATTGGGTGAATTATAGTACACAATGCAATTAGTATAAAATGGAAATGCTCAAAATATTTCATCTAATGTTTTAGAATTTTAACACATTTTTTGATAAAATCTGAACTTAGAAACTTAGACAGAGAATAGGCATTGTAAGAATTAATAATCACAAAATTTTACAGGGATATTTTTCCTAACTGAAGTCTTTCTTAGTATTTTACTCATTAAAACGTTGCACATTGTTTGGCTTAGTTTAGTGAAATTTTAATGCAAATTTTTTTTATTCCTTTATCCAAACCATTATTTTATTCATACAATGATACAAGCACTTATTTTTTAGAATATTAAATATTTTTGAAGGATTTCATGAGTTTCTTCAAATGAATTCATAGTTTAACAGTTTTGACTTTAACAGTTAGCTGGATAGTATTAAACCGTTTAGTCTCTTGGAATGAAATAGGATCAATAAAGATCACAATTTGCCAGATTTTTTTTGTAACAGAATAATAAAAAAAAAGTGGTACTATTTGCTCCTTGTTAAATGTATACAACTTCCTGGAGATAGATGGGCAAGTTCTGCCTCGCATAAAATACCATTAATAAAGCTCTCATTACATGACAGTCATTTGGGACAGCAAACCATTCCCAAAACAGCTCAAACAGCAAATGTAGCCACAGCAGTTTAAGTTCATCTCGAAAATGCTTTTGCTGAGGCTACTGCTGAGGATATGGCTGTGTGAAAATTGACAAATAAGGCTTGTTTCCCAAATCACATGGTATGGAAGAAGCAGCTGATTCAAATTAATGGCGGACAACTTCTTATAAAAGCTGCAATCCTGTATGAAAGGCTTTGCTGCTTGAGCTGCTGTGCCAAATGTTGAGGCAACTGATTTGCGAATGGTTTGTTGTCCCAAATGACTGTTATGTAATAACACCTTTATACTCACCACAAACAAAGCTAACATGAATACATTGTGGCCACTATGACCAGTGTTCTGAAGGGAAACCCTTCCTTTTAAATTTACTGATCAATTATTTACTTCTTTTTTTTTATCTATTTTAAAGTTATGATATACCTTTTAAATGTGCACAAAAACTAGTTAGCGGCAATAACGTTTTTATAATGCTAATTTAAAATATCATTTTTATTTATATACAGAAACATAAGTAGACTTTGAATATTTATTTCAGAAATGTATTGGTTTGAATTGAACTGAAGCTGTTGCAATTTTCTCTGTGGTTCTTTCATTTGACTTCAGGAAACCATTGGATTCATTTCATTATTTGTTTTGTATCATTGGATATCATTATTTGTTTTGTATCATTTGTTTTGTATCATTGATTCATCATTGGATTTATTTCATTATTTGTTTTGTATTTCAAAGTTCAGCCAATAAGTTAATTTTTCTTTCAACAAATTGTGGCTTGTCATCATTAATCTTCCAAATTGCAATTTATTAATAAAATTATTTTACTACTAAAACACAAGTGCTTAAGAAAAGTTAATGAAACTCATTTCATGCATTAAACTATGCCTGTTTCTCAATTTTATTGCATATTTATAATATGCTGGCTATTTTTAAATGTTTCTTTGTTATATGAAATAAGTGTTTTGTTCAATATTTTTTTAGGTGGACAAAGGCAAAGATTGGCTATAGCGAGAGCACTTATAAAGGTTAGAAAATTTTGTCATTTTGCTAAATTAATATGTTAAAATAACTTTAAATAGAAAATTTATATAAACATATTTAGCCTTGTTAATTTTTAATGCCTTATTATAATTTTATAAAAAGTTTACACTAAATTATTGCATAATCTTATTATTAAAGTCTATTTGCTTGAATTTGTGATATACTGCAAAGTTCCAAAATACCCCCTGACAATTTGACAATTTGCATTCTATAAAATCTCAGTTTGTAACCATCTTTTGTAATCTTTATTTTTTAATTGTACTTGTCTTTCTCTTGTCTATTTGTTATGTGATTTGAAGTCATCATATCTAGCTTTTATTTAAAAATTTTTTATTTTTTAAATTATATAGATTTACAATTTAATTATGTCATTTTATTTGTTACCAATTACACTATTTTTGAAATTGAAAATAAGTTTAGTTGGTTTAATTGAAAATAATGTAGTTTTAAAATGTAGTTTATGTTAAAAAAAAAAAAAAATATTTTAAGACTTTAAAAATCCCTCTGAAAATTCCAAGTCAAGAGGGATTACACCCTTTTAACTGAAATTTTATAATTCAATGTTTAAAACATTAAGACTAAATGATACATTTTTAGTGGTTTGGGTCAAATCTTTATAAATAGTTAAAAATCTATTATGTTAGTACATAATGTGTACAACATAGTTTTGTACACATGATCATTGCTTATTATTGATAAAGGTCGTTAAGGTTATAGACTATAAAATTTGGTAGTTGCTCTTTATTATAATATTGCTGATAGTTTGGGTCAAATCTTTGTAAATATTTGTACACATGATCATTGCTTATTATTGATAAAGATCATTAAGGTTATAGACTATAAAATTTGGTGGTTGCTCTTTATTATAATATTGCTGATGGTTTGGGTCAAATCTTTGTAAATAGTTAAAAATCTATTATTTTTAAAGTTTTGTACACATGATCATTGCTTATTATTCATAAAGATCCTTAAGGTTATAGACTATAAAATTTGATGGTTGTTATTTATCTTAATATTTCTGGTCTGGGCTTTAGAGTACTGGGTGCAGAAATGTAGAACCCCAACATAGAGGTATATTGAAATTCAGTTAGCAGTGGTTTGAAACATAACATTTTAATAACTTTAAAATATGTATTGAAAGTGATACAAGTAGTTGCAGCTTGCCAAATCATGCACAGCTGATATAATCCAGATAGGACAATAAAATCTGTCTGACTGAAACTAGAGTCCAAAAATCAAGCAGGCCAGTTTCTATAAAATAAAATAGTATGGAAACACATCAACTAATTAATACTTTAAAATCAAAGAGAACCAAAAATTAGGTTTAAAAGTCTTTTATTAAAATCTCCTTTTTATGACGTATGAAATCACATGGTCATAGCACTTTCGGACACGATTATGCCTTTCATCAGTGGAGAAGTGAAAGCAAGGTGCGAAACATGTGCTTAAATATAGGCCATAACCGCCAGGCAAAATTTACATATCAATCAATTTACTTTTTTGATTTTTTAAATACGAGGCATCAAAATATAATTTAATTATATAATACAAATTACAATAAAAGGAAAGGGTTCATACATTAAATGGTAACCCATACAAATGTCGTCAAAAAATGAAATAAAGCAACTACTAAATTTTCAGAAAATCATTTAAGGGTTTGATATGTAGTGAGTCGAGAATGAGACGCCAAGCATAACTTTTAGTAGTTTCTATAAAATCTAAATGGATGATAACCCTATATTATTTCAGTCATGTATATATAGTTGTAAGAGGATTTAGCTTGTTCTTAAAAATTGAATTTTTTTTACAATTGTGAAATATTCTTCATAAATTAACATGACCTAAATTTTAATGTTAAGGGAAAGAACTTAATTTAGGTACAAAAAATTAATAAAGTTTTTTCATTTTTACTCCTCACAAATTTAAGCAAGTAATTTATTTTTAATAAAATTGCTTTTTGTTTTATAATATTAACAAAGTAAGATACTGTAGTACTTTTAGCAGATTCTATTTTGTTCTCCAATTGAAGACCTTGCTCAACAGTTGGCTAATCCACATTTTGAAAAAAAGTGAGAATATGGACTCAATATTAAAGTGACAAAAAATGCATTTATTTACACATTGTTACAAAACTTTCATATTTTGGATCTCATATTTTGGTATGGTATTTATATCTTGAAGAGATTATTACATGTTGCAGATCATAAAAATGGAATGTTACAAGTTGCCTATATGTTTATGTTTTGGTTTAGCCCACTGTTGCAGCAAGGACTTTAATTTTAGTGTTTGGCTATCAATACTTGCTAAACTAAAATGTATTCTTAATATGGTTTTGAATGTCATATTTTAGCCCGTTTTTATTTTTTGCAGAATCCAAAGATTTTAATATTGGATGAAGCAACTAGGTATGTTAAATGTGCATTTCCCCCCCAAAAGTATTATGTTCACATTTAAAATTTTCTGAAGTTTTTTAACTTAACCCTATGTTGGTTTATTTGTACCCTATGAATAATTTTCTCAGCACATGCATTTTAAATATTGTTCAGTTTATAATTTTATTCATGGTATAAATAAGTCTTTGACAGCATATTGCATGTGGCTTTTCCCAGATGCTATTCTATTGCTTGTAATTATTTAATACTAAATGCTGATAAATAAAATATAGTATACAAGGTGTCTAGGAAAGTCCATACCTGGGAAAATTTTTGAACTACAAGTTATCATTTTTTTTAATGCAGTGGCATAAGAAATCCTTATGTCACAAGACAACATTTGGGGGCTAACACCCTTTTTATGTGCATAGTTATCTTAGCCCACATGTTTACTATGGTGATATTTACTGACTTGGAGAAGAAAGTAAATTACAAAGGTATAGAGCCTTGCCAAATGAGTCCACAAACGTTTGTATGACAAAAAAAGCTGAAAAGAACCTTGGAAATGGGGGAATACACTTTAAACCCTCAAAATAAAACATTAACATACTTGATTAATGCTATGCATATAATATGCATATAAAAGTTAAAATTCACAAATTGTTTCGAAAATTTTAGGAAATATTCAAATTATCCCATAAAATATATATAAAAAAATTTCAGCAAAATATGTTTGGTAGTTTTTTTAAATAAAAATTAAAATAATAATTACACTGTATAATAATTACACCACTTGACCCATTTCAAAATTATGGCATCCATCTTTTTTCCCTGAGTAAGAATCGTGATTTTTAAAGTTCTTTTAAATTTAGATTTAGTGTTGCATCCATCCTAAAACTGCTTAATTTTTGATTATTTTCTGTACATCTTTATTCTGTACTAACGCAATTAAAGTATTTTTTAAATTTAAATGATCATATCAATCTTTCTATTGGGAATCGTATAATCATACTGTTTGGAAATGGTATGCGTATAATCATTTAGCTGCACTGGCATTTCGGTTACATTCTACAAAAATAAGGAATCATTTTGCAGTATGCTTCATTAGTAAACATAGTAAATATGGCTCATAAAATAAAATTCAAAATAGGATAAAATGACACACATATCATAAAGATACAATACTGTAGATGGAATGTTCTTTTAACCTCAGATTTATTTATTTTTCTCTCTTAGATTATGGTGATATTTACTGACAAATTGTCTGCCAAATAGAATAGTTTGCGTTCAAACTAAATTTATTAAATAGTTTAACACACTGTTGCCAGACAAAACTTTCCTAGGCACACTGTATAGACCTAACTGAACAACGCATGAAAAATGTCTTGTTAGAGTTTTTAGGAAATTATTTTATTTTTGTGATCTTTCCAATTTAGAGGTTTTGTAATTTAACACTATGTTAGTTTCCTTCCTAAACACCCTATGGTATATCGGTTTTCTTAACGTATTTTAAATCTAGTGCAATTCCTTTTGAATGATATTCATGGCCTAAATCTGTTTGACAACATTTCACATCTGACTTTTTGTGTTTTATTCCTTGTTTATTATAATGTATAAAGCTGATCAATAAAATATAGTTACATACATATTCCCAGGATTATCCTTAAACACCCTCAATAACTTTGTAAGGAAAGGCCTATGAGTATACACGATAGGTCTATCTTTAGTAAAGTGACTATGCCCAATTGAAAAAAAGGGATTGCAGTACTCCCTAGTAAATAATTTAAAAGTTAAGCTGATGAACTCTGCAACAAATTGAGAAAACAAACTGAAAAAGCCAATTGCAAAGCTGAGGGGTATTGTCTAATTGGTAGGGATTAACACCAGGAATGAATTTATCGTGCATGTGGGAAGCAATAAACATGTGTCATTCTTCACTGGTTTCTAGATATGCAGTGACTAATTGTACATAATTATTGTGTGGTAGTCTTTCTCTGTAATTCAAATGTTCATTGTTGATGACAAAGGACATTTGTAATACGCTTTACACTAAATTCCTGAGTATGTGTTTGACTGCCCTATTCAGGAATGATAAAATATTACCTTATAACCATATTGCTAAATAAATGCTTTCTGTAACAATTTTAGTGTTGATTCTTGCTTATTGGACAGTGTTCTACAACTTTGAAATTTATATTTTGTATCTTGCTTTTTCATTATCCTAATTTTTGACATTCTCCACAGCAATCACTTTTATTAGATCTGTCATTGTCACTTAGAGATAGACCTCAGATAGACCTCACTTGTACATTTGCAGATTTTTCTTTACAAAGCTGTTATGGTGCTAAAGGAACCTCATATATAAATGGCATAACTGCATAAAGTATAACAAATATCTTGTTCACAAGATTTTATTCTAATTTTATAATTTTTTATTTTTACGAATTTAAAAATATTAAAGGACTTCAGTTAATTAAGTTATCTCTGATCAGTAGACCCAAAGAGTTGCCTCTCGGCTCTCATTGCAATAACCATTAATGTACCAGTTGCATGTTTATTACTATGTTTATTACTATGATGTTTTATTACTATTGTATTGGATGGTTTTGGATGGTTTGAAGGTTAGTAACATACCAATATTGACATTTCACTGGAAATATTTCCAATGTAATGCCAGTATTGGCATAATATTGTAATGCTAATATTTAGACAATATTTGCATTACATTGTGCATATTTCCAATGAAATGACAAGATATACAATATTGGCATGCTACAGGTTTCAATTTTGTCATTTGATAATTCTGCAGAAGGTTTATAGGAGGGATACTTCAATTATGACTCTATAGTTTTTATTTAGCTTTAATAGAAATAAAAATGTTGTATGCCTTGGCATGACTCCAGCGTTTAATTTCTTTTAGTGCTCTTGATGCTGAAAGCGAGTATTTAGTCCAAACTGCTCTTGAAGATTTGATGAAGCAGCGCACAGTGATCACAATTGCTCATAGGCTCTCTACTGTTAAGAAGGCGGACACAATTATTGTGCTTGAGAATGGCAAAGTCATTGAAAGAGGAAAATACGATGAGCTGCTCTCTGCAGAAGGACCATTTTATCGCCTTGTACAGCGTCAGAATTTAAAACCACCATGATATGCAACACATTGGCATGCAATATAAATGCATTTATAGTATATTTGTACAGAATTGCAGTATTTTTTAGATATTTATTTATAAATTATTAACACCATTTTGAATAAATTTATATTTGCAGATAGTTTCATGTTGTGGTGGTTATGTTCTTTAAATTGGTTAATGGATTGGAATTGTTAACCTCTTTTTCAAAACATTTTTCCATTTCCTAAAAATAGATTTTTAACAGGTCTTCAAACATCCTTATTAATTGTATTGAGTATGTGGAGTATGTGATGATTGTGCCAAGTAATTCAAATTTAACGATTAAGTAGATTATTTATTTGTCAACTTTTTTTTTAATTTTTAGTAAAATGTTTTAATTTTATGAAAATATTTTTTTTTATTTGCTTCTTTTTTAATCTGATTATGAAAGTCAGCATATAATATACACATATTATTGGAAAGTCAAATAAATACTTTCACTTCAGATATTCCTAGCTTGATTTCAAAGTACCTTTTCAAGGGATAGTTCTTGAACATTATCTTTTCACTAGAATTTATTTTTTAAAAAAATTTCATAAGCAGTTGGGGCTTTAGTTTCTGTTTCTAATCGCGTGAACAGTTTCTTTTATTGATTTAATTTCTCTCTGTCTGTAGTTTAATTTATACTATTTTTACAAATTGCCACTATTGATAGCACTTGATTTTTGTTAGAATAACATGCAACTTGTAACTTTTGCATAAATCTTTTTATCAAGTCCCTTCCCCCCAAATTGTTTCTAAAATTAACTAGGATTTTTATTTTTTATAGTATAAAGTATTCTTTTTTCAAGAATTTTTGAATTCGAGATTTTGATACCAATATATGTTTTCAGACCTCCTGAACATGTTTTGATAATTTTTTGAGTGATGTCAGTCTGTCGGATGTCTATAATCGATTTCTTGTGTATACGATAGCAGTCACAATACTGATAGATTTTCGTGAAACTTTATAATCGGCTTTGTTATCCAAAAATCTAGAACTAAATAGAATTTTTTTAAATTCCAGCAAAAACTCTGAAATATATTCAAAATTATATGTTTTTTAACATAGCAGCATTGGACAAAATTTGACATAATCATGCATAAAAGGGTTTATTTATGGCTCAATGATCTCAAGACTTAATAGTTTCACTCGTTGTGAAAACTAGTCACTATACAATTTTTTTTTGTTCATAACGTCATTAGCCCCCCTTGGGGGGAAGTTAGCTCCCCTGTGGATTTCATTGTTAAGTATAGTATCAATCGAAAGATTTTTTCAAGCCCTTTAAAGTGAAGGGTAACATGCTATATTTGTAATTATTTGGACACACGATACAGATTTTTCAAATTTTTGTTTGTAAAATTTGAAGAAAAAGAATTATGGTATGAGAAAGTCGAGTTGAGCTACACTCCAGTTCATTTTTTCTAGTTGACACCCCTTAAAAGAATAATTGGCAAGATTATCAGCTTTATGTATTAAAATTTTAGTAAGTTGTAATGGAAATTTTGCATATTATCAATTCTGTTTTATAACAAATGACGTTAGTTATCAAAATGGTTTTTTGACATGCCAAAACAATTTTATAATTATGCAGTTTAAAACTTTAATCCAGATTTTTAATTCAACATTTAATTTTACAAAAATATTTGTTTCACAATTTTATCGGACTAATTAACCGAATCTTAGATTGGGTTGATTAGTTCTCTTGCAAGCAAATAAAAGCAAGATGGTTTAAAAAATAATTAAAATGGTAGTTTTGGGTGTCACAAAATTTGTAGAGATTTCTATTGCAATGTTATATGCATAATAGTATATACTAGCAGTTTAAATTGGGTGATTTACTAATTCAAATGTTATCCTGCATCTATCTATTAACTCCTTTTGCAATTAGCGCCGGCAATACTGACATCCACTAAATGCGTAGCATTGGCTAGCGACATTTGCAGTAACAATACGCAAATTGGACTGTTTTCTACCTTTTTGTGGAGTATCATAGTTAAAAGTAAAGTAATTACTGCGTACTGTATGCACTAATGGCATGATGATCCATTCATTGGTGGCATACTGATGGCTAGTTCTAATGTCTTGAAAGGGTTAAAAGGACTTTAGAGCAGAGGTCTGCAATCTGTTGCTCATATGCATTAAGACTTTTATTTAGTGCTCTTTATAGTTTGTAAAATTATATTCCAGGAATGCTCAAGTATTTTATTTTTCAATTTGCATTCAATTAGAATCTAGATTAATTTTGAATTTTATTTTGTGCAAATGTATTTTTTTGTGCAGTTTCAAGTGTTATATGCAATTTCAAAAGTTGCATATAGTAGTACTTGAAATACTATTTCATTAAATCTTCAGTTAACACAAAGTACAATCTTATTTCAAAGTTTCTCACTGAGCTTATTAAAATCTTCTGTCAAAGACCCAGTACAAAAGCAGCAGATCTATTGCCGGAAATTCCCTCCTTTTCCTTCCAATAATAGCCATAAGAGATAGCTTGCTATCTAGGATTGCACTTCTACTGCACATAACAACAGTCAATGACTGGTTTCACATTTATGCACTGGTCAACATGGAATAGCAGATATCTGCAATGGTAACAAAAAATGTTATGGGCCACACATTTGCGAACATTTATAGCAAAATAAATCTGACAAGATCAACCCTACTACATAGCTAGCTTTAAATTTGTTTAAAAAGGATTAAACTTAGGTGGCAACAGCCAGGTTATTACTTGCAGAGCCTGCCTGATTTCTTTATTACTTTCCTTATATACATAATGTATAAGGAAAGTATTGTGACGGGGTCGAAAATTCGAATTCGAGAGGAGAGCACGTTTCAAGCATCTCTGATCACGAATTAAACATTTTTGAAATGATGTCTGTGTGTGTGTGAAAGTATGTGTGTGTGTGTGTGTCAGTGAGTCTGTGGAGACGATAACTGACGAACGAATGGACCGATTCGAACCAAATTTGGTACAAAAATCACGATCCATAAACACTGGAAGCCTATTGTTTTTATACGCAATCGAATGTTCAGAACCCCCCTAAATTTTCGAATGAAATTTTGAAAAAATCGTCAAAAAATCAAAACCACTAATAAAGTTACGCAAATAGACATTTCTTATGTAATTGTTCATTAGAAAACGATTGACATAAATTTTAGAACGCTAACATGAACCGTTCTCGAGATATTGCACATTTTTCAAAAAAATTATCAAAAAGTCATAAAATAGAAAAAAAAAATATTTCTTATTGAGAAACATGTTCTATTTTCATATGTAATATTATGCGATAAATTGGGTGAAATCTTTCTCGTGGATCTAGCTCGTTCCATTCATGAAAAAAGATACTTTGAGTAATACTTTTGTATTTGAACGCCAATAGTCATTTATTTGCTGTAAGAATAACTTATTTCTTCGTCCATAACGCTTGGCGATATTTTGGCGACGAAATTGGCGGAATGTCGCCAACTTGGCGACTTTTTTAAATGTTGCCAAATTAACGAAAATCTCCCCAAATGGATAAAAATGACGCTAAATCAATGAAAATGACGTCTAATTGGTGAAAATTTAATATCTTGAAAAGAATATTAGTATCTACTATAAGAAAAACCAATTTATTACTTTCCTTATATACATAATGTATAAGGAAAGTATTGTGACGGGGTCGAAAATTCGAATTCGAGTTTTCGACGGGAGAGCACGTTTCAAGCATCCCTGATCACGAATCAAACATTTTTGAAGTGATGTCTGTGTGTGTGTGTGTGTGTGTGTGTGTGTGTGTGTGTGTGTGTGTGTGAAAGTATGTGTGTGTGTGTGTGTGTCAGTGAGTCTGTGGAGACGATAACTGACGAACGAATGGACCGATTCGAACCAAATTTGATACAAAAATCACGATCCGTAAACACTGGAAGCCTATTGTTTTTATACGTAATCGAATGTTCAGAACCCCCCTAAATTTTCGAATGAAATTTTGAAAAAATCGTCAAAAAATCAAAACCGCTAATAAAGTTACGCAAATAGACATTTCTTATGTAATTTTTCATTAGAAAACGATTGGCATAAATTTTAGAACGCTAACATGAACCGTTCTCGAGATATTGTACATTTTTCAAAAAAATTATGAAAAAGTCACATAAAAAAAAAAATTCCTATTGAGAAACATGTTCACTTTTCATATGTAATACCATGCGATAAATTGAATGACATCATTCTCGTGGATCTAGCTCGTTCCATTCATGAAAAAATATACTTTGAATAATACTTTTGTATTTGAACGCCAATAGTCATTTATCTGCTGTAAGAATAACTTTTTTCTTAGTGCATAACGCTTGGCGAGATTTTGGCGACGAATTTGGCGGAATGTCGCCAACTTGGCGACTTTTTTTTAATGTTGCCGAATTAATGAAAATCTCGCCAAATGGATAAAAATGATGCTAAATCAATGAAAATGACGACTAATTGTCGAAAATTCAATATCTTGGAAAGAATATTAGTATCTACTATAAGAAAAACCTATTTTTTTACTGTAAAAGTTGTAAATTCATTTCATTATATAAGGAAAGTCATGTGTTGCCCACATCAGATTTTTATTATTGTGGTTAAACATAAACATAACCATTTCCTTGCAAGACACTTGCTTTTACTTTCTTACAATATATTATAATATATGTAAAATGTATCGTTAACAAGTTTTATAAAAATATTGTTTATTAATATCTTTATTACTACTGATATCACCATCATTATCTAAATGTAATTAGCTGGTGTGTTGCTCAACACAATTTTCTCATATAATATTCAATTTTCATATAAGAACTCCAATCTTTCGATTGATATCATAATTGAAAATGTAACCCGGAGGGGGGCTAATGGCGTCACGAACGTAAAAATCTGATGTGGGCAACACATGACTTTCCTTATATAATGTAATGAATTTACTACTTTTACAGTAAAAAAATAGGTTTTTCTTATAGTAGATACTAATATTCTTTCCAAGATATTGAATTTTCGCCAATTAGTCGTCATTTTCATTGATTTAGCATCATTTTTATCCATTTGGCGAGATTTTCATTAATTTGGCAACATTTCAAAAAAGTCGCCAAGTTGGCGACATTCCGCCAAATTCGTCGCCAAATCTCGCCAAGCATTATGCACAAGGAAAAAATTTATTCTTACAGCAGATAAATGACTATTGGCGTTCAAATACAAAAGTATTATTCAAAGTATGTTTTTTCATGAATGGAACGAGCTAGATCCACGAGAATGATGTCACTCAATTTATCGCATGGTATTACATATGAAAAGTGCTTTTACTCAGTGCATGTTTCTCAATAGGAATTTTTTTTTTTTATGTGACTTTTTCATTTTTTTTAAAAATGCACAATATCTCGAGAACGGTTCATGTTAGCGTTCTAAAATTTATGCCAATCGTTTTCTAATGAAAAATTACATAAGAAATGTCTATTTGCGTAACTTTATTAGCGGTTTTGATTTTTTGACGATTTTTTCAAAATTCCATTCGAAAATTTAGGGGGGTTCTGAACATTCAATTACGTATAAAAACAATAGGCTTCAAGTGTTTACGGATTGTGATTTTTGTAACAAATTTGGTTCGAATCGGTCCATTCGTTCGTCAGTTATCGCCTCCACAGACTCACTGACACACACACACACACACACACACACACACACACACATACATACATACTTTCACACACACACACACACACACACACAGACATCACTTCAAAAATGTTTGATTCGTGATCAGGGATGCTTGAAACGTGCTCTCCCGTCGAAAACTCGAATTCGTATTTTCGACCCCGTCACAATACTTTCCTTATGCATTATGTATATAAGGAAAGTAAAAATTGGATAGCGGTCTTTTTACTTTCCTTATATACATAATGTATAAGGAAAGTATTGTGACGGGGTCGAAAATTCGAATTCGAGTTTTCGACGGGAGAGCACGTTTCAAGCATCCCTGATCACGAATCAAACATTTTTGAAGTGATGTCGGTGTGTGTGTGTGTGTGTGTGTGTGTGTGTGTGTGTGTGTGTGTGTGTGTGTGTGTGTGTGTGAAAGTATGTGTGTGTGTGTGTGTGTCAGTGAGTCTGTGGAGACGATAACTGACGAACGAATGGACCGATTTAAACCAAATTTGGTACAAAAATCACAATCCGTAAACACTGGAAGCCTATTGTTTTTATACGCAATCGAACGTTCGGAACCCCCCTTAATTTTCGAATGAAAATTTGAAAAAATCGTCAAAAAATCAAAACCACGAATAAAGTTACGCAAATAGACATTTCTTATGTAATTTTTCATTAGAAAACGATTGACGTAAATTTTAGAACGCTAACATGAACCGTTCTCGAGATATTGCACATTTTTCATAAAAATTATCTAAAAGTCATATAAAATTAAAAAGAAAATATTTCCTATTGAGAAGCATGTTCACTTTTCATATGTAATACCATGCGATAAACTGGATGACATCATTCTCGTGGATCTAGCTCGTTCCATTCATGAAAAAGATACTTTGAGTAATACTTTTGTATTTGAACGCCAATAGTCATTTATCTGCTGTAAGACTAGCTTATTTCTTTGTCCATAACGCTTGGCGAGATTTTGGCGACGAATTTGGCGGAATGTCGCCAACTTGGCGACTTTTTGAAATGTTGCCAAATTAACGAAAATCTCGTCAAATGGATAAAAATGACGCTAAATCAATAAAAATGACGACTAATTGCCGAAAATTCAATATCTTTGTAAAAATATTAGTATCGACTATAAGAAAAACCTATTTTTTTTACTGTAAAAGTAGTAAATTCATTACATTATATAAGGAAAGTCATGTGGTGCCCACATCAGATTTTTTTTACTGTAAAAGTACATTTATTACATTATATAAGGAAAGTCATGTGTTGCCTACATCAGATTTTTAATAACGAAATCATATTTTTTTTTATAGTGATTTGCAAAATGATGGTATATATTGTGGCTGGAACAAAACAATTTTTTAATGCTTTGATTTTTTTTTTGGGGGGGGGGGGGTAGGGGAATTCTTAAAACTAGAATTTTAAGGGATCTTTACATGCTTTACTTAAGGAACTGAAATCCTTTGTTATGTCGCTGGGTGCTAGCTGGTTTTGGGCTGCCCTTCCAAGTATTGGCTATTCCATTCTGATAAGCACAGGCTGCATACAGGTGCTTGAAAATTGGGAAAGTACTTGAATTTTAGATTAACATTTTCAAGGCCTTAAAAGTACTTGAAAATTCCTATTTTCTTGGTTAAGTACCTGAAAGTGCTTGTAAAAGGCTGGGTTGAAGTGATCTTCAGATTCACAGTATTGTGTTTTTTCTGAGAAGTTCTTCTTTTTCTGGAAATTTCCCTAGCAGTTATGCTGGGCCTGAAATTTTCCTAAACAACAACAACAATGTTTTTTCCTGAAAATTTCCTCAACAGCTTCAACATTAGTTTGGTATGATTTTTCCTCCCAAAAATGCATACAACTCCATAATATGGAAAAAAGGATGTCCTTGAAAAATAATTGAATGGTACTTGTAAGTCCTTGAAATTTTTTTAAGTCTACTCAACCTGGATAAGCACAGCATCTGTCCCAGGATGTTATCTGCAATGAGGGTGCAATCATAACTTTGGGACTATAGGCGGTTTCTGTAGTTATAAGCCTATTTATTCACTTTTGATAATGTCCTAACTGTTAGCACGTCTAGGGTCTATTTTCATAAATCAAATTAAGGATATCAACCCCTTTTAGAGGCAGTAAGACTCAATAAGAGCGGAAAGTGCCTTAGGATAAAATAAAAAAATGGTTTAGGAAGCTATGTGAACATTACACATATATATTTCCGGCCATTCATCTTGCTGCTCTAAGTCCTTGGACGAGCCGAATGGTCTGGGCTTTTGACACATATATATTTTTTTAATTTAATTTTTTTTTTTTTGTAAAATGTTTTGGAATAGTAATGCAAGATGAAGTTAAGTTATGTAACAAAGTAGATAAGTTAAGTTATGTAACAAAAATGAAGAAAACAACCTGTTCAAAAGCTGCTAAATGAGCTATCTTAAATAAAAATCTGATGTGAGCAGCACATGACTGTCCTTATATAATGCAATGAATTTACTACTTTTATAGTAAAAACAAAAATAGGTTATTCTAATAGTAGATACTTTTTTCTTTCCAAGATATTGACATTTCGTTAATTAGTCGTCATTTTTATCAATTTGGCGAGATTTTCGTTAATTTGGTAACATTTTAAAAAGTCGCCAAGTTGGTGACATTCCGCCAAATTCTTCGCTCAAATCTCGCCAAGCGTTATGGACGGAGAAATAAGTTATTCTTATAGCAGATAAATGACTATTTGCATTCAAATACAAAAGTATTACTCAAAGTATCGTTTCTCATGAATGGAACGAGCTAGATCCCCGAGAATGATGTCACCCAATTTATCGCATGATATTACATATGAAAAGTGAACATGTTTCTCAACAGTTAATATTTTTTTTAATTTATGGGATTTTTTGATAAATTTATTTGAAAAATGTGCTATATCTCGAGAACGGTTCATGCTAGCGTTCTAAAGTTTATGTCAATCGTTTTCTAGGAAAAAATTACATAAAAAATGTCTATTTGCGCAACTTTTTTTATTTTTTGATGATTTTTTCAATATTTCACTCAAAAATTTAGGGGGGTTCTGAACATTCGATTGTGTTTAAAAACAATTGGCTTCCAGTATTCATGGATTGTAATTTTTGTACCTAATTTCATTGGAATCACTCCATTTGTTCGTGAGATATCGTCTCCACAGACTCACTGACACAAACACATGCACACACACACATCCCCTTAAAAATGTTCAAGTCATGATCAGGATGCTTGAAACGTGCTCTCCCGTTGAAAATTCGAATTGTCGACTCTATCACAATACTTTCCTTATACATTATACTATGTATATAAGGAAAGTAAAAAAGATAAATGAGTTATTGTTATCATTTAGTGCATCTCTTTTGAAGTTAGTTGATGTTGCCTTGTTGTTTTCTTATTTAAATCTTGGAGTACTAATATTCTTAGTCGTCTTCTTCGACCTAGACCGTCCGACCTACCCGAAGGTGTAAGGTATCTGTTTCGATGATCGGGAAGTGCCACCCAATTTAGACCGGAACCCAGTTCGGGAGGCATCCACAGAGACCATAGCCTCTTTTCACTAGCACCAACCTCTCGGAGAGTCTTACGGACCCACATGTTTAACGCGATCGTACTCCGCCCGAACACGGCGACCGTTTTGGACTGCGGCAAGAATTGAACTCGAGTCGTCCGAGTGCAATCCCCGTGCGCTAACCACTGGGCTGTCGCACCCCCAAGTTCCTAGTCTTAAGTGTTTTGAATCCTTCTGCTGCTGTTTTGCCTTACATTTTCTATTTTTCGTTGGGCAACAAATTTACTTTTAGGTCGCATGATGCCGCTCTATTGACTTAAAAATTCAACTTCATTAGGTTTTGCCCCGTGTTTGATGCTAGAAATTTGCGAAGATTCAGCCTTTTAGGACAGTGTGGGATATTAAAACGTTCGGAAAGGCTTTTCGATACCCTTATCTTCTCTATCCTCTAGAAAAGAATCGATAAATCTGGCTTCGTTCAGTTCTTTCTCGTGGCCGGTACTATAAGTGTGCAAAGTTTCTTAGTTCACGGGGGTGGGGCATCTTCTGGAGGATTTGGAAAGACAATAATACGTTAGATAATTATATTCATTAAATGGATCATTTTTTTCCTTAGGGCGCGGGGTCTTTTTTTAAGGATACATAGGGAAAGCATTGTGACGGGGTCGAGAATTTGAATTCGAGTTTTCGACGGGAGAGCACGTTTCAAGCATCCCTGATCACGAATCAAACATTTTTGAAGTGATGTCTGTGTGTGTGTGTGTGTCAGCGAGTCTGTAGAGACGATAACTGACGAACGAATGGACCGATTCGAACGAAATTTGGTACAAAAATCACAATCCGTAAACATTGGAAGCCTATTGTTTTTATACGCAATCGAATGTTCAGAACCCCCCTAAATTTTCGAGTGAAATTTTGAAAAAATCGTCAAAAATCAAAACCGCTAATAAAGTTACGCAAATAGATATTTCTTATGTAATTTTTCATTAGAAAACGACTGACATAAATTTTAGAACGCTGACATGAAGCGTTCTCGAGATATTGCCCATTTTTCAAAAAAATTATCAAAAAGTCATATAAAATAAAAAAAAATATTTCCTATTGAAAAACATGTTCACTTTTGATATGTAATACCATGCGATAAATTGGGTGACATCATTCTCGTGGATCTAGCTTGATCCATTCCTGAAAAAAGATACTTTGAGTAATACTTTTGTATTTGAACGCCAATCGTCATTTATGTGCTGTAAGAATAACTTATTTCTTCGTCCATAACGCTTGGCGAGATTTTGGTGACAAATTTGATGGAATTTCGCCAACTTGGCGACTTCTTTAAATGTTGCTAAATTAACGAAAATCTGGCCAAATGGATAAAAATGACGCTAAATCAATGAAAATGACGACTCATTGACGAAAATTCAATATCTTGGAAAGAATATAAGTATCTACTATAATAATAGTCTATTTTTACTTTCCTTATATACATAATGTATAAGGAAAGTATTGTGACGGGGTCGAAAATTCGAATTCGAGTTTTCGACGGGAGAGCACGTTTCAAGCATCCCTGATCACGAATCAAACATTTTTGAAGTGATGTCTGTGTGTGTGTATGTGTGTGTGTGTGTGTGTGTGTGTGTGTCAGTGAGTCTGTGGAGACGATAACTGACGAACGAATGGACCGATTCGAACCAAATTTGGTACAAAAATCACAATCCGTAAACACTGGAAGCCTATTGTTTTTATACGTAATCGAATGTTCAGAACCCCCCTAAATTTTCGAATGAAATTTTGAAAAAATCGTCAAAAAATCAAAACCGCTAATAAAGTTACGCAAATAGACATTTCTTATGTAATTTTTCATTAGAAACCGATTGGCATAAATTTTAGAACGCTAACATGAACCGTTCTCGAGATATTGTACGTTTTTCAAAAAAATTATGAAAAAGTCACATAAAAAAAAAATTCCTATTGAGAAACATGTTCACTTTTCATATGTAATACCATGCGATAAATTGAGTGACATCATTCTCGTGGATCTAGCTCGTTCCCTTCATGAAAAAATATACTTTGAATAATACTTTTGTATTTGAACGCCAATAGTCATTTATCTGCTGTAAGAATAACTTTTTTCTTAGTGCATAACGCTTGGCGAGATTTTGGCGACGAATTTGGCGGAATGTCGCCAATTTGGAGACTTTTTCGAAATGTTGCCAAATTAATGAAAATCTCGCCAAATGGATAAAAATAATGCTAAATCAATGAAAATGACGACTAATTGTCGAAAATTCAATATCTTGGAAAGAATATTAGTATCTACTATAAGAAATACCTATTTTTTTACTGTAAAAGTAGTAAATTCATTACATTATATAAGGAAAGTCATGTGTTGCCCACATCAGGTTTTTTTTACTATAAAAGTAGTAAATCTATTGCATTATATAAGGAAAGTCATGTGCTGCCCACATCAGATTTTTTTTACTGTAAAAGTAGTAAATTCATTGCATTATATAAGGAAAGTTATGTGCTGCCCACATCAGATTTTTTTATTTAATAACATAGTAAATCACACGTAGGAAATAGAAAGACATGTGCTCAACGCTTCAACTAATTACCAACCGGGCCGCCCATACATATTATTGTGGGTACCCCTACCAACATTTGTCACCCCCCCCCCCCCCCGCCCTCTCCATACTTGATTTACCCTTGTTCCGTTTACATGTATGCGGCCCCCACAAAATTATTAGGAGTCCGGGTTCCCACCTTCCAATACATAGCCTATAGGCGACCTTGTTACTAGAAATGCAAAATGTCAAGCAAATTTTCTTAAAATGTTACAAATTTTGAATTTTTAAAATGACATATATTCCCTCTTTTCAAATAATTTTTTCGTCACTGATTCTTGTACTATACAAGTATTGAACAATATAGAGTCCCACACATATATTTATTACCAAATCTGGTATACAATCGTTTAATTCAAATAATAGATTATATATGTGTGTGGAACATTTCTTAAAATAATTTCAAAACAGTCTGTATGCAGCATACAAAGTTCTTAAATACATGTATTTTCATAGTATTACTTTAAAACCAGAAAATACATAACAAATGATGCAAATAATCGGATACAAGTATATTTAATGACACTCTGATCCGCAATGAAATTCATCGGTCTTCCTGAACAATATCATTTATTATAAACAATTCGTCTTTCCCTCCGCTTTTGCAGGAGTTGCCAGAATAAGGAATTTTCACGTTTTTTTATTTTTTTTTTTATTTTTATCGTGTAGCAGAGAAAAAATCATGAATGATAGTACATTTTTACTTTCCTTATATACATAATGTATAAGGAAAGTATTGTGACGGGGTCGAAAATTCGAATTCGAGTTTTCGACGGGAGAGCACGTTTCAAGCATCCCTGATCACGAATCAAACATTTTTGAGGTGATGTCTGTGTGTGTGTGTGTGTGTCAGTGAGTCTGTGGAGACGATATCTCACGAACGAATGGAGCGATTCGAATGAAATTTGGAACAAAAATCACAATCCGTGAATACTGGAAGCCTATTGTTTTTAATCGTAATCGAATGTTCAGAACCCCCCCTAAATTTTCGAGTGAAATTTTGAAAAAAATCATCAAAATATCAAAACCTTTAATAAAGTTACGCAAATAGACATTTCATATGCAATTTTTCCTTAGAAAACGATTGGCATAAACTTTAGAACGCTAGCACGAACCGTTCTCGAGATATTGCACATTTTTCAAATAAATTTATCAAAAAATCCCATAAATTAAAACAAAAAATTAACCATTGAGAAACATGTTCACTTTTCATATGTAATATCATGCGATAAATTTGGTGACATCATTCTCGTGGATCTAGCTCGTTCCATTCACAAGAAAAGATACTTTGAGTAATAATTTTGTATTTGAACGCCAATAGTCATTTACCTGCTATAAGAATAACTTATTTCTCCGTCCATAACTCTTGGCGAGATTTTGGCGACGAATTTGGCGGAATGTCGCCAACTTGGCGACTTTTTTAAATGTTGCCTAATTAGCGAAAATCTCGCCAAGTGGATAAACATGACGCTAAATCAATAAAAATGACGTTGTTGAAAATTTAATGTCTTGTCGAAAAGTTGTCGAAAATTCAATATCTTTGAAAGAATATAAGTATCTACTATAAGAATAATCGATTTATTTTACTGTAAAAGTAGTAAATTCATCGTATTATATAAGGAAAGTCATGTGTTGCCCACATCAGATTTTTTTAAAATTTTTGAACTTAGATAAAAAAAATGAATATAAATTAAGATAAAAATGAATAAACTCTACATTAAATTTTTATAATGAATTTTTATATAATGAAATTAATATAAAAATGTTTAAACTCGCACTTAGCAATGCGGCGCGAAAACGCTGTTTCTGTAATGGCCGCTCTTGTGACGTCACTATGCATGTAAACAAAGAGCTCAATACACTGTTTACTGTGGATTCCGAGATGTGCTCACTTGATTCTCTCACAAAATATTTTATTTATCATATTTTTATAATGAGTGAGATTCTAAAACCGACCTACAAGTACTGTTAATACTTTGCTGCACAAATACAACGGTTAATTCAGTTGATAAGCTGTTTTTTAATGTTCCAAAAGATCCAATTAAACGAAAAGCATGGACTAAAGCAATGAAAAGGGACGAGCAGAAAAATCCAAAATTATCGAATAAAACATCTCTTTGGTGTTGTGAAGATCATTTTTCGGTAAGCATTTACTTCTGTTTAAATATTATTTACTTGGATTTATGGCCGTGACCAAGGGTTTTTTTCGGGGGTTCAACCCCCCAAAATGAAAAAGTTAACATTGAAAAGGTAAAGATCCATCAAGATATGAAATGTGGGTTTAATTCTCTCCCCCCCCCCCCCCCCCCCCCCGAAATCAAATCCTGGATACGATCTTGCTTGGATCAATAATAAACTATAAATAATCCTGTGTAAATAGCAATTTAAAATTAAAGAATTTTATGGTCAAGTTAGGGATTGAACAATAAAACATACTCTAGCTTGTATCTCAAAACAATAAGTTTTAAAAACATAGAATCAAACCTTAAAAATATCTCACAATTTATTAAACAGGGGTGGCGTACCAGTATTGACGATGAAACGACGTTTGGCGTGTGATGTGAAAGAAGGAGTCTGTGGTAGTTTACGATCTGGAATAATGCACTAGAAACCACTTTGATGCCTCGTTCATCACTGATCATAGCCCAGCAGTGAATATTATTGAGACCTCGCGGATTCCCAGTACGATTACACTGTCACCAGGTTAGAAGAATTTTAATAGCAAACCGCGGCTCCGTTTGTAATATGCATAAACATCCAAAAATGTGTCTTGGACATGTTATCTACAAGTTTAAAAATCTGATGTGGGCAGCACATGACTTTCCTTGCAGACTCAAATTCATATTTTCTTTATTTCCTTAATAATTCGTTCGGTTGAGTTTAATTGCACAAAATAACACTAAATTTGCATTTTTAATTCAATTTTTGTTTTTATTTGGTAATTGGGCATTTTTCCGAAATCGGCGTAACAAAAATGCAAGAAATCTCAAATATCTCGAGAACGGTTAGTCCTAAAGCATAATGGAGTGTGTTATATTCTTTTCCTCGTCAAAAATTGTGTGTAGAACAAGAATTTAATGGATACATTTGAGCATACCTAGGTTTTTTTTTTTTTTTTTTAGATTTTGACGATTTTTGCTGGGCATTTCGTAAAAAAGGCAAGTTGTTCTTTTCTGAATTGTACCAAAATCTAATCAGCACCAGAGTATCCGACAAGTAATTTATCTACCAAATTTTGTAAAATTTGGTCAATTAGTATTTTAGCTAGGGTGGATACATGAAATTTTTACTGGCTATTCCGCAAAAAAAAAAGGCGGGTTCTGTTTTTACGAATCCTACCAAAACTAATCAGCACCAGGGTCTCACCCAAGTGGCTTACCTACCCAATTTTATGAAATTCAGTGCAGTAGTTTTTTTAGTTAGAGTGGATACATGCATTGCACAGATAGACACAGACGTCACGCTAAAAATAGTTTTTTCGCATTCTAGAGGTCTCGAAACGTGTAGATCCGTCGAAAACTCGAGTTGCGATTTTCGGTATGATTCTATGATTCTAATTCTTTCCCTATACATTACCATGTATTGCAGGGAAAGTAAAAAATCTGACCTGGGTAGTACATCAATTTCCCGACGTAATGCAATGGATTTATTTCTTTCACAGTGAAAAAAAAAATCTGATGTGAACAGCACATGCCTTTCCTTATATAATGCAATGAATTTACTACTTTTACAGTAAAAGAAAATAGGTTATTCTTATAGTGGATACTTATATTCTTTCCAAGATATTGACATTTCGTCAATGAGTCGTCATTTTCATTGATTTAGCGTCGTTTTTATCCATTTCGCGAAATTTTTGTTAATTTGGCAACATTTGAAAAGGGCGTTAAGTTCACGATATTCCGCCAAACTCGTCGCCAAAATCTCGCCAAGCGTTATGGACGGAGAAATAAGCTAATTTTATAGCAGATTGCCGTTCAAATACAAAAGTATTACTCAAAATATATTTTCTCGTGAATGGAACGAGCTAGATCCACGAGAATGATGTCACCCAATTTATCGAATGATATTACATATGAAAAGTGAACATGTTTCTCAACAGTTAATATTTTTTTTAATTTATGGGATTTTTTTTATAAATATATTTGAAAAATGTGCAATATCTCGAGAACGGTTCATGCTAGCGTTCTAAAGTTTATGTCAATCGTTTTCCAAGGAAAAATTACATCGGAAATATCTATTTGCGCAACTTTATTAAAGGTTTTGATTTTTTGATGAATTTTCCATAATTTCACTCGAAAATTTAGGGGGGTTCTGAACATTCGATTGTGTTTAAAAACAACGGGCTTCCAGTATTCACGGATTGTAACTTTTGTACAAAATTTCATTCGAATCGCTCCACTTGTTCATGAGATATAGCCTCCACAGATACACTGACACACACACACATACTTTCACTCGCATACACACACACATACTTTCACTCACACACACACACACATACTTTCACACACACACACACATACTTTCACACACGCACACACATACATCACTTCAAAAATGTTTGATTCGTGATCAGGGATGCTTGAAACGTGCTCTTCCTTCGAAAACTCGAAATCGTATTTTCGACCCCGTCACAATACTTTCCTTATACATTATATGTATATAAGGAAAGTAATAAAGTATGAGATTCACGACTGTTTTTTACGTCAAACAAGGAAAATACGGAAAACAACATGTAAAGTTTTTTCGAAGAACTCAATAAACTTATTTTTCGCGCAATTCTAACTAAACAATTATCAACATTGATTTCATCCGCAATAAATAGTAGAATCCATACATTAAAATATTTTAATAATAAATCCATCAAGTGGGTGTCATTTTTGTTTATTTAGCGTTAGTTTTGCAATTTTGGCGATATTTTTATCAATTTGGCAACATTATAAAAAAGTCACCACGTTGGCGGCATTTCTCTAAATGAGTCACCAAACTGCCAAATTTATCGCCAAGCGTTACAGATAGACGGAGAGAAGGGCTCTTAATTTTTATATAGCTAAATGACTATTGGCGAATTGTTGCACGACAAACTAGAAAGCTATTACACAAAGTATCTTTTCTCGTGAATGGAACGAACTAGATCCACGACAATGAATTTGTCGCCTAATATAGCATATGGAAAGTGAACATATTTGATTATAGCTAATATTTTTAATTCTATGTAGTTGTATTAAAAATTTTATTTGAAAAAGTACAGTATCTCGAGAACGGTTCATGCTATCGTTCTAAATTTTGTGTCGTTTGTTTTCTGGTGAAAAATTATATATGAAATGATCATTTACCTAATATTATTGAAGATTTTAATTTTTTAGTGATTTTTTTAAATTTCATTCGACATTTTGAGGATGACATTCGATTGCTTTTAAAATCATTTGGGTTTCAGTATTCACCGATTGTAATATTTGTGCCAAAATTTGTACGAAACGCTTCATTCGCTCGGGAGATATCGTATTCATAGACTCGCGCGGACACACAGAGACATCACTTCAAAAACGTTCGATTCAGTTCATCTATGCTTGAAAAGTGCTTTTCCGTTTCAAACTCGAATTCGAATTTTCGACCCCGTCACATAATTTTATGCACACATTATACAATATATGTACAAGGTAGGATCAAAAAGTTCGGAGATTGTGCTGATATCTCCAACCCTGATTGGAGGAGAGGGGAACTATTTTACCGTGGAGTAGAGGCACATGTGACGCGAGATGTGAAAAGGAAGAAGCAGGCGTTTAGCCAGATAATGCGTGTCAGTGAACTGTAGTCATTCGCGTTCGTCGAAAACAGAAATGGCGTTTGAAGAACAACGTGCGAATATCATATTCTGCCAGAGTTTCGGTAAATCACCGACGACTACAGTTCACGGGCTGACATTGTCTGGGAAAACCCTGCACTGTGGACTTGCTTCTTCCTTTTCACATCTCGCGTCACATGTGCCTCTACGCCACGGTAAAATAATTCCCCTCTCCTTCAATCAGGGTTGAAGATATCAGCACAGTCTCAAAACTTTTTGATCCTACCTTGTATATACAGGGTGTCCCAAAAATATTGACCTCGGCTTTTATTTCTCAAATATTGATCTTAGACATATATAATAAATTACAAAGTTGCGTAAAAAAAGGTACAGAAATTCATGAAATAGATAAAAATCTTCAGGGGATTAAATTTGAAGAAATACAAAATTAAAATTTTTATACGGCCCCCGTACAAAAACATTTCCAATGAGTAAAATGTGCTCCATACACTAATAAGGTGATGTACAAAATTTCAGCATTTTATCATAAAAAGTCCCAAAAATAGGTTTAAACAAAGTTGGTGAGGGATTAATCACAAATTAAAATGTAAATGTTTACAGCAAGAGTGCAAATAACGCAACGCAGAAATGCATCATAGGCAAATAATATCTGCCTCTTATCTTTAATGGATCTTTAGCATGGATGGAAAACATTTTGAACAAGCTCTGTAATCTTTGTGTAAAGTTATTATTTCTACACAGTGTAGATACTTTTGTACCAATAAATAGCAAAATTATTATTACTTTTCTTATATACAATAATGTATAAAGAAAGTATTATGAAGAAAATTCGAATTCGAGTTTTCGACGGAAGAGCACGTTTCAAGCATCCCTGATCACGAATCGAAAATTTTTGAAGTGATGTCTGTGTGTGTGTGTGTGTGTCAGTGAGTCTGTAGGGACGATAACTGACAAACGAATGTACCGATTCGAACGAAATTTAGTACAAAATTACAATCCGTAAACACTGGAAGCTTATTGTTTTTATACGAAATCGAATGTTCAGAACCCCCCCCCCCCCCCCCCCTAAATTTTCAAGTGAAATTTGGAAAAGATCGTCAAAAAATCAAAACCTCTAATAAAGTTACGCAAATAGACATTTCTTATGTAATTTTTCATTAGAAAACGATTGACATATATTTTGGAACGTTAACATGAACCGTTCTCGATATATTGTACATTTTTCTAAAAAATTATCAAAAAGTCATATAAATTAAAAAAAAAAATTTTCCCATTGAGAAACATGTTCAGTTTTCGTATGTAATACCATGCGATAATTTTAGTGACATCATTCTCGTGGATCTAGCTCGTTCCATTCATGAAGAAAGATACTTTGAGTAATACTTTTGTATTTGAACGTCAATAGTCATTTATCTGCTGTAAGAATAACTTACTTCTCTGTCCATAACGCTTGGCGAGATTTTGGCGACGAATTTGGTGAAATGTCTCCAACTTGACGACTTTTTTAAATGCTGCTAAATTAACGATAAACTCACCAAATAATGGATAAAAAGGACGCTAAATCAATGAAAATGACGACTCATTGACGAAAATTCAATATCTTGGAAAGAATATAAATATCTACTATAAAAATAATCTATTTTTTTTTTACTGTAAAAGTAGTAAATTCATTGCATTATATAAGGAAAGTCAGGTGCTGCGCACATCAGATTTTTTATTTATGTAATCATTGATTTCTTTCGTAATTTGTGTATGACCTTGAAACGCGATCTGCCGACATGATTTTTCCCCTCTGAGAACCCGTGTCGATGCATCGAAAAGTGGGTTAAGTCAGCATTTTTGTCTTTTTATATCTCTGGGATTTTTTATGATAAAATGCTGAAATTTTGTACATCTACTTATTAGTGTATGGGGCACATTTTACTCATTGGAAATGTTTTTGTACGGGGGCCGTATAAAAATTTCAATTATGTATTTCTTAAAATTTAATTCCCTTGACAATTTTAATCGGTCAGTGTTTTTGGGACACCCTGTATATAGAGAGAAATAAAATCAAAAGTTTAAAAGTTGAGTTTAAAAGTCCATCATAAGTAAACTGGAGTTTGGAAAAATAACATTTCGAGAATTGGTAAGTATACACTTTTCACTTGTTATACCTACCTCAACTATTTTCCCTGGCGGCGCTACTGGCTGGACCTTAGATATTTTACTTTTCTTCGGATCTCTATTATGAAACACTTTTCAATAAAACATCATCGTTCTGTTACTTTGTTCTTTTTACGGGTAGATAGAGTAAAAAAAAAAAAAAATGGGGGACACACCGACTTCAAATTAGAAAAATATAAAAGGCCACGGGAAACCCCATGAGCAATGTTAAACGATTTGCCTCGTGATTGGCTTTGTTGAAGCCCAGGGTACAGCGAATCTCTTGTGGTTACGCCTCACCTGGCAGATCGATAATCGAGCCATAAAAATAACCACTTCGGCTCCTAAAAAATAGAAGGTTCTGCGATGTCAATCTGTGGACATCCATGATGTACGCTGTCGCGTGGTGTTCAGATTTCGACATGAAACTTGGTAAACTTTTATTGGATTTTTACCTTCTCATACTACACAATGCAGTATATAAATTATTTGTTTTCACGAAAATTTTCGATTTCGAGATTTTGATGCCAATATATGTTTTGGGACCCTTGAATGCGTTTTGACTATCTTTAGAGTAACGTCGTCGGTCTGTCTGTGGACGATTTATTGTGTACAAGATAGCTGTCACAATTAATGGATTTTCATGAAACTTTATATTCTGTTTTGTTGTCGAAAAAATTTAGAACTAGATTGAATTTTTTTTAATGCAAGAGAAAACTTCGAAATGGATTCGAAATTTTATATTTTTTTAACAATGCAGCATAGGACAAAAATTGACATAGTCGTGCAAAAAAAGGGTTATTTATGATTCAATAACCACGAAACTTAACTTTTCAATCATTACAGTGAAAATTAGACAATTTTGTGTTCGATACCTGACCTGATTAGTCGTCATCGAATGGTGGTGGTGGGGGGAAACTTGGTATGAATCGAAATATTTTTTTTAAAGCCCTTTAAAATAAGGATAATTTGCTATAATTGTTGTCATTTGGACACCTGGGATACACATATTTTGATACATACGTTTCAAATTTTTTGTAAAAATTTGAAAAAAAAAAATCTGATGTGGGCAGCATATGCCTTTCACTGTATGTCAATAAATTGGCTTCTTTCACAGTGAAAAAATGATGCATAATATTCACGGCTCAATATTTTTAACGTTCATTGGACGTTTTTCTGGATGACTCTAACTATTTGGAATTAGCTTATATTTCGCGAAACTCTAAATGGACAATTATCAATATTGATAGCATCCGCTAGCAGTAATAGAATCGGCACATTAAAATGTTTTAACATATAATTCATCAATGTATCGCCGTTCCCGTTAATTTAGCGTCATTTTTGTAATTTTGATTATATTTTTGTGAATCTAGGAGCAACATACCGCTCCAATTTCGATATTTTAGCTTGCTATATACAATAATAGAGTTCTTTGTAAGTCCTTTGAAAGCCCCATAAGGACATATAATTTGATTTCGTATCGGGTTCTTAGTTGTCCAAATCGAATGGTTATAATTTCGATATTTTGAACTATTGCACTGTTGCCGGATTAGCAGAATATTAATAGTTTTCGCTTTTAATAGTGTGTCGTGAATTCTTGACTTTTTACTCAGAGGGAGAATTAATTTGTACTACAATCCCTCAGTGCATCTGGCAACGCCGGATCGTGTCACAAAAGCTGATAATGCGCAAGCGCGTGGGTTCAGAAGAAACTGAACATGTAGTAGATTCACCAGAAGTTAAAAACGAAAAATTGGAAATTGGTACTCGACAAAATATGTAGTGATGTTTTGATGCTGTATTAAAATTGGTTTTCCCTTTCTTAGAATGAGGTATGTGTTTTTGTGTAATCCGTTGTTCTTATTTGATTTAGATGGAAGTATTTCCTCTATGAAAATAGATAAACTTTAAAATATTACAATCGCATTGTTCTTCGTCTTCGTTGCGATTTTTTACAAATAGCTTCGATGTTATATTCATTATTTTCTAACTTTAAGGAAGAAATACTAAATCAGGGACAAATAAATCGGTACACAAGTCTTGTTACCCGAGACTGTCTCCGAAAATTGGGGACAAATGGTGACTTTAGTTAGGGATTTTTTCTTAGCGATCACATTACTTAGGGTTTTTTTTTCTTATCGCGAATGTTATTGCACAGAGCCAGTTCTTTTAAAGTAGAATCGTCAAAGTCTTGAAAAGTCTTGCTAGTTAATTGCAAATAATTAGAAATATATCATTACATTTTTATCTTTTCGTTTACATAACGTTCTTTCTAAGAATTGTATCTCCCATTTAAGATAAATCCCACTTTTCTACGACGAGAACACGTTTTAAATCCCGGGCAGTCCGAGGTTACGAAATACTGGATTTATGGACACATTTTCTCCAATAATTCCAAATATATTCAATTTTTAAAATTTTAATTTTCATAACCTTCATCCCAATATCTCTATACCTCCATTTCAATCCTCTGTTCTTAATACCCAGAATTCACGTATTAAATCCCTGGACTGACATATATCCTGACACACACGGTCGAACGCGTGTTAATGTAGATAAAGAAAGGTCGGAAAAAAGAAATTGAGTTTGTAAGAGTTTGTACTGATCACGCCAGGCTTTTTTATTTTTTTAGAAGAAGACTAGATGAAGTGTTGAAGTGACTGGAGAAAGTGCTTCTTAAATTTTTTAGTCATGACCCAGATGAAAGAAATAGTTTTTCTCACTATCTGTTTGTTCTCAATTGGAAATAGAATGAATTGCAGATGAGTCACTAATAAAATATATAAAATTCCTGAAATTTTTTATCAGAGTTCAACTCCAGTCGATGTATGAATTAATAAAGAACAGACTATGATTTCTTTAGAAGCAAGAAAGTAGTTATTTGGCCATAAATGCTTCATTATTTGGAACTCTTTTATAATCAAATTCCTATTAAAAAAATCTGATGTGGGCAGCACATGACTTTCCTAATATAATGCAATGAATTTATTACTTTTACAGTTAAAAAAAAAAAAAAGGTTATTCTTAGATACTTATATTCTTTCCAAGATATTGAATTTTCGTTATTTAGTCGTCATTTTCATTGATTTAGCGTCATTTTTATTCATTTGGCGAGATGTTCATTAATTTGGCAACATTTAAAAAGTCGCCAAGTTGGCGACATTCCGCCAAATTCATCGTCAAAATCTCGCGAAGCGTTATGGACGGAGAAATAAGTTATTCTTATAGCAGATAAATGACTATTGGCGTTCAAATACAAAAGCATTACTCAAAGTATCTTTTCTCATGAATGGATTGAGCTACATCCACGAGAATGATGTCATCCAATTTATCGCATGATATTACATATAAAAAGTGAACATGTTTCTCAACAGTTAATATTTTTTTTAATTTATGGGATTTTTTGATAAATTTATTTAAAACACGTGCAATATCTTGAGAACGGTTCATGCTAGCTTTCTAAAGTTTATGTCAATCGTTTTCTAAGGAAAAATTACATAATAAATGTCCATTTGCGTAATTTTATTAAAAGTTTCGATTATTTGATGATTTTTTCAAAATTTCAGTCGAAAATTTAGGGAAACATTTATATTCAATTGTGTTTAAAATCAGTAAGCTTCTAGTATTCACGGATTGTAATTTTTGTACCAAATTTCATTCGAATCGGTCCATTCGTTCGTGAGATATCGTCTACACAGACTCACTGACACACACACACACACAGACATCAAAAAATTTCGATTCGTGATCAGGTATGCTTGAAACGTGCTCTCTCGTCGGAAACTCGAATTCGAATTTTTGACCCCGTCACAATACTTTCCTTGTACATTATATTATGTATAAAGAAAGTAATAATTGTATAATTTAAAATAAATTTTTAATATATTAATATTATGAAAGAAAAGAACTGGTACTTACTGTAATACTTTATTTGATCCTAAAGAGCAAAGGGAATTACATTTTGTTTTGTTTCTTTAGTAATATGTACGATAACAAAATTGATTCTATCCCTATGTTTGTTGGGATAAGGTTTCGTGTTCTTCAGTACTTAACTAGAACTATGAGTTTGTTTGCAGGAAGGAATTTTGATATCAATGTTGGACGTTACTCTGTCACTAATAACTTTAAAGGGACGGTGGCCGTTGAAATGAGCAAAAATCGACTAAAAAAAGTTTTAATATATAAACATTATTTTACACATTTAATATTTGCTTACGGGCGGGACAGCGTCCATCCCAAACGAAGAACCTCTCAAAAAGATAGGTATTTAACATACCCTATCCCAAACAGTTCGACCCCGTTTGCAGGCATTGACGTCCATGGAAATGCTTGCAAAGGGGGTCGAACTGTTTGGGATAGGGTATGTCAAATACCTGCCTTTTTGAGAGGTTCTTCGTTTGGGATGGACGCTGTCCCACCCGTAAGCAAAAGGTTGAATGCATTTTTTTCGAAAAGAAATTTTCAAAGGTTTTACATTTTTAAAATGCTCCATGCGTTTTAATTTTTGTCTGAGATGTATGAAATGTGTCAAGAAGACACCTCTCATACATTTTAATGAAACTGGGTATGCATTTTATAATTGGGCTTTATTAAGGTAATTAAAAGTGAATAAGAACCTAATTAAATGATGAAAATTAAGTTTTAATGCAGAAAAATATTTTTAAAAGATTAACTTTCTAAGGGATTTAAAAATGAATACCCAAATTTGTTCATAATGTATTTTTGAGTAATTATAATGTAAAATTAATCAAAAATGTGAACAAATGCACGCAAAGAGCATTTTCAAATTTACGTTAAAAAAATTTAAATTATAAAAAATACAAAATTATAACAAAATTGAATAAAAAATAAATGGTATTGTATATAGTAATGTTAAAAGGAATATTTATACAAATTTTCACGTTTCTAAGTCAATAAATAAATAAAAAAAATTTCAACGTTCACCGTCCCCTTAATAAGTTTTACAACAGCTTTCCCGATAATCTTGAGGCTTCTCATTCATATGTTAGTATTTTTGAAAATCTCTTGTAAATATATTGTATCTCATTTTGCAAGTTACTGGGAATTTATACTGTAGTTTGCATCCTGTTACATAACTACAAAATTTGATGTGAACAACACATAATTTTCCCTATATAATATTCCCTATATATATATTTCCCTTGCCATAAACCTTTGGGTTGGCCGTGTGGTCTGGGCTTTCGACATAATTTTCCCTATATAATGCAATTAATTTATTTATTTCACTGTGGAATAAAAATGATAATCCGCAACACAATATTTTTAACATTAATTTATACATTTGGCGCTTTTTCGAATGACAGCATGTAAAACCATTTCGAAGTTACCATTTGACTCATATTTTGAGCAACTTTAAATTCTCATTTATCAATATTGATAACATTTGCAATAAGAAATAGAGTCCACATATTAAAATACTTTAATAATTAATTCATCAATGTAACAGCATTTTCGTTATTTTAGCATCATTTTATAAATTTTGACTATATTTTCAGCAATTTTGATCGACTTATCGCCAAGCTGGCGATATTTTGCTAAATGAGTCGCTATGTTCGCCAAGCGTTACACACAGACGGAGAAAATAGCTTTTATATAAATGCCGGCGAATTGATGGTCATAAAAATATAAAGCTATTACACAAGTATCTTCTCTCGTGAATGGAACTCCATGAGAATGATGTTAACAATTTTGTCGCATAATATATTGAATAAAAAGTGAACATATTTCCCTATAGTAATTTTTTTTTTTTAAATTTTATGCAATATTTTTGATGAATTTATTAGAAAAACGTACAATATTTCGAGAAGGATTCATGCTAGAGTTCTAAAGTGTGTGTCATTTGTTTCCTAATGAAAAATTACACGAGAAACGGTTATTTACGTAGCATTAATTATTAATGGTTCTGATTTTTTTAACAATTTTTTCAAAATCTCATTCGAAAATTTGAGGGTCTTCTGAACATTCGATTGTGTTTAAAATTATTACGCTTTCAGTATTCACCAATTGTAATATTTGTACCAAATTTCGTTCGAAACGTTGCATTTGTCCGTAAGATATCTCTTCTACAGACTACAGACTCGCGAATACACACACACACACACAAAACGAAAGATACAAACTTTAGAACGCTAAATCGAACCAATCTCAAGATATCGTGCGATTTTAAAATAAATACATCTGAAAATTGCATAAAATGAACAGTAGTATCCTCAAATATATAATACTTGGCGACTCATTTAGTAAAATATCTCTAACTTGGCTACATTTTAATATTGTGCCAAATTGAATTAAATGTCGTCAATTTGGCCAAAATGAAGCTAAAGTTACGAAAATGATGCCTAATTGATGAAGTATAGTATATTGCAGTAATTATTGAAGTATAGTATATTGAAGTAAGAGTATATTGCTTGGCAGATATTAGCAACATTTCCAATTGTCAAGTTATATGGGCGCGAAATATACGCTAATTTAGTACTTTAAAATAATTTTACATGTTGCCATCCAGAAAAGCGAAAATGCCAGTGTACTTTTTAACGCTAAAAGCATTGTGCTGTTGTCCTTCGCATTGAAAGAAGTAAAGTACTTGTATTATGCAGCGAAAGTCATGGGCTGCCCACATCAGATATGATAATTAAATTTGAAGCGAGTTTTGATATTTAGAATATTTATTAATTGTGTAAGTGTCACATTGAGTGACCACTAACCATTTGCTTTGGGGGAAACGGTTTCTTGAAAATATAGTTTGTCAGATCTTGCAGGAAAGCCTTTCTATCCTTCATTCCTTCGAGCTATAATATCATGGGAAATAGCATAAAGAAATTAAGTCATTTTCCATGAAATTGAGTATGCTTATTAGCGATGTGAACAGAAAACTTATTACCAGATGAACCGAGTTATAAAAAAGCTCAAAATAGTAGTTTTCCTTCAATATCTAATTTTGCTAACCACATAGAGAAAGTCACGCTTTGGTTATATCAGATTATCTTTTCTATTTTACCTCTTTCTCACCGTTGTCAAAGTCCTTTATACAAATCACGAATGTTCCGTTATTTTGCTCTTTCTACAGGAAGATAAAAAAAAAATGTGACAGTCACTTCAAATTAGTACAAAGTATCAAAAGTCTTTCGAAAAACTCCATGAGCGGTGCTACATGGTTTGCCACTTGATTTACTTTGTTTCCGATCAAGGGTTTACCGAAATCTCTTGTGGTTACGCCTCACCTGGCAGGTCGATATGTCGTCCATAAAAATAATCACTTCAGGTCCTAAAAAATAGACGAAGGTCTTGGCGATGTCCATTTGGGCGGACCTCCGCCACCCATTTTGTAAGCTATCGTTCCGAGTTCAGATTCGTGGAAAACCGATTCTAGATTTAGTGAACTGTGATCACTCACTTTTCTTATAGGGGGCTGGAAAAAGTAGTTCTTATTCTTAAATGCTTGAATCACATAACGTAAATTAAAGAAAGGGCTTACACTCACTGTTTCTTTTAGGACTTTTTCGCAGGGGGACGGGGGGGGGGGGTCGAATGACATTTAAGGGAGTGGGTAAGTTTTCTATTTGCCCTATATAAATATATATAAATGCTGTGTCACATAAATAGAAACTAGGTTTCATTAAATGTCTCCTAGGGGGGGGGGGGGGTCGCCCTCCCTGGAGTATGTCTGAATCTGGGGGGGGGGGGATTCCTGGGGTATGTCTGAAAGAAACACTGCGTTCTACTTATGATTTTAATCGAGAATGAGGAGGATATTGTATAGGGATGTAGATAATTCCCTGTTTCAAAGTGTAAAAGTTTTGCACCAGTTCTTAAACGTGGAGAATTGTAAATGAATCACTTATTCAACAAAAATTTGTGATCTAATTCTTGAAAAGGGGAGGATTGTAGATAAATAGCAATTAATTCAACAGATTTTTTTTTCCGAGTAGATCAACATGCAAACAATATATATATATATATATATATATATATATATATATATATATATATATATATATATATATATATATATATATATATATATATATTAGATTTGATAGAAATTGGATACCATTTATGATTATACAAATGTAATCTCAATATTTTAATATTTTTAATAACTTAGAAAGGAAGAAACTTTTGTCCAGGCGAGGTTTTGTTTCACTT
>OX578137.1:19006009-19026009 GCA_951213105.1 Amaurobius ferox
AAACTATTGATTACAATGCAGATATTTTGAAATTACAATATAATTATTCTCAAACTTTCAATTTTCTACCTGTTTGAACTTGGTTATATAAAGTCAGAAAATGCAAATTAAGTTTTGTTTATACTAATTTTTTAAAATTAAAATTAACTCTTGAGCATTTTAAACATTTATTTTATGATTTGCTTCTTTCACGTACAAATTCTTAAATTACCACCTACTCCATTCACCAAATCCACATACTAAAATAGCTTACTGTGTAATTTCTTTTAGACACCCTATTCTTAATTTTCTTAACTTCAATAATTTATTTGCAAAATATCAGCACTTGTTACCAGTTAATGATATCAAAATACAAAAATCATTCAAATATAATTTACCAATTGGTAGAACTATTTACAATTACAATGAAGTTTCCAGGACATTAAACTCCGATGATCTTACATCATGTGAATGCGGCAATAAAAATCTTGCCCCTTATGTCAACTCCTCTTATGGACACATTATTACTGGGGATCTCAGTATAGTTCAGGATGATATACTTAGGGATATTATGAATAAAGGGTCTAAATTTCGCATTCCATTCTGCCACCACCCTAAACAACTTCTTCAGTCTATTTCATTTGATTTTGATAAATTCATATATCAACTTGCTTGTTCACATTCCATTCCTATTGAAGCATTCCATCTATGGAAGTATTCTACCTTACATCTACTTAAAAATGTTATTATAAACATTAAATTAATGAAGCCTAGGTATCCTTATAAACAACTCCTATCTGCTATTAAAGAACTATAACAACATTTTGTCATAACTTATGTAGATAAAGCTTCTAATGATTATGCCATCATTTGAAAAAATATTATGTTTCTCTGTTACAGAATTACCTAAAAAATAATCAAATTTTTAAACCCATTAATAATCAGTCTATCGAAATCAAAACTAAAATGCTAAAATTATATGAACAATTAAATATTAATTGTAAGTTTTTTAAATTTCCTTATGTTACTTTGGTTCCTAAATTCTACAAATCACCTCTCAATTTTAGAACGGTCACTTGTGGACATAATACCTTTACCACTACAGCTAGTAAGTACTTGCTTAACTGTTTAAATAGAATGAATGAATCTCTTAAATTTAGGAATTCAGGATATTTCATTTTGAACAATAGTTTTGATTTAGTTAATCACCTTAGCAAGCTTCCACAAATTCTTGGTTTCCAAACCCTTGATTTTAAAGACCTATTTAATAATATTGTCATTAAAGATTTATATAAAGTTATTATCTCTCTTTATCATGAATATATATCTTCCAATCATGTTGCATTTAATGTCAAAAATTTTCCTATGCTCTTGCACATTGTGTTATATAACAATTATATTATCCAAGGTGATAACATTTATTTACAAACATCTGGTGTACTACAAGGTGGCTGTAGTAGTAGTATTCTCGCTAACTTATATCTTTATTATTAGGAATGTCATTTTAACTCTAATTCATATATTATATATAGATATGTTGACGACTTAATTTGTATTATCATTGATGATTCCTATCCCATTAATATTGATTTTTACCCATCTAACCTAGAATTAATTCCTAATGAGCCTAGCGTTAGTCAAACTGTAAATTTTTTAGACCTAAATTTAGATACCATCAATAATCATGTAATCACCAATCTATATGATAAAAAAGATTCTTGCAAATTCACTATCATAAAACTGCTATCATATCATTCTTGTAATTCTATTCAATTGTTTAGAAACATCATTTTAAACCAGCTATTTCGAATACATCGACTTTCTGATCCTCGATTTCACTTTCTCCACATCAATAATCTTAAACGCATTTGTCAAAATTACCAATATCCGGAAGTATTTGTAAATAATATTATTAATAATTTCAAATATACTACGTAATAATTTTACACATGCATTATTTATCTTTGATTGGACAACTCATTTTTGAAAATTCACCCATTCCTATCACCTAACTTACCACTTGGCCTGAGTCTAATACTGTTTACTATTTTCGAATGACTATTTTCCACTTGTCCTGAGTCCTATACTGTTTACTATTTTTGAAAGTCTCCATACATATTATGTATCGATCAAATGTATTCATTCCGGTGCCCACTCGCATTGACGAAGTGAGGTGAAATGCTCAGTCGCTTGTTCAACTTATACGTGGTAGCAATGCTTGTGAGTTCATATTTCTGTTCGAGAAGGTATTATTATTCTGATTTATAATTCAATTGATTTATTTTTCTCCTTCCACTAGCCAGTAGACAGTTCCAATGGTGTCTATAGTTAAATACTATCGCCATTGTCAGAAACTGGCTATTCTATCGGTTTTAATTCGAATTGTATGGCTGTCCTGATGAGAATGCCATTTCGAACTAACCGCCATTTTTTGTGTAGTTTCAATTGATTGTTCTCTATGTCTTAATCTTTTATCTTGAGCTAATTATTATTGCCTTTTCTCATTTTTGCCGTGTTTTCTTTTTCATTTTTATTTATATTTATATACTTTTAATTGTGATTTTTGTATCCTAATACTCTTCTTATCCCCCTTTCCATTGTAGTGATCTGTTATCTTCTATCTTTATCCTTAGTCTTGGTCTATAGTTGCTCATTTGTAACAGATATGCTAGAGATGGTTTTTTTGTACATACAGTAATTTATGCATAATTTTCGATTAAAATCTTTCAATTTATATATATATATATATATATATATATATATATATATATATATATATATATATATATATATATATATATATATATATATATATATATATATATATATATATATATATATATATATATATATATATATATATATATATATATATATATATATATCAAGTTACTACAAGACAAATTTGTGATGTTGATAAGGCATCAAGTAATTATGCGTTTGTTAGGAAAGAAATTTTTTTGGACGAACTCAAACTGCAACTCCATACCTCAATTTCATTAACTTCTATAAACTCTAATATCATTATTATAAGTAAACAGATTATTGCTTACTGCAAACTTCTTAAACAAAAACACAATTTTAATTTTCTTTACCTGATACCCATACCTAAATTTCATAAATCACCCATTTCTTTTAGAATTGTTACTATTGGATTTAATTCATACACCAATGCTGCTGACAAACAACTTCTAATTATACTAAATTAAATTTATGATCATTTTACTATACAACAAGCACATATAATAAAAAATAGTTTAGAACTGATTAATAACCTAAAACGACTCCCTTACATACATGATATTAAAACTTTTGATTTCAAAGACCTCTTTAATAACATTGATATCAATGATTTATATAGAGTCATACTAAATTTATATGAACAATTTACTCAGTCAAAAAACATCTCTTTTCCAAAATTCAAATCATTATTAAAATTCATTTTGTTCAAACAGTATATATCTCAAGGAAATTTCATATACAAATTAAATAAGGGAATACCACAGGGAGAAATCTCATCCACAATACTGGCCAACCTTTGTCTGCATTTTTATGAAATTCAATACAACAGTCATATCATGTACAGATTTATTGATGATCTAATTATTAATGGAACTACTAACGAAGCATCTATATTAAACTTTAATTTTTATCCACCTAATCTACAACTAATTGAAAATGTATATGCATCAAACTGGACCAATTATCTAGGCGTTAGTTTAAAAATTCAAAATGCAGACACATTAAAATTTAAAATTTATGACAAAACAGAAACTTATAACTTCAAAGCAAATAAACTTCAACATTATTCATCCAATCTTTCAAAATCAGCATTTAAAAATATTATTAATAACCAGTTATTAAGAAAAAAATGTTAAGTACACCATGCTACTACAAAGAACATTTTTTTAAATTCATAACCACCACTATCCAAAATACCTACCCGCCAAACCTTATTTTTTAACACTTTACAACATAGTTGAAAAGTGTTTATGACTTTGTTCATTCTGTCTGTCTGTCTGTCCGTTAGCACGATAACTGCCGTAAAAATGACTTTATCACAATGGAATTTTAGTATGTTTTTCAGGCGGTCTATGGGACCTATGGGAATATAAATAAATAGTATCACCCAATTAGTTTTTTATTGAATCCGTGTTGAAAAAATGAAATACATTGAACCCTATGGGACCTAATTTTTCAAACATTTTTTAAGCAAATTTAAAATTCACAAATTGCTTTGAAATTTTTAGGAAATATTCACATTATCCCATAAAATATATAAAAAAATGTCAGTAAAATATGTTAAGTAGTTTTTTAATTAAAAATTATTTAACATGGGGAAAAAAACAAATTCAATTAAATTCTGACTTTTGGGATATCCTCCAGAAAGAAAAAAGAGATATATTATATAATAAATATTTTTCCAAAAGTTTAATCATTTGGTATATGAGAGAGGTTTCACATTTTAAAATAAATTTGGTAGATAACAATTTTTCAATTTTTTTTTAATTTTATATAACTCTTCATGATATACTTATTTGATGGCATTTTTAATGCGCTTTCCTACGTCCTAGAGAGTTAAAATTTGGTACACCGCTTAAATTTGTTGAACATTTTATTCTACAAATATTTGGTGGATCTTTAAATATAGATCATACATTTTTATCGAAATGGCCTGCAAATAATCCCCGTTCACTTCTATAAATCATTGTTGTAATATTGTTAAAAATTCTGATGTGGACAGCACATGTCTTTCCCTGCAGACTCATATTCACGTTCTCTTTATTTCTTTAATAATAATTTGAGTTTATCTGCACAAAATAACAGCCATAAGTATTTTAAATGACATTGAATTTGCACGTTAAACTTAAATTTGGTTCTCATTTGATAGCTGGACTTATTGTCAAAGGTGGCGTAACGAAAACGCGAAAAAACTAGAATATCTCAAGAACGGCTAGTCTTAGAGTAATGAGGTTAGTCTTATTCTTTTTGTTGTCAAAAATCACGTATAAAATAGGAATTTAATTGATATAATTGAGCACACGTAGTCTTTTATTTTTATATTTAACGGTTTTTGCGGGCCATTTCGTAAAAATAGCCCGTTCCTTTTTCCCGAATCGTACTAGAATAACCTACAAATGATTTATATACCAAATTTTGTTAAAGTTGTATATAAATCACTTGTCGGTTATTGAAATATTATACACCAAATTTTGTTAAATTTGTTCCATTAGTTTTTAGCTAGAGTGGATAAAGGCAATTTCTGTCCGCCATTTCGCAAAGAAAGCAGATTCTTTTTTTACGAATCGTTCTATAATCTAATGAACATCAGGATTTCCCACAAAAAACATACCTAGCAAATTTTATGAAATTTGATCCATTAGTTTTTCAATTAGAGTGGATGTAATATCCTCACAGAAACATACACAGATACACCCTTACACACACAGACGTCTTCCTAAAAATAGTTTTTTCGTGTTCTAGAAGTCCCAAAACGTGTAGATCATTCGAAAATTCGAGTTCCGATCTTCGGCACGATTCCAATACTTTGAATACATACACACACACACACATATATTATCTGTGTATCTGTGTATTATCTGTGAATCTAAATTCCGTGTCTATGCAATTACAATAGTTGTGATTTTAAATGATCCCTAAACTTTTATTATTTCTGTAACGAAGCCTAATTTTAACATATGCAAAATGCAAATATCTCAAGCGATTGTAAGGTGAGTTACATAAGAATTGCTGAATTTTTTCACACAAAATTATTTAGCTCTGGAGTCTGGAATACAAGTTATATGAATGAAATATTCATTGATTTTGCATAGAGAAACAGATGATTTATATTTCGATACAGTTTTAAATATTTAAGTATAATAAATTACTGTAGTACTGTGATAATGTAAAAGATATCACCACTGAATGTATCACATTTTAGAAATTTTTAAATGAAATTGCATTTCAGCTGGAAAGTGTTTCATAATCAATGCTTATGCATGATTGATATTTCTTGTTAACACTTTACAACGTAGTTGAAGTGTTCATGGCTTTGTTCATTCTGTCTGTCTGTCCGTTAGCACGATAACTGCCGTAAAAATGGCTTTATATCAAAATGAAATTTTAGCATGTTATTCAGACGCTCTGTGGGACCTATGGGTATATAAATGAATAATATCACCGAATTAGTTTTGGATTGAACCCGGGTTGAAAAAATGAAATACATTGAACCCTATGAGACCTAATTTTTCAAATATTATTTAAGCAAATTTAAAATTCACAAATTGCTTCGAACGTTTTAGGAAATATTCAAATTATCCCATAAAATATATAAAAAAAAAATCAGCAAAATATATTCAGTAGTTTTTTAAATAAAATTAAAATAATAATTACACACTTTATATGAAGAGATCACGTGACCACTATATGAAGAGATCACGTGACCCACTTTAAAATAAAATATGGCATCCATCTTGTGTCAAAATTGTGATTTTAAAAGTTTTTTTTAATTCATATTTAGTGTTGTATCCGTCCTAAAATCGCTTTATTTTTGCTTAAATTCTGTGTATCTACATACTGAAACAACGTAATTACAATATATGAGTTTAAATGACCATCAAACTTTGATTATTTCTACAACGAAGCCTATAATTTTCACTTGTGGAGAACGTAAACACCAAAAGATGTAGAATGAGTTGTATAAGAATTGCTACATTTCTTTATCGCAAAATTATTTAGCTCATGGAGTCTTCAATATAGCTGATGTGAATGAAACATTCACTGATTTTACACAGAGAACCAGACGATTTTTTCGATGAAGTTTTAAGCATAGAGTTAAATTACTTGTACCTCCATGGTTTTAAGTTTTTAAATAAAATAAATTATTATAATATTGTGATGAATGGAAAAACGTTTATGAATGAAATGCTGCTTTTATAGAGAGAGCCATGCGATTTATATTTCGATGACGTCATTTGAATAAAGTTCATCTGTTTTCGATGAAGTTTTCAAATATAATAAATTATTGTAGTATTATGATAATTATAATTTAAAAAATATTACCGAGGAATGTATCGTATTTTAGAGATGTTTAAACCAGGCAATTTATATTTCAATGCCGTCATTTGAATGAAGTTCATTTTTTTTTGATGAAGTTTTAAGTTTTTAAATATAATACATTAATATAGCATTGTCGTAATTTTAAAAATATTAACGAGGAATTTATCGCATTTTAGAGATGGTTATATAAAATTGCATTGAAGTTGGAAAGTGTTCCATAATCAATGCTTTATGCATGATTGATCTTTCTTGTTCATTTACTAAAACACATTTTAGTTTAAAATTTAACACCTTGTTACAATTAAAGCAACATATTGCCAGATCACTCTCAAACAATTTTAAATAATTTTTCATCTCCATGTTTCACTTCCAACAGTTGAAATCTTAGTACATAGAATTAACTGTAACCTGTTTTGAGTTAAAATGCTTAGTCAGTATCACATAATCTACACTGTTAAGCAGGACTAGGGTAAATACAATTATATTATTATACATTCTTATATCTTTTCATTACATTGTATTCTCCTATAAATACTTAGCCACACGCTGGCATATTTGATTATATTTGATTTCTTATATATCTGATCCAATTTATATTTTCTTTTACGTCAGGCCATGTGCATTATTACTGTAATACAATTTACAGTAATGCACACAGAAACGTAAAATCCGCATTAACGAAACATGTATGGCCCTTGATAACGTATATGGTTTTGGAAATGTTTTTCGCCTTATTCAATTTCAAAATAAATTTTTGGGAGCTAGAAAAGGCCTAGCTCATCGTGCAAAACAATGCTGTTTTGCAACTTTTCATCTTTAAGCACATTTCTTGCATTTACACCATGTATGTTTATATAGGGAATTAGTACCTTAAGTACCTGCATTACATATATGATTTATATCAATACTTTCATCTTCATGTGTTGTACAGAAATTTATTCACCCCTCTTTACCACATGCAATTCTTATTCCATTCCTTAACTTTTATATGAAACAAGAAAAAAGGGGTATTTTATACCAATTTAGTACCTGTTTTACTTATGTTTTCTTATCATGTTTTTTTTAAATATTCAATGGCTTGTCGTATATTCTTTTTGATGTCCCATTTACATTTCAGTCCATCTTCCTTTCACTTTTGCGATACAGAACATTTTCTATTAATGATCTGTCTCAGGTATATATAATACAAGTAAAATAAAAATTCTTCAATTATATATATATATATATATATATATATATATATATATACACACAAGTTTTGAATGAGGGGGGGGGTTGAGTTTTAATATTTGGTAATATTTGTCTCGTAAATAAAGCTGATTGCTTTATCCTCTCCTTATTCAACACTTTGGTTTATACTCTCGTTATCCGACTACTTCCACTAAATTCAGTCGCACTCTCTTTGTTATATGTGGTAAAGCCAAGGTTCTTTAAGGTTGGGCTATCAGCCCGGCAACCAATCAAAAGTTGTCGTCTTTATGATGCCGAGCTTACATTTCGGTATTCATGGTGCCACGGACCAGGGAGGACTTTGAAGAGTCGTTTCCAAAAATACAGCAAGTTTTTACATTATTACCATTAAAAATTGTTTGTTATAAAGAAAATAATATTGAAGTGGCAATATCCAGACATAAACAACTTGCGCAGATATTTTAAATTGTGCTGTGCACACCTTTTCCAGTGACGTCCGTGGAGCAGAATGACATTCGCAGCTAACAAATTCGGCCTCTTCCAACGCGCTTATATACAACGTAATCTCGTTGGTGGCTTCAGGGAGCTCGAGAACAAAATGTGCACGTTTATGCACACAGCGATGTAAAAAAAAAGAGAAAAAGTAAGCCAGTCATGCCCGGGATAACCCTTTGAGTAAGGCAACATGTTGGCGGGTTCAGCTGGTATGTTACAATTTTTTTTTTTTAATATTGTGTGTTCTACATTTGATATTTGTGCGTTTTCTTATTTTATTATTGATAATTATCTCCTGATATCGTTTTTCTGTGGATCTCTTTTTCACTCGTTGTCGGGCACAGATTGCATAAATTTTTAACTATGCGGTATGTTCAATCATAGAAACAATCCTATAGTATGTCTGTTAGAATGGGCCCTTGTCGACGCTTTAAGCATATATACTTTTCACTGTTTTACATTGATCCATTATTAAAGTTTTCCAAAGGTCCCCAAAGGATTTCCAAACCTCAGTGGTCGCTTTTTGAATATTGTCTACATGATATTGTATATGTAGATATTATTCTAGGATATATGCAATATCAATTGCGAATTTCAAGTTGCGAATTTTCTATATTATTTCCGCAAATTTTAGGAGATTTTCTGAAATTTCGCGAATTTAAATATTTTTTTTATTATTACCTGATTTCTATTATAATTTCTGTTTCGTGGCGCGAATTTACGCGATTCTTTAGAGTGTTTTCAGAAATTTCGTAGACATCGAATATAGTAAATCCTCAGACCTTTTAGACAACTAGGAATCATTTACTTTTCGTTCATATGAAGTAAGTGTAATATATATATATATATATATATATATATATATATATATATATATATATATATAATGTCATCAAAGAATTGATAGATTTCTGGACATTTCATTTTCCTATCTACATAAATTCGCAATTCTTTGTATGTCAGTACTCACGAACAGCGTGAGTGTCTTTTTCTAAATGTTAAAAAGTGTAACAGGACAACAAGCACTTCATTAAAGAACAAAATGTGTATGTACAATGTAATGTGTGAAAGCGCTGTCCACTTAAATGAAAATCTTGATCTCATGCAGCGGCGTTGATAATAATGTTAGAATTTATGCTTTATAAATAAATGAAAGTGTTAGTTTAAAAAATATTATATAATGCTTAAATAATAGTTCTAACTCGAGGACTAGAGGCGGGGCTATTGTTTTTAGCGTTGCTTTCATAATTACAGCAGTATTCTATTGAAATATAAAATGATCTTTTCTACTCCAGTAGAAAGAGTGACTCGACTTTCTCGTACCAGAATTCAGTTTTCTTTTTAATTCCTTTTTTTTTTCACAAGAAAAAATTTGAAAATGGTATTGTAGATCCAAATGATTACAACTATAGTGCGTTACGCTTCACTTGAAAGGGCTGGAAAAAATCCTTCGAGATTTCATACAATGTACCCCCATATACACAGCAATGATTGAAACTATGCATTCTCATGATTATTGAGCTAAAAATAAACCCTTTTATGCAAAATTATGCCCAATTTTGTCCTATGCTGCCATGTTAAAAAATATAAAATTCCGAATGAAATTCAACGTTTTCGCTCCAATTAAAAATAAATTCTATGTAGTTCTAGATTTTTTTTGTTTATAACAAAGCCGAATATAAAGTTTACTGAAAACCCATTAACCTTTTGCTTACGGGTGGGACACCGTCCATCCCAAACGATGAACCTCTCAAAAAGACAGGTATTTGACATAGCCTATCCCAAACAGTTCGATGCCCCCTTTTTCAGGCATTGGCGTCCATGGACGCCATTGCCTGAATATGTGTGGCTGTTATCGTGTACTACACAGGAAATCGATCACACAGACATCTGGCAGACGGAGGTCACTCCAAACGTGTCAAAATATGTTCAGGAGGTTTTGAAACATATATTGTTTTTCCAAAATATATATACATATATTGTGTACAAAACATATTGCATATATTGTGTACAAAATCTCGAAATCGAAACTTTCGTGTAAACAATACTTTCTCAATACTACGCATAAGAAAGTCAAAATGACTCAAAATTCGAATTGTAAAATATGTACAGATGATCTTTTGAGCTATAGAACTAAGAAAGCTCGTTTAAAATTGACTGACTGAGAGATGACTTTGTGATGTTCGCTAAGGAAAACCCGGCACTATCCCTATTGCTCCACACCAAGTCACGGAAAACCCACAAAATCTCTCACAAAGTGTAAAAAAACAAAAAAAAAACACTCCAAGTCTCGGGAAAAACACACAGGCAAACGCGCAAAGTTAAAAATCAAAATGGGAGTGGTTCGTTTGATTTGTGAAAAAAAAAAAAAATGTATGTAATAAAGTTATTTTTGGTTAAAAATTTTATTATTCTTGGCTATCCGATATTGTTAAATTGCATTCTCTATTCTTGAATTGTAAATCTTATTCCGTTGTCACATCTTTTATCGGTTTTCTGCCGTGACGTAGTATGATATACGCATGTGCAATTCACTAACATTTGCAATCATGTCTTTTTTCTCCCCCTTCTTTTTCAAATTCTGTCTGTTTGAGTGATCTTTCGAAATATTCTATTCTCTTCGTAAAACTTTGTCGAATATCAGAAATATATTATTTCCAAACTTTCTGCGTTCTTTGTTGTTCGAAAGTTCTGCTATAAATATGCGCATATTTTAATAATTTTTGTCTGCGCCCATTTTGGATTGAATCCAAATACATCGCGAGCAAATGGCAAAACACATTTCCAAAACTGTTATATTCTTGTTTGAGAATCCAAAACTACAAACATATGTATATGCTAAAATTACTGAAGAACCAAGGTATTTTTTAGGTATTATCAATCCAGAATTCTAACAGTTATTACTTTCCTCGCAATACATGGTAATGTATAAGGAGAGTATTGGTATCGTGTTGAAAATCGCATTTCGAGTTTTCGATGGGTCTGCACAGTTTGGGACCTATAGAACACCCAAAAAACTATTTTTAGCTTGACATCTCTCTCTCTCTCTCTGTCTCTGTGTGTGTTTCTGTATGTGTATGTCTATATGTATTTTTTTTTTATTTTGAACCTTATCTGCCTAGTTTGTCATCAGCCCGCCATAGGAATGCACTCGATTTTGGGAGATTACCGAGCGGCTAGAAAATTCATATCTAGTATAACACTAGCAGTATACCCGTTCTTCGTACGGAGTATATAATATAAAGAAACTTAAAATTCACGATCATGTGCAAATTCCTATGGTATACTAAATGGCATTGTTAATCAAAATATTTTATTAAAATATTTAATTTAATGCTACTAAAAAGTTTAAGAATTTCTGTTTTCGCTGTACAAAATTATCTTCACGGGCAGATCTGAAGAATAAAACAGCCTGGTTCCGTTTGTAAACAAATTTACAAAAAAAAATGAAGTTGAACCAATATAAGCAAAATAAAAGAGCTAAAATGTATAGGACCCGTACTACTTATATTCGCGAATATTAAAAGATATACCCGTGTATTAGTAGAAGATTACACGTACTACAACATATGAGTTTCTAAAATCTTTGTCAAAATAAAACAGATGGAGTAATAAATTGAAAATATCAGTAATCCCATAATCTTTAAACTTAAAGGCCGTAATTAATTCCAATATATGCCAATATATATCGAAATATGTACTAATATACCTGTATTACTTATATTCTCGTAGATTAGAAGATATACCCGTGCATTTGTAGAACATTGCCCGTACTACGTACAATATATGAGTTTCAACAATTTTTGCAAAAGTAAAACAATGACGGAATACATTGAAAATATCAATTATCCTCGAATTAATAATAATAATGTTAATATCAGTAATAATAATACTTAAACTTGAAGACCGTAATTGATATAATCCAGTCAAAAATGCAATATCGGGGAAATTTATTTTATATACATATTTTTATTATTTAAACCAGATGCTGAATAAACACAAAAATATCGTCTGCATAATACTACTTTTATGGAAGGTTTAATTGTTCGTTTTTAATTAATATCTGGACAACCCTTTGTTTTAAAAATTCGAAACACAGACTAAATTTTAAGTGGGATCATTCCAACTCTACCTACAAAACTTCATGAAATTCGGTTTAGCAGTTCTCCCGCGATGATGAGACAAACGATATTTCTTGGAATTTTTTCTCGACTTTCAACTTTAAAGAATACAATTTCAAGTAAGTAAATGTTGAAAGCAAGCAAGTTCGTCGTAAAAAAAAAAAAAAAAAGGAAAAAAAAAAAAAAAAAAAAAAAAAAAAAAAAAAAAAAAAAAGGGAGAAGGCGGATGGACTGTTAACCAATATTTTCCCCCCTTTCTCTAAATTTCAGTGGGTTTTAAGGAACATAAACGTAAACATAGATATATAGTATATACGAAGCTATGGGCGTGAAAAGCGTTAACAACGTCCTGGGAGGTGGAGCTTAATATATTGCCTGTTACTCACTGCACGTCCTAATCTCCCCCCTTAAGTCGAGGAGTTCCTGGGGGGGGGGGGGAGGGGGTATGACACCCTCAAACTCCCCATTGGCGACGTCTATGAGCAGATGGGTATTTTGTGATAAGAATATTTTCACATGATAATGTGATAATGCAATTCACACAAATCTCATAAATAATGAAACTCCATCTCAATCCTTCATAATTGAAGAAATTAACGGTTATCCAGCTTTATAAATCGTCGACCTGCAATTTCAATAGTTAACACCGATTTTCAAATCCATCCAAGATTCAACTATAAGTCCATCTTCTACTAGTAATCCCTAAGACACTTCCCAGGAATAACGACTGTTCTACCAAACTCCTTGACTGCTATCTGATCCACTAAGATCTTCTCGATTAATGTGTTCGATGCTGCTTCACGGGATTAATGATCAGCAGCCCCGATAACACCGAGTGTCATTTCAAAAATAGCTCTAAGCCTAATTTATAGCATCCCATTTCAATATTCAGCAAATGATCGCAAGGTGATATTACTGATGGAATTCGCTGTTTTCTAAGATATCATCAGTTGGTTAGGATGGGATTTTTCTTTACCACTGAACTTCCTAATTAGTATTTTCTAATGTTGTAAAGAGAAATTCAGGTTTTTTTGTAATGTGCTGAAGCGCATAATTTGTGTAGTATGAAAAGAATCTGGGTAGCTTGAAAAATTATTGTTTATTGAAATATTTTCAGTTTTTCTGTTGGAATTAGCGGATATATTTTACTTTTCCTACAGCACATAGTAATGTATAGGAAAGTATTAGAATCGTATAGGAACTCGAGTTTTCGACTGATCTATCCGTTTTTTGCACTCTAGAACACGAAAAACCTATTTTTGACATGACGTCTCGACTTGTGTGTCGGCCGTATGCCTGTTTGTGCAATGTATTATCCACTCTAGTTCACAAACTATTCGACGAAATTTCACAGAATTTGGTAGGTGAGTTATTTGTGGAATATCCTGATATTGATTAGGTTTCGTTACAATTCGAAAAACAAAAAACTTGTCTTTTCTTTGAAAAATAGCGATCAAAAATAGTCAAAATCTGAAACAAAACACTAAATAATTTAAATGCATTAATTACATACTTGCTTCATAAGTAATTTTTGTCGATGAAAATAATCCAATATAATGGATCCAATATAATGGATTAAGAAAGAAGACTAGAAAAAATGATTTTTAGTATGTAGGGATAAAGCCGTGTTGTCTAAACCAGAGTTTTTGATACTGAAATTCACATAAATCTAATAAACTATAAAAATCCAACTTTATTCTTTATAACTAAGGAGATTAACGATTTACTAGCTGTATAAATAGTCAATCTGCTATTTTGATAGTTAAACATCTTTTAAATCCATCCAGGATTTATCTATTAATCGATATTCTACTAGTAATCCTTTATTGAAATTGACAACTATTCAACTTTTTAAATAGTCAACTTGCAATTTCAATAGTTAACCCACGTTTTTCAAATCCATCCAAAATTCAAAACATCCAAAATTCAAACCATCCATCTTCTACTAGTAATCCCTAAAAGACTTCCTAGTAATAACGGCTGTTCTACCAAACTCCTTGACTGCTATCTGATCCACTAAGATCTTCTCGATTAATGTGTTCGATGCTGCTTCTTGGGATTAATGATCAACAGCCCCGATAACACCGAGTGTCATTTCAAAAACAGCTCTAAGCCTAATTTATAGCACCCCATTTCAATATCCAGCAAATTATCGTATGGGGATATTACTGAAGGAATTCGCTGTTTTCTAAGACATCAGTTGGTTAGGATGGGATTTTTCTTTACCGCAGATTTCTCTAATGAGTGTTTTCTAATATTGTAAGGAGAAACTCGGGTTTCTTTTGTAACGTGCTGAAGCGTATAATTTGTGTAGTATGAAAAGAATCTGGGCAGCGTGAAAAATTGCTATTTATTGAAAGATTTTCAATATTGCTGTTGGGGTTTAACGGATACATTTTACTTTTCCTACAGTACACAGTAATGTAATCGAAACTTGAGTTTTTGACGGATCTGCATGTTTCATGCCCTTTAGAACATGAAAAACCTATATTTGGCATGACGTCTGTGTGTGAGACATATATCTGCCTTACAACGTATTTATCCACTCTAGCTCAAAAACTATTCGACGAAATTTCGCAAAATTTGGTAGATAAGTTATTTGTAGAATACCCTGGTGATGATTGGGTTTTGTTACAATTCGGAAAACAAAAATCTTGTCTTTTCTTTGAAAAATAGCGATCCCAATTTCAATTAAACCCAATTTAATGGATTAAGAAAGAAGCGAAGGAAAAATGAATTTGAGTCTACAGGGAAAGTCAATTCCGCCCACACCAGATATTTTGATGCTGTCATTCACACAAATATATTAAACCATAAAAATCTAACTCTATTCTTTATAACTGAGGAGATTTACGTATAGCGCTGTATAAATAATTAATCTGCTATTTCAATAGTTAATTATCTTTTTAAATCCATCCAGGATTTAACTGGTAATCCATATTCTACCAGTAATCCTTTAATGTACTTCCTAACAATAACGACTGTTCCATTAAACTCCTTGACTGCTATCTGATCCATTAAGATCTCGATTAATGTGTTCCATGTTACTTCATGGCATTAATGACCAACAACCCCGATAACATCGAGTGTCATGTCAAAAACAGCTCTAAGTCTAATTTATAGTATTTCAATATCGAGCAAATGATCGCATAGCAATATTACTGAAGGAATTCGCTGTTTTCTAAGACATCAGTTGGTTAGGATGGGATTTTTCTTTGCCACTGATCTTTATTTTCTAATACTGTAAAGAGAAAGTATAGTTTTTCTGATAATTTATGAATCCGAGAATATGAGGGAAAAGCACATTTTTAGATCTTTTGATGTTTTTTTTTTAGCACTAATCAGAAATGAGTATTTACTAACATTGTAAAGAGAAGAGTATCTCTTTCCTGAAAATGAGTGAATTGGAGATTTTGACGGATAGCACATTTTAAGATAAATGAAAAATCAGTATCTCTGTGACCTTCAAAGTGATTGTGAGTTTTTGTTAATCGGTGGTTTGTCTGTTTATTACGAGTATTGTGGTGAACTCTTCTCCGAAAACAAGCACGGAAGGATTAAACATAATTGTTGCCATTATGGCAAAGTAAAATTTGGTAACTTGCCTGAATATCCGCAAATTTTAAAGGAACTATTCTGAGAATTTGATCCAGATTCACTGCATTTTAGGAAATTATCAAGATTTCATAATACAGCTTTTGCGATGGCATCATTTTGTCGATTTGTACACCTCGTTCTGAACCAATATATGCTCAAGAGTCTGAGGTAGTTACAGCGTTTGGAACATAGGATACATGTTGATCTTTTGCGTTATAGATAGTTCAAACTGATGGATTCCAATCCATATACACAAAGTTATAAATCCTTATTTGACCACTACAAAGAAAATCTCCAAGGTGTTGTTCGCCTGGAATTTCGGCGTTCAGTTTTGGCGAATGGAAGGCTGTATAATATAATATACCCACTTCTGGTACCATACCCGAAGTTGCAGCTATGATAGTCATTGGCCAAGAAGGGGATGTTCCGAATAATATAGAACGTGTTACTTATCCACGACACAAATTTGTATTCAAGAAAATGCACAAATTGTCTTCAAACATGCCTATGTTGTTCCCATTGCTTCTTCCTCCACGGAAATCAGAGTTCTAAATGTAGGCCGTAAAACTTCTAAATGTATAGCCACAATTTACATTGTAGAACAAAACGGAAATTTTCATTCAGTAGGGATTAATGTCTTCTACAAATATCAATATTTAAAATTCGCTTAAGAGGCCGTCTTATTATTTTAGTTATTTGGACACTTACTCTAAACTTTTCAAGGGCACCTTCCCCATTGATTATTACATATTCAAACTCTATAGAAAATTTCAATCGGATTTAAAGGAAAGTTTACCAGTTTTAAAGAATTTTTCATCCATTTGAAAGTGTTTGAAATTTGCTGATTCTAATGTTAAATGGGATTTCCCGTTTTTGCGCAATAAATCCATTTGTCAAGAAAATTGTTTAGGCATACTTTTCCATGAAAATACCCATACAAAATTCATATAAATTTTAATATTTAAACACGTTTGAAATATTTACTATTAATTATTAAATTAATATTCATAATAAATAAATAATAGAAAAACCTGTTAATTTAGCCGCCATTCCATGCAGCTGCGTCTGAAACATGGGTATACAAAATTTCAGTTTTATCCGTGCAATATTGAGTGTGCTATCGAATTCTATTCAAAATTCGATGAATATTACGCTTATCGGGTACTATTCCCAAAGTTATTGGAAGAAAACCTCGGATGTTTTTTTGAAAACCATCTGCGATTAAAAACATCGAACACCGCATCATCGATGTTTCAAAATCAACGACTATCTATGTGTAACACTAAAACAAAACGTAGGTGAAAACGACAGAACATTATATATTGGAGGAACCAGACTATCAGTTCGGAATTCGCCCTTTCTGCTGCAGAATTCAATTTTTATACTCACCCTTAATGGTGTTAAGGATTTTCTTGGCTAATTTTGGGCCTTTTTCCATTATTTTTTTAACCTGCATGAAAGTTTTCGGTGAATCCGAATATGTAATTAACAATGGGGGTTGCACTCGGAAGATTTCGGAGCTAGTGCCAAAATAATCATGAAGATGTCCTCTTATGCAAATTTTAAATACTGATATTTATGGAAGACATTAATCCCTATCGAATGATATTTTCCGTTTTGTTCTGGTGGGATATAAATTGTGCAATTGCGGTTGGATGTTTCGTTTTTTTTCGACGGCTGTCCATAATAATGACACATCGAATAATCACAGAGTAACAGCTGATAAGTATTTTCGTTGGCGTTGTCGTGTTAAAAATGAGTAGCCGGCAGATTATCACGATAATACATCTTTCATGGCTATACTGTGATGAGCGGAATAAACTAAATTATATCAGAACACATCAGCGTTAGTTTCCTAGTGAAAGTGAGTAAGGCTTGATTGATCATGTAGAATACAGTGCTGCAAACACCTCAAATACAACACGATTAGGAACAGTTGTGGTTATAACGTCATCTTTTGAGGAAAGTACAATCTATGCAAGAGCATCATCAGGATGCGATGGTCACGTCACATTAGAAGACCTGATTTGTTCATTGCATTTGCTGCAATCCACAATGGCCAGAAATTAAAGCGTTCTTGCAAGCTTTATGACGTAGTTATACTGAAAATGACATCCCCAAGTGGTTGTCCTTGCACTTTATATCAGATTTGAAGAGTTCGTAAAGAAAATAGCTAATAGCAATGTTTTGGGCCATTAGCTATTGGTGGTATTAGCACTATGTGTGCTATACTTTCCATATTGAATTTCGGAAGAGGGAGGAGGCTACTTCATACACACAGTGTTTTTTACAGAACTTTTTGGCCGGGGGTGAATGAAATTTTTAGAGGGGTCAGTTTTCTATTTGCTCTACATAAATATATCTAAATGCTGTGTCATATAAATAGAAACTAGGCTAACTAAATATCTCCGGGAGAGGGATGGATATTCGCTCCCTGGGGGGTGGCCTGAAAAAAACACTGTGTACACATTGTTTATTTATTTTCAATCCCCGAGATAAATTATTAACAGTTGATCCATTGGATCGATTTCTATGTAAGAAGATACCGAGTAAATGTTATTTCCCAATATGGCACACAAAAGAAATGAAACACAGGTTACATGGAACACACTGTGACACTACTCCCTGTTTTAATAATATGACTCGAGTCTGTACCACTCGTAAAAAGTTTCCACATGAATTTACTGAACACAGAGATGTGTCTGGAGACGATTTTCCTAAACATCGCCGTTGTGATAACAGGAAAGATGTGCAGGTGTATAATGTACGTGTTGGTAAACTATTGGTTCTTTCGGATAATTTGATTGTTGTACCACACAATCCATACCTTTTGATGAAGTATGATTGCTATACAGGGCGATTAAAAAAGATAGGTCAAACTTTACGAGGTGGTAATACACACCAAACCAAGCATTTTTCGTCATGGTTTACCGGGTCGAAAATAAAACGTAAAGGTGTCAGTGGTCGCTTAATGGTGGAACTGATGAGGTGATGGGAAAAAACAAGTATGACTTAGAAGTTATAAAATGACATTTAATAAACAATAATTACAGTAATGGCTCAAAAGGGTGACCGCCAACCTGAATGCACGTGCCACAGTGGCGATGGAGGGATTGGCGAACTCTCTCGAACAGACCAGCCATGTCGCGCATTTCGGCAGCAGCGGCTGAAAGACCGCTAACCTGAATGCACGTGTCACAGTGGCGATGGAGGGATTGGCGAACTCTCTCGAACAGACCAGCCATGTCGCTCATTTCGGCAGCAGCGGCTGAAATTTTGGCAACGAGTTCCTCTTCAGATTCAAGGGGAGTGTCATAGAAGAGACTCTTGAGATATCCCCACAAAATGAGTCAAGACACGACAGATAGGGCGATCGTGGGGGCCAAGCTATGGGACCACCTCGCTCAATCCATCGGCCCTGAAAAGTGACGTTAAGATAGTTCCTTACCTCTCGCCCAATTACTAAAATTTGCATAAAAGTTCTTCTTCTTCTTCCTCAGATGAAATTTGCATATGTGGTTTTCTTCTTCAATCAGAAAATAACTACCAGAATGA